>CM053788.1:558421290-559021290 GCA_028749045.1 Cupressus sempervirens | reverse complement strand
TCTTTGCTTAAAGTGCTAATGGTTTATTCTCACAATCTAAATTTTGCAATGTTGCTCTTCCTTCTAAGTCCTTATACCCCATTGAACTTCACTAGTATTCTCCCATATATCTCTCTTACACACACAAATCATGGGCTATTTTCCTCCTTTTAAGGGCTTAGAAAACTTAGGGTTAGGTATGAATTTACAATCAATATTCATCCTTCTTTTCCTGCTCAAATCTTTACACTTTTCTTATTGGTTGCATGCCTTCTCCACTTTTCTTAGTGGTTGCATGCTAATTACATAGGGAATGTAAAAGATTTGATCTTATCTTTAAGATCCTTCAAGATTCATCTTAAGTCTGCTAAAAAATGGTTTACATATAAGTTTGTGAAGGCACAAAATCATATGCTAATTTTGTGTTACTCAACACTTACTAATTGCTGATGCTCAACACATATAATAATTTTTTTCTCATTTGACATCTAGTAACTTTGTCTCGCTCAACATCTATACTTTTCTCGGCACCTATAGTGACTCAACATCACTTATCACTTGACATATGAATCTTTCTTAGCACCTGAAGTTCACTCAGCACCTATTGAATCTCTAACTCAACAGATACTATAGCTTGACATCTATATTATACTTGGCATCATCTTGGGAATTAGTTAGGTGTGTTGACACTTAATTGTCAAAACCAATCTAAGATGAATAGACGTCATATTTATATCTTACATATTGTCAAGTCAGCTTGAATACAACTTAGAATACTCAATATTCATCACCTTAGTTAGCTAGATCCAACAAAAAAATCAATTGAAATCAATATGCCAAAATAAGAAAATCCTTCATTAGTCGACCCTGCTTGGTAGACACTAATTGTTGTCAAAAAAGCTTGCACCCTTGTCCAAAGTTTTCACCTAAGGACAACCTTGTGAAACATGGAAACAACCTCCAAGCTATGGGACTTGAACTGTGAGGTTGAGTCTCTAGAGAAGGCCAACTTCCTTTACTATTAGGGTGCACCTAAGTACTCTTGGCAAGGAAAAGAGAGGAGCAATGCATGAAGACAAATTTACCTACTCTAACCTAAGGGGTGATGCACCAAAATAGAGTGGTTGATCTTATCTCTACCCATAAATGCATAGTTAACCAGTTATAACCTCAAAGAATATAGAATCAAACCCTGCTTAATTCAATAACTACTTGTAGATCATGCAACAAAAGAATGCTATAGGAAGAGTCTTCACTTAATATCATTCAAATACCAAAAGTAGATACAATCATGCAAATTGTAGAATATAGATAAGAACATTAACTAGAGGCAAAGAGAACTTGCATAGTATATTGATGGCTAAAAGAGACTCATCGAAGGATTACAATGGGTCAGAGGCATGATAATTTATAGTAGTATGCATAGAAGCAACACTGCATAGTTAACCAGTTATAACCTCAAAGAATATAGAATCAAACCCTGCTTAATTCAATAACTACTTGTAGATCATGCAACAAAAGAATGCTATAGGAAGAGTCTTCACTTAATATCATTCAAATGCCAAAAGTAGATACAATCATGCAAATTGTAGAATTTAGATAAGAACATTAACCAGAGGCAAAGAGAACTTGCATAGTATATTGATGGCTAAAAGAGACTCATCAGAGGATTACAATGGGTCAGAGGCATGATAATTTATAGTAGTATGCATAGAAGCAACACTAGAGAATCAAAGAAAGATCAACCCTTACAAAGATTACAAAATTTTCCTTTATAGCTTAGGCATAATTGAGATATTTATAACTAAAGTTACTTTACAACCACTGCCATTAAATGCTTAGAGAATAATCAAGATGAACCCAACAGTAGATTTGATTTGGTACACTTGTAGAGGCATGAAAATCATAGAAACCCTAATTAGAGAAAACCCTGAAGTGATGGAAATGGTGTCAATCAATGCTAAGAATTGTCAAAATAGATGATCAAATGGTGGGAAGAGTATCATTTGCATAATTTAAAACCCAACATTAACTTGGAGTGGTTGGGATCGATCAAAAAGATCAAATCATGCAAGAAACCCTATCTTTCCTTATTTTTGGCCTATAAAATCAGCGAGGTGAACAAGTCAACTGAGTCACACAACTAAAAACTTCCATGTGGACTAACCATATTATTTTCTTTTGTCACCTCATGGAGTCTTCACACATTTGACTTCCATATCACCTTGAATGCACCACCCTTCAAAACTTGACCGTGATGGCTTACAATATTGTTAGTTCTAATTATGATGTCAACCTAACTACATCCACCAAATTGGGCCTGCTAGGACATGTTACAAGACCTTTCTATGTCACTATGACTAAAGTTCAATTATTTTCCCATAACAACATAGTGAGAGACATTGATATTCTTCCATATGACAGCCCCAAAGGTAAACCCTACCTGTCAGTGCACTAACCAATAGAAACATGACCCTTTGCTAACTTGTTTGACACTGACCCACTACACTATGTCCTACAAAAGGAAAGGACCCACTTGCCACATGTCAATCCATCGCTATGTCACTATGGATAACTACCCTACAACTATGCAAGGTGACATAGCAACAACTGTAGATGATCCTTGATCTAATGGCAAGTAAAATGCATTGAAGGAACTAACCCATACTTTCCACATTCATCATCTCGGCCAATGAAATGACACAATATTTCTACTATGTCCTGACATATCTATGTTGTGGTTTTGATTAGTCTCCTTTTGTAGCTCACTGAGGAAAATGGGGCCCATAATCTATGTGGCAAGTCATTGCTACGTCACATGAAATAAATCCCTTGCAACTTTTCATGACAACAAAGTGACAAAAATAGATCATCCTTGATCTAACAATGAGTAAGATGTGCTGAAGAAATTAGCACATAAAAGGAAAGGACCCACCTTGCACAGTCCTTACCTTAGCCAATGAGAAACCAATAGACTGCCAACATGCTCTAGCAACTGCTCAGTTGTTCTAATAGGAAGGGTCAACCAAAATACATGCTTTGGGCCATCCCTATGTCACATGAATTAAAGTTCTTGTAACTCTACATAGCAACAAAGTGACCATCGTAGATCATGAGGAGATCTGGCGATGAAGAAATTGTAGGTCCACAGATATATTAAAGTGTGCAATCACTTAGGAATTAAAACATAACCTAAGGTTTTTAGTATAAGGTATTTTGTCCCCATTTTATTTGAATTTTCAAATATGTGAATGTTACTATGTTCGAATTGAAATATGGCAATTTTGGCTAGAAGGAAAAAATGACCAACAAAACCATATTTATAATTTTTGTTATACTTGTTTTAATAAGACACTACATATGAAATTTTGTGGGGATTAATTTATTAGTACATTTGATGATATGCCAATCTCATTTGGAACAAGGAAGGATAAATTTAACAAGCAATGAACACAAGTAGATGATCAATTAATTCAAATAGAGTTTCAAGAAGCTTAACTAAGAAATCAAACAACTCAAGCATGCAATCAAGTAGTTGAAGTACACATCCACACAATTAAACTATACAACCAACCAACTCAAGCACACAACCAAGTAGCTCAAGAAAGTAACCAAGGAGATCAACCACATAACCAAGTAGCTCTAGTCAACAAGTAGGAAAATTATTCCTATAACTTAGAGTCATCCTCCAAAATTAATATGAACTATGATAATCAAACTCTGAAATTAATGGGAAAAAAATCAATGATCTTGTCACTATATATCTCCATTCACTTAGACACACACTCACTATTTATCCCTCTCCCTCTCCCTCTCCCTCTCCATCTCCATATTCATCTCTATGTTTCTTATACACTCCTCTCCCTTTATCTCTCCATTAATCACTTTCTCTAATTGTCTCCATATTTATATCTCTCTTTGTCCTTATATTTTTCCTCTCCCCCTCCTCTTCCTCCCACTCTCTCACCTTTCTATAATTCATAAGTTATGTATATATTCTATCTCTTTGTTTCGTTTCCATCTCTACCTCTTTCTATCCACATCTCTCCCTTTCTCCCTCTATCCTTGCTGCCTTCTCTTTTTATAACTATCTACTTCTCTTATCTCTCTAACTCAAACACATATATAAAATCCATATTTCTCCCTCTCTATCTCTCTATCTCTATTTCCCCCCTCTGTTTCTCTTTCATTATCACCTCCTCATTTTATATCTCTTTATTTATCCTTTATTTCTTACTCATATACACATTTAGAATGGTCAAGGTTGTTGTTGCACCAAAAGATTGACTAGTCAATGCCTGATACACCTAATAGTTTTATATAAGCATAGGAGGTGGTTAAGACACATCATAGCTCCCATGAGGGACACCAAAAAATTGTAAACAAACCCTCTCCCAATGTCACTCACCATGATCTATGTGGATTTGAACCTATGACTAAGCTTTGATGTTATTTGTTAGAATGGTCAAGATTTTTGTTGCACCAAAAGTTTGACTTATCAATGCCCTATACAACCAATAGTCTTATAGATCCACATGGGGTAGTTAAGCGATGCCATGGACCCCACAAGGGATGCTAGCCCACTTCCAATAAGTATTTTTTGCACAAACAACATCAAATTATTTTTGGCATGCCAATTGACCTTCCACACTTCTTTAGCATAGCAATTCTACACCAAGGTGTAATTTCAGTAATAAAATATATTATTATATTTTTACTAAAATTAAATATTTAAATAAAATTAGAAAATTGAATACATGACTATGCAAGTTAGATGTCCTTTTCTAGGTTAAAATGTATGTAAGTGTTGAAGCATTGCTTTCCACAATTATGATATTATTATTAAAAAATCATCTCACGTGTATAAATCATAAAAAACATTTTTGTAATTAATTATTCACTCAAATACACTTTAATTAAGCTTACTTAGGATAATTCATGCATATTATTTTTCATTTGGGACACTTGATATTTTGCACCTTTATCTGCAATGGGCTTAAGAGATTCTCCTTTAAGTGCTGATAGTTTTTATCACATTCTACTTTATGTGTTGTTTCCACCTTTAGTGCACTTATCTCTTATCATCCTCAACATGTTACATATACTTCATTGGAAAATGGATGATAGTCCACATTGGAAGACATATCAATCTACCTTGTGTGTGTGATAAGTTATCTCCTTCTTATCATAATATGTTATGTTCTTGCCTATGTAAGTTTATACAACTACACTGCACATATTGATTATCCATTACCTATTATAGTCTAGTTATCTTTATTGCTGCATCATTAAGGAGAATATTTTTATTTTTTTATTGTCTCTCATGTCTTTGTGGAATTCACTTGCCTTTAGATATTGGGTTATTTCCATTGGAATGTTCTAACATGATATTAGATCAATTAGAGTGCCATTGTGTAGCCTAATTGAAGAGATTGGTGCATTTTAAAGGAGGCATATTTTCATATCTAAAGACCTAAAAATATTATGGAGTCTTATGCATTAAATTGGAGCTCACAATTGCATCTAGGAAGTTGTTTAGGTGAATATTGACAACAGATTTGCCTATACTATGAAAGTTGAATTTGGGGCAATTTTTTATTTGCACAGACTAGCTGTATGACCCACTTGTGCAATATGATAAAATTTAAAAAATGTTTTTATTTGATATTTAATTTATTTTTTCGAAGTTTAGTATTGTACTATCCTAAAAGTTTATCACCCATAATTGGATGATCTATTAGGCCCCATTTCCTTGATTTTAAGACTTGGTAACTATTATGATTGATCTTGACAACCTAGTTCCTCTTTCCTTTCTTCTTTTCCACCATCTCAACACCCAATTCAAATTTTGGGTAAAATTCCTAAGTATAGAATGGTTCAAAAATTCTATACCTTGGTACAAAATATATTTTTCCATTATGTTCTTGGGCTTTTGGCCCAAATTTGGCTTAGAGCGCTATATCATGGTATTATTGTGAAAATAGATCTTTTGGTCAACTCAACTTATTTTTGAATCCTAAAATGATGGATGAGGTATAGATACACCCTATATCTCCTCAATTTTGATATTATAACTACACTTAAGCTATCAAGTGCATTGAATAAATCAAGAGAAATTAAGAAACTGGATTTAAGATTTGGAGGCAAACATCCAAGATCTAGTTTCTTTGATCCATTCAAGTCATTTCCAAGGAAATATCATCTATTAAAGAAGTTTTTCTCCCATTATGGCTAAGTAGATGAATTCTCAATCAAGTAGAAAGATCATTCTTTTCATCCACATTCATCTTTTCTTTATTGTGAGTGATTTCCAAACATATCTACATTGAATATGTTGGTGTAAATAAGTATTCACTTTTTACACTTTACTTAAATTTACGTAGGTTAATGCATTATTTTATTATTTATTGGTTAGTCACCTAGGAGTATGCGTACTCATTTGAATTGTCATATTGATAACATAGGAGTTAGCAACTCTTTTATACACATTGTGTCTACAACATTTCTACATGAGATACACCTTGTCATACTTATCCTTTCATTGATGCACATACATTCATGCATAATGGAGGATAATCCACTTCTGGTGGATGTGTGCATAGTTTTCATGCTTATCTCCTAGCTCATTCTAGACACATTCTAGATGCATATTAGAGGCCTTCATATACAAGCACTCCAAGTGTGTATTGTACAATAGAGAGCATTCTCATTATTGATATACTAATCATACTTTGGTCCATTTTGTGCTAGTGTTTGATCCTCTTGATCTTGGTGTTATTTTTCCCTAAGGAAAAATCTTACATGGTATCAGAGCTAAGGGAGATTCTCTTCACATAGCCATTGAAGACCTTGTTGCTACACCTCTTGAAGGAATCGATTTAGATCCAAAGCATCTATAGTCATTGGGAGTGTCTAGAGCCAAAATAGACCTCGCCATTACTTTTGGAGCATCAATTTAGTAAAATTTGACTATAAATATGCCTACCCTAGGCTATAGTCAAATTTAAGGCAATTTTTTTTTTTGTAAATCGACACCCAAAGGTGTGATTTGGAAATTCGGCATGGTCATTTTCAGATCTGTTTAATTCAATTTTCAAATCCAACATTTTTCAGAATATTTTTCCATCTACTTTTTTTGCACTTTTTCAGAATATTTTTCCAGCTTATTAGGCGTATAGAGAATTTCTTTTGCAGGAACTGGGTGGTCAAACCCTGGCTCCTGTAGAGAATATTTAGCAAAATATTTCATCTACATCTGGCTGGCACACTACAATTTTTGATGAGTGGTATTAAACCTTGGTGGAATTTAAATCCAACTAACACACTTCAATTTCTAGCACACAACCAAGAAAATCTTTTGGAGCATATTCAAAAAAACCTCACAACTTTGTTTACAACTAGTGTGCTTTGTGTTTTTAAATACACAAACCCCCCCTACATAGTCCATGTAGGACTAATTTAACCTACTACGTCGATGATTTGGATTTTCTAGCTGTTATTTTTTCCCTTTAGCACCAAACTGTGACAGAGATCTGGTGCCCTCCCATCCCACACACTTGGTAGTTTGATTCCCATCGGTGGTCGTTCCAACTTCAACTCTAGTTTTTATATTGCTGGTGGCACTGACTACATTTCTTTCCTGCTAGTAATCCCTGGCCTTTGAAGATTGTACTCTAGATTCTGATGTGAATGTCCACTAGTGCCTACCATGTAGCAATAGTAGAAGACATGGACAGATCCACCATGTCAGCAAACCCCTCCACATGACAAGCTGATTCACCCTTTGTACATTGGTCTGGACACATCAACAACTGAACTATCAATGGCCTATTCACCTCCACATGGACTCTAACATGCATTTGCAAGTGCAGATGTCATGTAAGCATGGAAAGCTAAAATTTGTACTACTAGCTCAGTATAGACATGTCATTCTTTCCATATAGTCATACTATTCTATATAGAGCCATGTAACAATGATGTCATCATCCATACTACCATGTCATTAGGAAACCTTTTTTCACTGACATCAACTAGACATGAACCTAAATTTGACAGTCATCTAACCATCAATCTCAGGCCCAATTGAACTACTATAATGGCCATTTGACTGTCAAATTTAATAGAGTGTTTTCCTCTGTAGACCCCTCTCTAGATTTAGATTGCAGAGGCCATAACTTAGTCATTCAGACTCCAAATTAGGTGCAATTTTTTTTTGATTTTGGGTAGAATTTCCAAATTTTTTTAGTGATGCTATTCTTTTCTAGATTTGGTGCATGGATTTGTTAGAAATTACATTTTTTGGCGACTATATCTGTCTAATCTTGTATTTTGCAACTTCAAACACTCTGTATGAGCTCATCTAGACATATTTTTAGGTTTCATTTTTTTTGAAAGTGCATATTTCTTTATCTAGTTTCTAGATCTACAATTAGATTATAGGCTTTTGTGGATAAAAATACCACTTTTAGCAATAGGTCCTATTTTGCATTGTATTACTTCAAAATTTTGTTTTGTGACTCCTTGATATTGTGCTCTAGCACTATGGGTTCTTATGTTGGCCTTATATTGGATATGACAATTGAGTGTCAACACACTTAAGAAAATTCTAAGGTTGATGCCAAGTATAATATCGATGCAGAGCTATAGTATGTGCTGAGCTAGAAATTCAATAGGTGTCAAGTGAACTTCAAGTGTCGAGCAAGTTTCAAGTGCCAAGTGACATGATGTTGATTCACTATAGGTGCCGAGTGAAATAGAGTTACTATAGGAGCTGAGCAAGCCAAAATTCCTATATGTGCCGAGCATCAATAATCAGTAAGTGTCAAGTAATATAGAATCAACATATGAGTTTGTGTCTTTACAAACTCAAAAATAAAATTATTTTTGAGACAACTCAAGATGAATCTCGAAGGATCTAAAAGATAAGATTGAATCTATTACATTCCCTATGTAATCAACATGCAACCAATTATAAAAATGGAGAAAGCATGCAACCAATCAGGAAATATGGAAAGAAATGAGTGGGAAAAGATGGATGAATCTCAATCGTGGATTCATAACTAACCCTAAGTCTTGAAGCCTTTATAAGGAGGTCAAAACCCTATAATTCAAGAGAGAGTGAGCAAGTAAGAGATCGTGTGGGAATGCATGAGTGAATGCTAGGAAAGTTTTTGAAGGGGTGAGAAGACATAGAGGAAGAATATCATTGCAAAATCAGTTTGTCAAGAACAAAATATCAACACTTTGAACAAAGATATATCAGATCAAGAAGGATTAGATTAGGTTGAATAGAACAAGGATCTAGAATCAACAATTGAAGATTATAAGTCATTAGGTCAACACATTCTACTATAATTTCTAACCATTGTATTAGGAGAATGAAAATCCTATGAAGATAGGTTGACTTAACAACTATTTTGTAGAACCTTTAACAAGGTGATAAATCCTTTAATAGGGTGACATTCCAAGTGATTTTTTGTAAATCCTTTAGATAAGTCACTTTTAATAGGGTGTAAAGCCTTTAATAAGGTAGGCCTTTCATAGGACAGACCATTGTTGATGGTAAAACTTTGTAACCTTAACCAGTTACATATTGCTGCAGTGATAAGTTGTCAGTGTCATTCCCTTACCTTCTCATTTTGGAGGGTTTCTAGGTAACCAAATCTTGTGTTATCTATTTTCATGCATGTCTTTATTTTCATGTTAATTAGATGTGTTAGATGCATGTGAATAAGCTAAGTTAAAAGTTTTAGAGCTTAAAGTTTGTTACTTCTGATTCACCCCCCCTCTCAAAAGTAAATCTTCTCACTTGTAAATTTCAACAATTGGTATTAGATCTTGGTTCTCATAAGGAGAAGCCTTACAACTTGGAGAAAATGATCTGGAAATGGAAGTCTACAAACTTGGGAAGATCATTGAGAACTAGAAAATTGGGATACAACTCATTCTACATTCTCTAGAAGAAGCTAGGGAAGAATTGAGGAAATCCTTAAAGAGAAGAAGAGAGATTGCCATAGCTGAGAATGATACACAATACAAGGATATTGACACCTCAAAAGTGTTTGCAAATCAAGATTCCAAAGAGTTTGATGCAGCAATTTTAGACCTAATGGTGAAGAATATAGCTCAAGTAGAAGAGATTATAACTCTCAAGATTGAACAAGAATCACAAGCCATGATGCTTTGTGAAGTGATTGAACAAAAGAAAAGATCCATTGAAGATAAGGCTATGATGGAAGATGACAAGAGAAACCTTGCCAATAGATTGGAGAAAAAGTCAATTGAGCTTGCAAGAATTTCCAACATGCAGTTAGACACCCTAAGTCAGATGATGAATACACATCATGAGTTGAATGTTAAGGACATTGAGATCTCCACATTGAAGATGTAAAATGAACAACTACAAAATGACTTGAACAGAGAAAAGGAGATTGGAAAGAGCTTCAAAAAACCTAATGAGGCTATCAATTATTTTGATGAGCTACTAAAATCACCAAGATCCAATAATGACACTTTTGGACTAGGATACACTAGCACTAAAAAGGGAGATTCATCCAAGACTGCAGAAGAAAGAAGTGACAAAGTTAAGAACACTAAACCCACTTGTCATTTTTGTGGTAAAAAAGGACACACCTCTAATGTGTGTAGGATCAAGAATGCCCATCAACATGACAAACCTAAGAATATGGGTCACTATCACAAGTGCAACAAGCAAGGACATCAGGCACATGATTGCAAGACTAGAACTATCAAGACACCAAGATTTGAAGGTCACTACTACAATTGCAAGAAGTATGAACATAAAGATTTTGAGTGCAAATCAAAACCTATGTGGACACCTAATCAATCAGTAAGGGCAAATAATTATGGACACACTACAATTGGGACTGCAACACTAGGTAGAGCTATCACTACTATATGGACACATTCCTAAAAATTGCATTACACATTTTAGAGGAAAATATAGTAGATGGTTGAGCCAAATTACATGCTTAATTTGTTTGAAGACTAGAAACATCAGTAGAAATTTCCCAACAAGATCAAAGGTACCCAACTTAGAGTTCAACAAAGGAAAAGAAAAAGTTGATGTTGAACACATTAGAGGAGAGATGAATAAAACTTGGAAGAAGAAAGATGGAGGCAATACATCCAATGAAGAGATGACTTCAACTAAAGGGTCAAGTGGTCAAAATTCATTAAACTAAGCAAAAGAAGATATGTGGAACTGATACTTAATGCTTTATCATACATTAGTTCCAATACTAAGTTAGTACTGAAAAGGAAAGATCAACATGAATAGAGATGCAAAGTTAAATCTTCAAGTTTTCACAAGCATTGCCGAGTAAGAAAAGTTGCCTTCAAAAGTTGAGTAAAGATCTAGTACATGCCGAGTTGTCTGTCAAAGTTAGTAGAAGCTAAGTGATTAGCTATAACCGAGTTAGTAATGAGTGTTGAGTGAAGGGAAATTTTAGTTGAAGCCAAGTAAGGGAATCTCTAGTATATGCTGAGTGGTAGATAGACAATGGAAGCAGAGTAAAGTAGAAATGTTTAAGGAGCCAAGTGGATAGCTGTAAATGCACTAAGCATTAAATGCTATGAAATAAGGGTATATGATCGCATTTTAAATCATTTTTCACCATCTCAAGAAAAGAGAAAAGATGAAGAAGAGTGCATAATGATTTTCAAGAAGAGTTTGAAGCATTTGAGTAGATTTCTACAAAGAGTCAACAGAGTTTCATCAATTTCAAGGTATTTATACTAGTGCTGATTTATGTAGTTTCAAAATTTCTCTATGTTTAAACCCTAGTTCAAAGAAATGGTCTCTAGTTCTAGGAAACCTTAGGAGAAAGAGCTGTTTGAAGTTTAGTTAGTGTCAAATGAATTTAAACAACCTAATTTTTAACCTATCCCTAAAGTTGCCTATAAGAACAACCCAGCTAGAGCCCTATCCATAATTCCTCCTAAGGTAGTAATGGTGAAAGATGTTAGGAGATGCTACAACTATAAAATTGGTGCTATAGGAGACATGAAAATTAGGGATGCATATGATAGATTGTGTGAGAATGGAGTCTTGATGGAAGAATATCAAATTATTGAGAGGAAGGACTTAACTTTTTCCCTAGAGTTCCCTACTACCTTTAAGACCAAATGTATCATAATTATGTTAAGTAGGATTCATGATGGTAGTTTGTGGTTAGAAGATGGGCCAGTCAAAATATCAAAAATAATTTTTCATAGGTAATAGGGTACCCAACCCTAGATAGGCCCAAGACCCTAAGGAGTGACTCCAAGGAAGCCATTGAAAAGAATATTGGAGCCAAATGGAACAAGAAATGCATGACCATAGATACTATTAAGGATCCTCTTGTTGATTTTGTTGTCAGATTCATTTCCAAAAATTCTACCAATTTAGCAGACTCAAAAGTGTTCCATGTATTGGAGTAGATGTTGGCTATAAACTTTTTAAAAAGGATCATACCTTTGATCTAGCAAAATTACAACTACAATACATAAATTAGAATTTAGGAGCTATAAGGAGAACAAAGGGAGCCAAATGTAAATTTGGTGCAATTTTGATATGTATATTCTTCTATATACAGAATGAATTCCCATCTTTTGGAACGGTTAGCTGGAAGAAAAATAGGTCCATTGTAACCCAGGTGAATGAATATATTGAATAGATGTGAGCAAATTTTGAGACACTTATGACCAGTTACTTTGAAGATTCCAAGAATTCAATGAAATAGAGACTTAGGATTCTAGTCTCACTTGTGGAGTAGCATACAAATGACATTTGTTTTCTTGTTGATATTGAATATACTTAGATTCAAGTAGCCATGCTTAGGGTAAGATGGCTTAGACCTCTTGGCTATGAGATAAGCATTGATGAGGCATCTGTAGCCATAAAAACTCTACAAGAAGAGGAAGTAGATAAAGATGCCCAACATTTTAGCACATATGATTGAGTGAGATCCGAGGTGGATATGAAGCTAAAAACTACTTCTACATTGAAGAAAAAGGATAAACTAGTGAAAAAAGCTCAAAGAAAAATTTGGAGAAGGCACAAAAGAGGTAGAGGAAGAAGAAAATGAAGAAGAAGATGAAGAGGAATAGGGGCAAGGACCACTAGCATTAACCCAAGGCATGGGTGAAGATGCTGAAGAAGAAGAAGGTGCTGAGCAAGAAAAAGAAGCACCTAAGGTAGAGTCCAAAAAGAGGAAAACACAAAAGTCTTCTGGTACATAGCCTAAAGGCAAGAAGAAAATGGCTAAGCCAAGCCCAACCAAACCTACCACAAGGGTAGATACAAGGGCAAAAACTAAGGTGGCAAAGAATAAGAAAATAAGAAAGCCATAGAGCAGGGAGGGCCAATAAAGAAAAAGAGGAGAAAATATGTGGCACCTCCAGAATTAGATGAGGAAAGGATATAGCCAGATGGAAATGAACAATTCAGAGTGGTAAGTCACACCATAAAATCATATTTAGAAAATATTTGTGACAATATCAGGGATAATGCAGACTTGTCTGGATTGAAAACTATTGATTTCAATAAGTTAAGTAGAAAGGAGAAAAACATAGTGGAAGAATCAATTTACACTATGATGGCTAAGTTCAAGAATACTCCACTTGAACTGGATAATACTATGCCTAAGGAACTATATAGAATTGTAGAAAGTAAATGGCATTATTGCTTAAAAATGGAGAAGGAAATAAAGGAGTCAACTTTGGCTCGTGTGATGCCTGACCTCACTAAAGGTCAAATTAGCAAGTCAAGTAAGAAGCATGGGAGCAAATTTGCACTCAAATAAAAAGCCTTTAGTATTTTGTAGAATAAAATAGAAGATGTTGTAAAGAAGTCCACTCTTATTTGGAAGGAATAATGATGAGGAAGAAGAGGAAAATGAAAAGGAGGAAGAAGGAGAGAGACAAAAGGAAGAAGTTACTGTGGAGAAAGACACACAAAAGGGTGATATGGAAATAACTGAGTAGCAAAAATGGGAATAGATTGTGCAAGACACAAAAATGCCACCTCCTAGCCCTCCACATGTAACACCTACACCTGTAGATATAGTAATTGTGAAGGATGTTTTGACACTACTTGTTAGAACATTAACCCATTGACTGCAGAGGATCTTAGAAAGATCCTTCACCAAACTACTTTGCAATCATAATTATGTACCAATCTAGTTTTGGTGAGTGTAGAGGAACTACAGAAGGCAGTAGTTGAGATAACCAAGGAGAAGGTGAATACACAAGAACCACCTTCAAAAACTCTAATAGCTACAAGTGGACAACCACAAGAACAAGTAGCACAAGATGCATCTACTAAGGTTGGTTCCATTGTCTCAATGACTTCAATTTTTGAGGAGCAAACAAAGGAGAAGACAAGATAGAAGGATACCTCTAATCCTACAACACAAAGTTAGGGTACACTTCCTCAAATAACTATAATTGACCAAGGAAAAACTAAAGAGGATAAAGAAGAGGAGAAGACCACTAAGGAGAAGGAACAAGAGGCAATCCAAACATTAGTCAATTTTCCTACTATAGGGACTCCCACTAGAACAACACAACATCCGAACACTAATTGCAATACCACTACAAATATCAGCACTAGGCTCAAGCTCTACCAAGGTTGCAAGGGTACTTCACTATGGTGACCCTACAGTTGATGAAGAGATAGTCATACCAAGCTATGACTATAAAGCAATGAACATAGAGCAGATCAATGAAGTACTAGAAGCACTAGAGAAGAAGATAAAACAAGAAATACTCAAGAATGAGTATAGGCAAAGGAAAGCATTGATTGAAATCAAGGACATCTTTTTATATGTTTTCAGCTTGCAAGTACTTGATGAGAAAAAGCCCATAATGGAGCAATTACCCAACATAGTGGACCAAGTACATAATGAAGACCTAGATACCAATGTCAAATTACTTGAATGGTCTAAAGAGAAATTCTAGATGAAGGTAAATGAGGAAATATATGTTGAGATAGAACTATCATAGGTGGAGTTGGAAAAGAAGATAGAAAAGGTGAAAGCAACACTTGACAATATATTCTCATTGTACTCCAAACTATGTGATTCCTCATACTTCACACAAGAGACCAGCTAGAGGATATTGAGCTTGGAGAGAAACCTCAAAGTATCTAGCATGCAACTACCAAAGGATCCAACTCAAAGTGAGAAACATTTTTTTACAATGCTTCACACTCAAAAGGAATTAGCTATACTCATAGTAGATGAGGCTAACACCAAGGCCAAATTAATACAAATTTAGTCTGCAATAACCCCTCACTTGGAAGTTTTGCACAAAGAAATGGCCTATGTAGAAAATTTCTTGAAGAAATATCCCAATCTTTCTACATTAGAAGGCCTAGTACACCTTGCAATAGAGACAACCATCCACCTTAAAGGACTGGAAATCAAATTAGACAATTGGGGTGCTACTCTAAAAATCATTATGGAGGTAAATAAATCCTTTTTGGCTAAGTATTCAATTCATTAATAGGATCCTTTGACATAAGTGTCAAAAAGGGGGAGATTTAATTGGGGGAGATAATAAATGAGACCCAAAGGAGGAGATACTCAAAGGGGAAAATAATAAAATTTTTGAGTTTTGAGGAGAGATAAGGAGAACAAGTCAAAAGGATACAAAAACTGCAAGGGAAGATGTGGGAAAGGGGGAGCAAAAAATAGAGTAGAAACAGAGTAGATAGAAACAGAGTAGACAAGGGCAAAATGACAAGGCAAAGCATGGAAACAACATGACTCAAATCTAGCATAGAGAATTTTAGATATAGAAATGGCACATCAGCTTAGGGGGAGTTACAAGCTTTTGAGGTGTATAGTCTTCTACAAAATTTTGAACAAGTTTTTGAAGTTTTGTACATATGATGAGAAAGTTTTATATTATACTCTTAGAGATTAGATTCATAATGCTTAGTTAAGCATTTTTGACACTCATGTCAAAGGGGGAGATTGTTGGCCTCGGATTGGTCTTGAAAATTGAGTGTCCACACACTTAAGAAAATTCTAAGGTTGATTCTAAGTATAATATAGATGCAAGCAACACTATATGCCAAGCCAAAAATTCAACAGGTGCCAAGTGAACTTTAGGTGTAGAGAAAGTTTCAAGTGCCAAGTGACAAGTGATGCCAAGTCACTATAGGTGTTGAGAAAAGGATAGATTTCGAGTGAAATAGAGTTACTATAGGAGCTGAGCAAGCCAAAATTCTTATATGTGCCAAGCATCAACAATTAGTAAGTGTTGAGTAACATAGAATGAACATATGAGTTTGTGTCTTCACAAACTCAGATGAAAATTGTTTTTGAGCTAACTCAAGATGAATCTCAAAGGATCTAAAAGACAGGATCAAATCTATTACATTCTTTATGTAATTAGCATGCAACCAATTAGAAAAATGGAGAAAGCATCAACCAATTAGGAAATATGTAAAGAAATGAGTAGGAAAAGATGGATGAATCTCGATCGTGGATTGATACCTAACCCTAAGTCTTATAGCCTTTATAAGGAGGTCAAAACCCCATAATTCAAGAGAGTGAGAAAATAAGAGGTTGTGTGGGAATGCTGGAGGGAATGCTAGTGAAGTTTTGGAAGGGGTGAGAAGACTTTGAGGAAGAACAACATTACAGAATTAGTTTGTCAAGAATAGAATATCAACACTTGGAATATAAGATCATGAAGGATCAAATTAGATTGAACAGAACTATTGGTCTGAATTTTTGTATGATAGAAGTCCTTTTTCCAGATATAGAAAATTTAGATTGTATCCATTAATGGATAATAGGGTTTCTAGCTAAGTCATCCTTTTGCTAGCCTTTGAAGATTTTTGTGAAAAACCCTACGTCCCATTCCTTTAAAAAAAAATTAGGCACGAAATATTTCAAAATCAACATGGGCGAATATTTTGTTTTTTTAAAATTTTCCACACCCCCAAGTTACCTTTCCTCTTAGGTTCCTCACCATCTGATCTGAATAGATCTACCGTTGTCATTACCTCACTATGAAAACATGAGCACTTTTTATGTATAGTGAGGTAGTGAGTCCCAAAAAGTTATAAAATGAGACCACAAAATGAAGATACGATGGTCAGAGATTTGTCTTTAGGCTGACTTTTTAGTCACGTACACCTTGCAAGTACTATCAGAATAGGAAAAGGGACCTAGTGTGAGAAGTCAAAAGTCAGCACCAGAATGAGGGTTTTTTTTATGCCTTGCTACCTCGCTATCAGAAAAACTAAGCATCTTTCCATTAGTGAAATAGTGAGGCACCATGAAATCAAAGACATGGTGGCCTCAAAAATTCTCGATAACCATGGTTTGTCCAGGTGGCATGACAAGAAATAACTACTATTGTCAGAAGTAGTTAGTAAGAGCGATGGTGATTTGATGGGTCATTATATTTCATGGTGCCAAGTTTTATTAAAGTTTCTTGACCTCGCTATCAAAAAAAATTGACATCTCACCAATGGAAAAGTAGTGATATGCCGTGAAAAGAACATCCAGTGGGACCTCAAGTGATGTGTAAGGGTGACTAAGATTAAAAGAAAGGTTTGGTTTGTGCTAGTTGTGCAGATTTTCCTACGTCACCAGTGCCCCAAACCCACGCCCCATTCAAAAATCACATAAGTAATCCTAATTGTGAGATCAAACTAGAATCAAAAGTCCTCACTACCTTGCTATGGAAAGTTGCAAGTTGTTTAATCCATGCGACATAGCGAGTATGGAACCCAACACTCTTTAGGGTACTTGGTGTAATTTTTCCACCTTTGATTTAATCTCAGATCAACGGCCATCACTGTCTCACCATAAAGAGTTGCTTGAAAGATACGTATAGCGAGGTAGAAAATGAGGGCCCACCACTATTCTTCTAAACAATATAGTAATATATCATCCACAAGATCAAGATTGAATTGATGGCTATCGCTACTTCACTATGGCAAGGTGCTTGTTCTTTATGTATAGTGAAGTAGCAAGCTATTGACATGTGTCCTTAGTCGCTAGTGGGTCCAGACAGAAGTGCCATCAAGGAAGGCACTATGCCAATACTCCCTATTGATGCACATGTTTTTGTTTAAGGGGGCTACATACTTTGGTAAAGAAATGGTTCTGAATAGAGAACGAGAGGGGGAAGCACTGCAAGTTCAATTATGGAGTGCAAATATGACTGGGGAAGCATAAAATGCTAGTTTTGTTAGATTTGATAGGCACTTTGCCTCCAAACTGAGATGCCTCATATTGAGTGACAATCCAAGAATTCCTAAGGCACTAATGCACCTTGTTAGGCCTATGGACAAACCCAATAATTTGAAAGTTTCACATAATTGGGGAGATATCATCCATATTTAGTTTCAACTGTCATCAGAATTTATGGATTTAAAGGAACACCCCATGTACTACCTTATCAGGTGACCTTAAAGGTAGGAGTAGCTAAATTCTTATGGTAGTTGGGAGGAGTAGAAGAAAAATTTTTGCACAAAAGGGGAACATGATCAATTTTTCCCACTTGCACAGTAGCCCACTAGTTTTTAATAACCAAGGAAGGGTGGGTCTTCCTCTAAAAATGTTTGGATCAGTATAGAATGGTAGTATCTCACTCTGATTTTTGTGATGCTGAAGGTTTCTTTAATTCAGCTCTTAAGCGTAGGATCAAGCTTTGTCTAGTTGAGCATGAATTCTATTTCCCTAAAGATGTAATAAGGAATGAGTACTCTCTACAGGAGCAAGAAACAAAGAAAGAAAAATGGAGAGTTTATTCAAAAGTTTTGGATTTTATTAATTGTTTTAACAAAGATTACAACCCTCTTAGTAATGCTATAACTACGGCAAATAGAATAAATAAGCTTATGAGTACATTCCCTGAAATAATGGAGGTAATGAATGAGAAGAAGCAACATTTCATTGATTCTTTTTGAGATAAAGCCAAGGAAATAATGATGAAATTGGGCTTCACTCCCAATATAGGGGTAGGCCCACTAATTGTACAAAGGAAGTTAGGATATACTATCATTCAAGGTCAAAGTCCCATTGTGAATAAAGGAAAATAGATAGTTGAATCTACTAGTGTTGCTTTTGAAGAAAGGCCACTTGAACCTTCTCCTAAGAGAAGAAAGATAATAAGGGAAGAGGAATCACTTGATGAAAGGTACTCACCTTCCCAAACCCCTATGAGAATTGAGGAGGAGCAAATCACTGATGAGAAAATTGAACAAATTGGATCACAAGGGGGAATTTTTGTTACCTAGGCAGAGATTGATGAAGGGAACCCCCAAGAGCCTCTTGTGCCAAGTTTTGAGTTAACTATAGCAGATTTTAGGGGAAGAGAATTAGACTCTATTTTGGAACACGCCAGTCAACAATTTTTTTTTGATGACAGTTTTGTAAAATCTAGGGCTTTCCATCAATTTTCTTGGAGGGCAAATATGCACAATTTTGAGGAAAGATGTAAAAATATGAAAGCAGAGCATCCAGAAATGGATGAAGCCTCCATTAAGAATCAAATAAAGGAAAAAATGATGTAAGAATTCCAGAATATAACCCCTGAAGAGGGGAGACAGATGGTAAAGGCTGCAAATATTTTGTTATTGCCCAATTGGGACATTATTGATGCCTTGATTTTTAATTCTATGTCAAATAATTTGGGATTGCAAGATCTAGATAAAAAGGAGTTCTTGGGAACTGCATTCAGTAATGACCAAGCTGCTCTTGTTATGTGGTCATTAAGAAGAGGATCCAGGGCTGCTACATCACAACCTGATGATTCAGGACTAACATGGAGTATCATTGTGAGGAGAGTTGCTGATACCTCACATGTTCAGGCAGCCCACATGAATGTGGATTATTCTCAATTTGCCTTGGCTACTACAAAGAGGGAAGAAAAGGAGATGACTAAGTTGTAGAGAAAGTATGAAATAGTGGTGGATGCCTACAATAAAGAGGTAAAAAAGAGAATAGCCTCGCCAACTATTTGGATTAATAGACCTAAGCTTATTTAGTTTACTATTAATAGCATCAAGTGAAAGCATTTCTATGGGGTTTGGTGGATACTCCTGATTATTTTATTGGTTTGTAATAGACCTAGGATTAATTTTTGCATTCCCATACAAAATCTAGAGAGGTAAATTGGGCACCTACAACAAGATATTGCTTATGCTTCCATACATTCTATATCATCTATTTGATTTTTATTTATTTAATTTATTTTATATATTTTTAACTTTTTTATTTTTCCACATCCTTGGGTACTTATGATAAGTTACTACAATAATAATTTGAACTTACTCATTAGACTGAGTATTGCTTAGATTTATGATTCATTTGGCATCCATCCATTATTTGAATACAATAGATATACATTTCATGACAAGTTATATAGATGAACTTTTGGAACTGTTCCTATCTAAGAATTATGAAGTTTAAAAAACCATTTGCACAAGGATTAACATTGTATTCTTATGAAATCTTTAAAACAAATACACATGTACAACTATTATGCAATACAATTAAGATGATAAGCATGATCAACAATATAATGTTCCTATCATTACAAACTCTCTATGTTATCAAATTTAGTTGACATCCCTTTGCATACTACTCCAGAATCATCAAGTATTTTTAAATCTCTAATTGATATTCCTATCCAATACATTGAAACAACAATAATATTACAATAATTTTCTCCTCCATGACACTCCCATGATACACAAAAGGTGGTGAATCCCCATAGCAAGGTTAAATAAATGTGAAGACCCTTTTCTCTACACAAATGGTTCTCAATTTCTCTATTGTCAAATAAATATGAACAATACCAAGCTCTCTTGACCACAATAGAAAACAAACATCAAGGTGGAGTTTGTATTCCCATTATCAATCCAATGAAAAGGTATTTCCTCCTCTCATGCAAGGAAATCCACATACTTCCAAGTATCCAAATGCATCATAGACCTGCAAAAAATCAAGTAATATAGAACCATGGAGGCTCACCTCCCAACCTAGGCCTCAAGGAGGCCACCCCCGCACTAGGGGAAACAAGGCTCAACCGGGATACAATCAAATAATATCACAATAACAAGAACCAACATGAATACCATAGTTAAACAACACATTAAAATTTCCAACCAAGGCTTGCACAATGATTCACAGATGGAATCATAAACATTGGGTGAAGGTGGGTTCTTCAAGGAGGAGAATGCCATATCCTTGTGAAACAATAAAACTTGCAATTGCAATATCCAAATAATGCTTCCAAGAAGCATGCCATAACAAGGCTTTCAATATCACATGCCTCAACAAGGATATGAACATATACTCCTCCTCACACTTCCTCACTTATACCTCCCATAGTACAATAGAAAGGCATATGGCTTCAATGGAGCCCATATTCCATGCAAACTATCCCCTCTCCAAGAGAAGAATTTCTCAACTTCAATGAAAAGCCCAACTAACCCCTTCACCCCAAGGCTTCTCTTCCCTCCCAAGGGTGAGTGAAGCCTTCACACCCATCATAGCATTCAATCCAAAATCACAATCCAAGAAAAAAAAAACCAAATGCAAAGAGATTCAACATGCTCACTAACACTCACCATATTTACAAACATGAAGCAAATGGAAACACATAGATCCTAATGGAAACACACTTAAAACTTCCCTTTTCAACTTTCATGAAATGGAAGGAAACATGGCATGAAGCACTAACCTCCTTTCAAGCTATGACTTTGAAATGGGGATGAAGATCTTTTCCTCCTTGGCTTCCAAGCTTCTCCTTCCCAACCCTGTATGTCTCTACAATTAGAGAGTGGGTGAAAAACCACTAAGGTTGGCACAAACTCCCTAAAAAGACCTCCACTTTCATCCTCACCTACCCCTCTTACTCTCTTGTACCTTTCTACCAATAAGAACTTAACCAAGTGGTGTAATGAGGGAATAAGTCATGTGACAATTTGATTTTCGAATTGTCTTGGAAATGTTTATTTTTGAGGGTCTTCTAGGTCCCCTAGATGAACTTATGATTATATTTAAACCCCCAAACCATACTATTACCATGTGGGTAACTTGTTTTCACAAAATTAACACTTGGGAATCACTTTAGGTTCTCTAAAGTTCCTATCAAATTATAACTTGAATTCCATCAAGGAGGTGACTCTTCCTAACACTCTCCAAGGTGGGTTAATTGATTTCATAATGAGGATTAGGCTTAGGTTAAGTGACTTCATGCCAAATAATCCTATTTGACATGTCATTTACACATAGACAATACAAGTGTCAAATGACACACACACACATTAAAACACATCACGATGACATGTCTCTAATTAATCATGCTTTCTGACTATAACACTCATGCACAATCACATTACGAAATAAAAAAAATACAATGAGGTTTTGAATCTTCCAAAGATTCACCTTGGCTTTACCGTGTTCACATAAGATTGAACCTTGTTTCCCCAATTATCTCCATGGTTCAACATTCTTGCACACTCAACTTAAACATTAGTAGCCCAATAAAATAATATACAAATACGTACAGATCAGTGCAAAATAAATCCAATGTCTCATAATTCACATTAACATATACATTTAACTTCATCTAATAATTTCCATTCTAAGCACTATAAAAAGAAGCATTGCAATGCCATATTCATTTAACTTTCATTTAAGTACATATTTAATTAACTTTCATTTGATTCATATTCAAAACATTGCAATATCAACATATGGGTATCAACATTTATCTTTCTTATCATAATGAAATTACCATTCTAAGTACTATAATCATTCTTATAATCATTAAATGATCAAAACATATGAAATGGATTTCAGTATATATGTCTTAAGTGAAAATCACTAATATGCAGACTTGTTAACTAGTATCCTTTCAATCAAGTTAAACATATCGACATTCCTAGCAATATCCCTTTATCACATTATGAGGGTTTTTGTGTGAGTTTCTAGGGTAAGTTCCTCAGATTGTTAACATGTTTCCATAATGATGTCATCATAATTTAAAACCAATTTTTGAATGTAATCATTCATCTTGTTGTCAACATAACCTACGTTCATTAAGTCTTATTTTCCATGTGGTCTTATATTATCAACCTAGTGCTATTGGATAAGCTATCAACCTTATGATAATCAAAATCTAGTTTAGTCTCCAATAGGATCTCATAAGTCATTTTTAGTAACAAAAATTTCCATCATAATATAATTAACTCCTAATCACATTCATTTTATTAAATCTATAATAGGGTACTAGTTTGGGTCTTACATCCTCCCCCCTAGCTTTTGACTTCCTCCTGGAAGTCTCCTATAATACGGGCACCATTTCCATATATAAGGTTTTCCTTGATTGGCATAAGTGTTTCCACTCAAGAGCCTTTCCTTAGGATCACCTCACATTATATATTTGAGAGATAGACTATAAAACATTGTCCCATAGCTCATGGTGGAATGATTCTTCTTAAAACGAATTATCTCATAATTATATGTGTGCTAACTTCTTCCTAGATGGATAAGGTGGCTCTTGTTTCTATTTAGAATGTTCAGCTCATTGCAAGATTCCCAATCTATTGGTAGTTGGGAATAGTTTTTCATGAATAATATATTCAATGGCTATTTTATAATATACCTCTTTGGTTGATAGATTAGTCCTTCCCATGACACAATCTCATTACCCTTGTCACTTGTTTAATTGGTGTCATTTCCTTTAATAAATCATTTTTCTTGTCTACCTAGCTCCTCTTATGTTGCACCTTAGTTGGCATACTTATTGGATATCCTTCCTTCCCCTTGGTTACTCTTAATTTAGGGTTGGCTTCCTATGTGGTTAGCTGGTGTTATTATATACTATGTCTTATTTTGGCATAATTATTCATTTACCAATGCCATCATATTCTTCATTAGTCCTTACTGACTAACCATACTCTTTATTGGTTTTGAAACATTCTTCATCTTAGCATTGACTAATTCTACAATAATAGTCCAAGATTAACTTATCGATGGAGGGTTGATATCCTTCGTTAAAACTCCAAGAATTTCATATGCTTTAGTGTAATATCAAGATCTACTTTCAAGTTTTTAATTATAGATGCACAATGGTTATTGTATCTCATTTGGTTGCATTTACTTTAGCAACTTGGCCCTAGAACTATGGGTTGGTATACTTATTATGATTTGTAAGTTAGTCATATCAGGGAGAATTATTGACAATCACCATGAGGCAATTTGAATATCGCCCTTTCCTTGATCACAAGATACAATCACATTCAACCCTATAAACATGGAAATACCTTAACCCACAAAATTGATTATTAATGACAAATATAGAAATTTTAATGGTAATAATGTTGACAATTTGAGTAATAGATATTTATTTAGAATGGTAAGGATAGGTGATCTAAAGATTATATATATATATATAAATTAAGGAGTAGTAACCAAGGGTTAAGGCATGTAATTTATGTATGCTTAAGTAGCTAAGAATGGGATTTTAAATGTTTGTTAATTAGGAAAGTTAATAGTTGTTAATAAGATAGTTAAAATGTTAAGTTAGTTAGTTGCTTGTTTATTATATTCGTATATATAATTAATTAAATAATGAGATATTGGAATTTAATTACATTTAAGTTAACAATTTATAGTAAGGGATTGGTTCATATTTGGGTTTAAAATATTTATTAATAGGTGATAGGTTAAAATCTAACTTTAAATGTTGGGATTAAGTATTTTGTGGTAATCATCTTTTTCATTCATTTAAACAGCCATCACTTATTAATAGTAGAATGAAGATATGTGTTACAAGTAAGATGGGGTGTCTTCAGGAGAGGAAGATATAGGATGGTATTATCATGTAATTAATTAAATGTTATTGGTAAATATAATAAAATGATAATGATAATAATACAATAAATATTATGTTAAGTTACGACATGCAGATTATTAATATGTTCATAGCTCAATGAAGGTTGAGCATGGGTTAAATAAAATATCAGGGGCATCTAAGAGTCGCATAATAAAAGCTTAGAGGCATAAGAAAACTCTTAGTAAATTGAAAAGCCTAGTCAAAGATATCAAATTGGTTAAGTTAATATAGATAAACTCTAGTAATAATAATAATGATAAGATTAAAAGTAGATATATACAAATATAAGTTTTTTAAAAAAATAGATGTGTTTTTCCTTGGTAAAATCAGGTGTATTTTGCCTTGGTAAAATCAGGGCATGACACCCTCTCAGTATTATCTATTTCTAACAATTGGTATCAAAGAAAAATTACTTTGAAGAGGCTTAACAAGTTTAGGTAAGATCCCAATGAATATGGAACAGTTGAAGAAGAATCTTGAAGAAGCTCTTGAATAGATTGACCTTCTTACTAAAGAGATACAAAGATGCAAAAGTTTGCATTGGAAAATTGAAAGATGAAATTGATGATCTTAAATCTAGCAAAGAAACTTTTGTGTAGATTATTGTTAATGATGATACAAAAAATCTCAAGAAAGAGAATGAGATTTTGAAATGTGAGTTAAAAATTATTGAACTAAAGTTGAGTCTTAAGATTAATGGCAACAAGAGTGAACCTAATCTAAAATATGAGAATGTAGACCTTAGATCCCAGTTAAGTCAAGTGACATATGAATTAGATTCTATTAAGATAGAGCATGTAGAGTTAGAAAAATAAAATATCATTGTGAAAGGAGAGCTGAAACAAGAAAAAAAGAAGTTATAGAAACTCTACACATGTTCTGAGAAAATTGATGAACATATATTTCATCAAAGACCTTCTTATGACGAGATAGGCCTTGGATGTCTTCTTGGAGAGAAGTTAGCAAAGAAAGATGAGATTATGATAGAACCAAATTCTATAACAAAAATCCCTAAAGAATGGTCCAAATGGTCTGATGAAGTTGAAAGAATTAAATTGATAAAGAAATTTGATGAACCTAGAACAATAAAGCAAGCCTAAGCAAGATGATTTATCTAAAGAGGTAAGACATAAATTCAGAGGTATATTCTATATAAGTAATGAAGTTGGACATATGAAGAAATATTGCATAGGTAAGTCTTTTAAATCTATTACTAATTTCTATTGTTATAATTATCATGGGTATGGACATAAGGCAACAGAATGTAAGAAACCTAAGTTTATTGATAATAATAAGAATAGTAGAATGTTTAGGAATACTAACCTTGTAGCTAATGGAGCAAGTAGATCTCAAAGTAGATTTAATAATAGAGAGAAACCTAATGGCAAGAAAAAGAAGTTTGTTTGTTAAAAATGTAACAATCCTAGACACATTGCAAGAAATTGCAGAGCACCTAAAAATTAGAATGGAAACAATCAGAGGAGAAATGCACTTGTATGTCAGTTATGCAATAACTTTGGACACACAACAAGATTTTGTAGAATTGACAGAAGGAAATTTAATAGAAATCCTAATCATAGAAGGAACAACAAAAAGAATGATAGAAGGAATGAAAATAGAAACAACAATGGTAAAAAAGAAGTTGTTAAGGAACATGTTGAGGAATTCAAAGAAGCAGTTGTGAAGTCTTGTAATCTAGTGAATTCACATACAATATTGGAAGAACAATTCTTTGATGCACATGATGGAAATTTGAAGTCACATATTGTTTTTGGCTCAACCTATCTAAATTAAGCTATTACAAAAGCAACAGAGCATCATTGGTGAAAACTGATGTTAGAGAGTGAGTTAGTGATTGCATAGTTAACAAAAGGTAGAAGACATAGAGAGAAAGCTATGATTTAGTGCACAAGTCTTGATATGATCACAATAAGAAAGAATTATAAGAACAAGATCACTAGTATAGGGTACCTCCCTCTATGGTGGAGAAATATAAGGATGATTTGTGCTTCATGGTGGAGACTAATAACACATGTATGGAAGTAGTGATACCTAGAGTAACATTTATTGAGCCTATGGGCTATGAGATAGTGAAAAATTCATAGAAGAGTATGTACAGATTATAATTGAACTTGAGTAGGACAAAAAATGTCATAGATGGGGAACATATGATGAAAGGGTAAGGATAGTAGAATATGAGCTCCATAAAAAAGACAGCAAGAAGAAAGTAGAAAAAGAGATAGATTCCATCCTCAAGGAATCTAGCATGTCAAGGCATGAATTCAATGAGCTAAAGGGAATTGCACTAGAAATAAAGGCCAATGGGTAGTCTAAATTGTTAGTAGCAACACTTATTGTAGTGGCAAGACCCTCACAAGAAGTAATGGTGACACAACCATATGCACAAGCTCCTATTGCACCGTATGCAGCAATTGTGCAAATGCAACTTGTAAGTGTTAGCTATGAACAATAAAGAACACAGGTAGAGGTAGTATTACCTTCTATGTAGAGGAATTCAAGAATACTGGTAAAGGTTAAACAAGAACTTGCAAATAAAAGAACCAAACATAGCACCAGTAGACCAGGAAAGAGAAGAAAAACCATGCAAGTGAGTAGTTTTGAAAGCTCAGAAGACAATACTAAAGATAGAGCTATTGAAAAAGATGCATAAGAAGTTAAGACAACTACATACAAGAAGGCATTAAAACCAAAGGTAGAGAATCTAAACATGCAAATTATAAATGGTGATAATTTTGTACAATTAAATAAACTCTATAGCATGTATAGCAATATGGATAGAAGGAAATTAGAAAATGCGATAACAAGAAATATGATTCTAAGGAATTAGAGATTTGATAGCATTCAAAATAAAATTCTTAAGACCTATACAATAGGTTGATTAATAGGAAGAGAAAAGTAGTAGAAGAAGATTTAAACATGAGGGTCACTGTTGGAAATAATCAAGACTAGCTAGGTTATTAAGAGGGGAGGGGTGAATTAGTAACCTCAAAAAATTTTGAATTAATTTTGCACTTAACCATAGATATTATTCATCATTCATTCATCTAATCTACTACATACATTAGTACTAAAAGATAACACATTCAACACAGAAAAGAACACAATGTTTTGGTGACCCAGAAACCTTCCAAATAGAAAGTAAAACTGGGGTGGGGATGGTACCCACAAAACTTCACTACTATAGAAAAAATTTGGCCTGTTAAGGCTTACATTGACCACTTCTAGTGATCAGCCTTGTTAGGAGCATAGAGGACTGCTAGGTCCACATTGTTAGTGGATTTAGAAACATACAATGAAGTATGCACTTAGTTAAGAGATTGATACAAAGACTATTAAGTCCACCTTCTTAAAGGATTTAGAAACTGATTCACCTATTAGGATGAAGTAGTGGATCTACTTACAACTAATTTTTGATAAGATCCTTTATGCACTAATCACCTTATGTGATAAATATGACTTTTCTGCTCCTATATTGACCTTACTACATTCCTTAAACTGTTGCTGATAATCCTTTGCATGTACTTCTCAAAAAATTACTTCATATTACTTCAATACAATGATATTTTACAATGCATCTTACATATATACCTTTTCAATTTAAAAAATTGCAAGGCTGGCCAAAATACAAGTGAACAACACATTACAAAGTCGACCCAATAGTAAATAACTTGGGTTCACTAAACTAACTCAATGACCTTTTGATACTTGACATCCATTGTATTACATGACATTGTCATGCACTTCTTAGAAGTGAAGACTTAGTTCATACTAATCACTTGATGTAGTTCTGAACTCAGTGACCACATGTGACTCATTAGATGTAGTGTCACTCAGTAGATGCTTCACACTGAGTTTAATTTGCTTCACTCGGTATACACTACTTCTTCCAATGCTCAATTTACACTGAATTTCCATGACACAAGCTTATTGCTCGGTACACATTGTGAAGCTTAGTAGACACTACTGGTCTTCACCTTGCCTATATTCACTTGGTAGCCACTAATCTACTCGGTGAGTGTAGGAAACTAAGTGCTGAGCTCGGTAGCTACATTAATATAGATAAGTGTTTTCACTAATGGCAATAATAACTCAATGCCAACAATCTCCCCCTTTGGCATTAGTGACAAAACACTTATAAGAAAAAACATATGTACATAATCTGACTCACTAAATTTTGGTTTTTGAAAATTTATCTTTGTAAAGCTACTGCATATACATTCCTACATATATCTCCTTGATGACATATAATGTATATACAAAGATACTTATGTACATAGCTATACACATTTACGTGCTAACTCTATTGAGTGTTATCTCCCCCTTTCACTTATACTAATATCTCTCCTTATTTATAGTGTTTCCCCCTTTTTTTTGCTTATACTAATATCTCTCCCCCTTTTTGACAATAATGCCAAAGAGCTACATATAATATTTATATAGTTACACCAAAATAAGATAGAAATTATTGATGTACCTTGAGAATGAGGGTGAATGAGTTATCCCAATTCTCTTGTAAAATTTGGTAGGTGGAGAGGGCAATCTAAACTTCTACTAATAATTTGATCATGTGATCAGCTACTGAGAAGTTCTGATCTTGGACCAATGTTTTGCAATGAGCAACATGTTTCTGCACTACATCCATTATTGGCAAGACTATGTTTTGAATATCAATCAAGTTTTCTCTTATTCTTGATTCTTCTCTTAGAAGTTCTGCTTGCATGTCTGCCAAATATATCACCTTGGTGTGATGAGAGGAACTAGAGGAGGGGTTAGTCTGCAACTTTGATGCACTTGATTGCATATCAACATCAATCTTATTTATCTTCTCCTTTATTTCTTTAGTAAAACTAGAGACATCAAAAAGTTTGGTAAAAAGTGATGCTGCACTATTAAAAGAATTTTCAAAATTACCCAAAAATGTGGACAACTCAACTTGTTTGATTGCAATTTTCTAAGCAATATGCTCTAGCACCTTGTCATCAAACTTCCTTTTAGCCTTTCCAATTAGTTTCTCTTATCTAGAAGAGTCCTCATTATATTTCTATACAACCTCTTCTAACTGAATCAAAATGCATTGAGTGGAATCCACCTCAACACGTATAGCTTCTATAATTATATTCTTGGCATTCTCAATCATTTTATACTCCTTATCCCTTTTAGATCTTAACTACTTCTGCATAGCTTTCTTCTCTATGATTTGACTTGCTAACCTCATCTTTTCAATAGTAGCAGTGTCAAAGTCAATCTTAGGTATTTCTATCTCTGTCTCTAATTTAATGTCTTCTTCAATTTTTTTTCTAGTGATCAGAAGTTTCAATGGTTTCCTTTGTTCTACTTCTATGATTACTAGTTTGACCTTTGAAATAGACACAATAGTGATAATAGAAGGGCTAGTAGGGAAAAATGGGATAGGGCTTAAGGATTGAATGCCAATAGAAGTACTAACTGAATAAAAAAATAAAAGACTTCCCAAAAATGGTGCCACACTCAATAGAATACCCATAGAAATATCTAAACTAACTGGAATCGAAGTGGATGTAGATAATGTTGATGAAACCAAAATTGTAGAGCTAACTAGAATTGATGAAGACAAAATTTTAGAACTCACTATTGCACTTACTGATGATGCAGGAGTAGAGGGAGCTAACTCAATAGCTAAAGAAGTAATAGTTAGCTCAGCAGATGAAGTGCTTGACACTTCCATTGCAAATACCTAGAGCTAGGAGGTGGCTGGTGAAGATCAAGCAATTGATGTTATTATTGTGCTCACAATCTCACTAGTAGAAGAAATTTCCACATATGTGATAGTATTTGGTGGAGTGTGAGGAAGAGATGCAATTGCTTCAGCTGCTATTTTGACTAGATCATCTTCATCCTTTTCTTCCTTTTCTACTTCTTCCTCCTTTTCTTCTTCTTCCTTCCCCTCCATTAGAGCATGCAATTCTCTTTATATAACTATGATTGAAGGAGTATTGTCATCATCATCATTGTTGTCACTACTATCATCATCTTTAATTTCAATAGTTTCTTCTGATGGCTTGTTGAGATGATATATATCTCTCCAAACATTTGAGGCATGCTTAACCACTAATTCTATATTCTTCATTAATATGAAGCATGCGTTAAGCTTTAGAATCATTCTACCTTCATGCTCTTTTATTACCTTATTCACTTTTGTATCAGTTAGATTTGGTATCAATTGTCTCAACTGTTGTTCAAAGATGTCCTGTACAGTTTGCACCATGTTCTCTCATCTGACTTTGATTTTGGCAAAAATATTTGCATGGATTTGTATTGGAAATGATTAAAAAGCTCATGAATGAAGAGTAATGGAACTGGTAAAGAATGTTTTCAATCATTATTTTGTCATTGATGTCAAACTTGCTACTTGCAAGAATAAAAATTGCTTTAGTGATCCACATACTATAAGTTGGTTGATTGACAAGGAGGTGGCAATCAATAAGATGTAACTAGAGTACCTAGAGAAAGGTTGAAGTTATGATTTTGTAATAAAGTATAAGGATCAGCTAAGCCATTGATGAAATGGTGTATTGATGGAATACTCTAAGACATAGAGGATGGACACACCAAGACATATCAAAGATGTAAGGATTAACTAAATCCTAGTTAAAGATCAAGTGCCGAACAGATTCTCAGTTGAACCTGAGCAAAGTTCAATTTTAGTATGTGTTGAGTAAGTCTTCAGGTGCCGAGTAAAGGTCAGGTGTTGAGTAACAAAAAGGAAATAGGTGCCGATTAAGTCTTCAGGTGTCGAGCAAGGAACAGGTGCCAAGTGAAGATCAAGTGTTGAGCATAATTCAAGTGTTGAGTAACACAGAAGACATCGAGCATCAGTAAACCAATAATGCTGAGTTACTACATTATTTTGAAAATTGAAGATTCACCAGATCTAAGCCAACATGGTAGTTATCTAGAATTCTATAAATCAGATAGAAGATAAGAATGATGAGCTGGTGGCACAAAACACTATGTAAAACATTTTTGACCAATGTAATTGGATTCTAGATGAAATTTCTAGATAAGAGCAAGATATGGGATAGATACAAACCCTAAAGTTGGAGAGGGAGAATCAAGTAGGAAAGGTATTCCAAATTTCTATTTAAGGAGTCATAAGGTCATGAAGCAAAGAGAGATGGTCTAGCATGAAGTGCTGAAGAAGGTGCTAAGGTGGAAGAGAGCATAGATACTTTGCTTCAATAGGTGACCATAGATGTGATTGCATTGGTATGATGAGTAAGAAGACTCAAGGCAATGATAGATATGAAGTGATCAAAGCCAAGCAAAGGATTGAACTGAAGTGTGATCTATAATTTGCAAGACATGTTGTAAGTTGTATCAAATCAAAAGCAATTATTGTTACTCTCTAGCAATTGTAACAGTTAAAATAAATCCTATGGACTTAGGTTGGTTTAATAGCCATGTTGTAAATCCTTTAATAGGGTGACATTCCAAGTGAATGTTCCAAAGTCCTTTAAACATGCCCATTCCTAACAATATGGTGAAATCCTCTAACAAGGTCACATTTAACAATGTGGTGTAGCCTTTAACAGGGCAGGCCTTTAATAGGGTAGACCATCAGAAGTGGTTGAAATCAATTGCATAGTTATTTTGTGGGTATCATCCCCACTCCAGTTTTACCTTCTTATTTCAGGAGGGTTTCTGGGTTATCAAATTCTTAGTGTTATGGTGTGATGCATGTTTACCTTTTTATAGTTGTTTAATGTCCAATTGCATGCATGATCATTTTAGTTATGCACCATTAAAGATTTGTAGAAAAAGTATTATTAGGGAATTTGGACCTTGAATAACAGATTCACCCCCCCCCCCCTCTTAGTTATTCTAAAAGAATTATAACAATTGGTATCAGAGCGTTGCTTCTGACTTAGTTTAAAAGGACTAGAAGTAGAAAAGATCAAAATACCTAAAAGAGAAGTTCCTAAGCTCAACAAAGACAACTTTGTTGCATGGAAAAGCTTGATGAAGCTACATCTTGGATCCATAGGAGGTTATGCCTAAAATTTGATTCTTACTGAACATGTTGATCTAGCTAGTACTCTCATTGCAGAAGATTTGAAAAACAAATAGGAACACAATCAGACAATGCTGGAAATTGCTTCTACACTCAACTATGCTGAATTCGATGATATCAAAGGATGTGACACTGCATTCAAAATGTGGAAAGCCCTATCATACATTTATGGAGGAGATCAAAATGTACAAAGAGCAAAAAGAGAAAGCCTTAGAGGAAAGTTTGATGATATGAAAATGGAAGAAAGTGAGAATGCTTCTCAGTATGCCTCTAGAATAAAGGAAGTGGTAAGTGCAATAAGATGTTTGAGTGGTCAATTGGATGAAGATACTATTAATAGTAAGTTCTTAAGAACCTTGCTCCCTATATATGCTATTAGACTATCTGCTATACAAGAGCTAAGATGTATACTAGGAAACAATCTAAGTTTTGAAGGAATAGTGGGTAGACTCACTGCGTTTGACTTATTTAACTTTGACAACTACAGACCTGAGAATGTTGAATCTACTTTCAAAGTCAAGCTATCATTGAAAGATGTTGATTAGGTGAAATCAAAGAAGGAAAGAAATATGAAATATGTATCCAGTGACAATAGCACTGATGAGGAAGATGTGGAACAATTGGAAGCATTGCTAGCTAGAATATTTCACAGAGGCAAAGGAAAATTCAAAGGTAAGCTACCTATCATTTTTTTCAATTGCAATGAAGTAGGACATGTTGCTACAAGGTGTACATAGAAAAAGGAATACAAGGAAGGAAACAAGTACAAACATAGAAGAGAAGATGATAAGAAAGATCACAAAGATAAAGGCAAGATGTGCTATATTGTTGAAGAAGATTATGATGATAATGATGATGAAGTTGTTTATGTGGCCATGAAGGACCAATCTGATGAAGAAGAACCTACAACACTGGTAACATGTATGAACAAGAATGACAGATGGATCATAGGCAGTGGATGCTCACATCACATGACAGGAGATAAAAGTAAGTTTGTTAACTTTACTCAGTATAATGGAAATAGTGTTAGATTTGGTAATGATGCTCAATGTCAAATCAAAGGAAAAGGTTCCATTAAGCTTATAGAGAAAATTTCATGTGAAAATGCATACTATGTTGAAGGACTAAACTAAAATTTTCTAAGTGTCTCATAGTTAGGCAATGTAGGGTGCAAAGTGGAATTTGGAAACAAAACTGCAAAAATCTATGATACTGATGGTAAATTGACAGGAAAAGGAGATCAAACAAGAAGTAATCTATTTTATCTTGATATAGAAAATGCTTCTTGTCTTGTTGCAAAATTTGATGATGTGTGGTTATGGCATAGAAGGCTATGTCATGTCAACTTTGATAATCTAATAAATATCAGTAAAATGAAGAAAGTCAGAGGTTTAACTAAACTGAAGAAACCTGACAATATCATGTGCAAACAATGTCAGCTAGGAAAGATGACTAGGTCAAGTTTCAAGAGTAAAAACTATAAATCTAAAGAAATACTTGAGTTAGTCCATACTAACTTATGTGGTCAAATAGAAGTACAGAGTTACAAAGGAGATAAATATATAATGTTGTTTGTAGATGACTATTCCAGGATGATGACTGTTATGTTCTTAAGGCAAAAATTTGATGCTTTTCAAATGTTTAAGTGGTTTGTGGCTAGAGTTGAAAAAGAAATAGGAAAGAGTTTGAAATGCTTGAGATCAGACAGGGGAGGTGAATTCACATCAAATGACTCTAAGATATTTTGCAGAGATAAAGGAATCAAGAGACAAACATCAACCCCTAGAACTCCCCCACAAAATGGAATTGCTGAGAGAAGAAATAGATCTGTGATTGATTGTTCCAGAACATTAATGATGGAAAGACTGTTGCTCTAAAATATTGGAGAGAAGCTGTAAGTGTGGTTGTTCATACATTGAACCGAGTACAAGTCAAGAAGGGTACTAATGCAACACCTTTTGAATTATGGTATGGTCACTCACCCAATGTAAAGCATTTCAAAGTATTTGGTTGCAAATGTTTTATCCTTAAAGATGCTAGGAATGGAAAATTTGATGTAAAAAGTGATGAAGGCATATTCCTTGGTTACTCCACTAGAAGTAAAGCATATAAGTGTTTAAATACTAACACTGACAAAATTGTGGAAAGTGCAAATGTAAACTTTGATGAGCGTGCAGATGTCCAAGCTGAAAAACCAAAGAGAATGAATGACTATAGAACCTTTGTATATTCCTATGAAGGAATGCCTATTGATGAAGATACTACCAATCAAATTGGGATTCAATAGCACGTTTTAGTTTTAGTCGACTCACAACCATTGAATGTCGATCTGCATTCAGAAGTTGAGTTACAAAATGAAGGAAATGCTCATTCTGACTCTAAAGTTAGTAAATATGATAGAGATGTAGAACTACCTGACAATGAAGTACATAGTAATCCTGAATCTAAAAGATCAAACATGGAAACAAGGATAGAACCAAGATTGTCCAAATATGTGAAAAGGCATCATCCTACTAAACAGATAATTGGTGACAAAGATGCATGATGTAGGAGCATCCAGAGGTATAAGGGCAATCCTATGTCACCCAAAAAAAAATGTACTTAGACTTAGTTTCTGTTTCATGCCTTTACATTTTTGGATACCCATTTGGGTCAAATAAAGGTTCCAACTCTCACAGTTCCACTATCAGTGTGTTTAAAAATCTTGAAAAAATAGGAGCATGCAATTTGGCCATCATTTTGGTGACCTAGAAGGTGTGAATTGACCAGACGAATGTAATTGTGATTTAGAACATTCTAAAAAAAGAATCAGGTCAAAAGGCCCCATGGTTTGAAAGTTATTGCAGTTTTTCAAGTTTTGGAGACCTAAGAATGCTTCAAAGTCAGGTTTGGGGCATTAAATGACCTCAAAAAGGGTCAAAAAATGGGGGATGAGCAAATCTTTTCCATAGGGCTATAGAGCACTTCGAGATCTTTTCGAAAATGTAAACGGTTCGTCAATCAGAGCTACGGTTCAAAAGTTATGCCTCCCGGAAGTTCGGCTACCATTTCTGGATTCTTCTAGATTTGCACCAACTTCTAACGCAGCTTCTGGAGCCTTCTATTTTGTTGGTACCTACAGTACTTGCACCAAATAAGGATGGAGAGTGGAGGATGTGTACAGATTCTTGAGCTATAAGTAGGATAACTATCAAGTACCAGTTTCCTTTACCAAGAATGGATGATCTTATGGACTGCTTGAGTGGAGCTCAATACTTCACAAAGATAGATCCAAAGAGTGGCTATCATCAAATATGGATTTGAGAAGGAGATGAGTGGAAAACAACCTTCAAGACTAAGGAGGGTCTTTATGAGTGGTTAGTCATGCCCTTTGGATTGACGAATGCCCCAAGCACCTTCATGCGGCTCATGAATGAGGTACTTAAGAAGTTCTTGGGAAAAATTTTTATTGTCTATTTGGATGATATTTTAATTTTCAGCAAGACTTTGGAAGAATATTTACTGCATATTCATAGTGTCCTTGAAAGACTAAGGGAAGAGAAACTGTTAATTAATCTAAAAAAGTGTGTCTTTGCAAAAAGGGAGTTAGTCTATTTGGGATTTGTTATATCACCTGAAGGTCTCAAAATGGATCCAGAGAAGGTAAAAGCCATCTTGGAATGCCCTACTCCAAGGTCTACTACTGAGGTAAGATCATTTCATAGTTTGGTTAGTTTTTACAGAAAGTTTATTAAGAATTTCAGTGGCATATGTGCACCCCTAACTGATACAATAAGAGGGGATAGAAAAGAGTTCAAATGGACTGCAGGAGCTGCGAGAAGTTTTGAATTGCTGAAGAAGAAGGTGACTGAACAGCCTGTGTTGGCACTTCCAGATTTTAGAAAAGTATTCCAAGTGGATTGTGATGCTAGTGGCAGTGCTATTGGGGCTATATTAAGCCAAGAAGGTAAGCCTATTGCATATTTTAGTGAAAAATTGAATGATGCAAAGAAGAAGTATTTTGTTTATGATCAAGAATTCTATGCAATAGTTCAGGCCTTAAAGAAATGGAGGCATTATTTATTGCCAAAGGAATTTGTTTTGTATACTGATCATCAGGCATTACAGTACCTAAATAGCCAAGGTAAATTGAATCAGAGGCATATGAGGTGGGTAGAATTCTTGCAGAGTTATACATTTGTGTTGAAGCATAGAAGTGGAAAATCTAACAGGGTTGCAGATGCACTAAGTAGGAGACAATTGTTGCTTACAACAATGTAGGTTGAAGTAGTTGGGTTTGATGAACTCAAGAATTTGTACCCCGAGAATCTTGATTTTGCTGAAGCATGGAAAGCTTGTAAAGAACCTGTTGCTGTAGATAGAACCGAGTGGTTAGACTATTTGATTCAGGATGGCATGTTGTTCAAAGGTAGTCAATTGTGTATTCCAAGGAGTTCCATGAGGGAAAATCTGATTAAGGAGAAACACAGTGGAGGGATGGCAGGACATTTTGGTTGAGATAAGACCATTGCCATTCTTAGAGAACATTATTTTTGGCCTCAAATTTCACAAGATGTAAAGAATTTTGTACAGAGTTGCCAGGTTTGTCAAGTTGCCAAGGGGTTTAGTCACAATACTGGTCTATATCAGCCATTGCCTATTCCATCAAAGCCATGGGAGGACATAAGTATGGATTATGTTCTTGGATTGCCAAGGACACAAAGGGGTAATGGCTCAGTATTCGTGGTGGTTGATAGGTTCTCCAAAATGGCATATTTCATTCCATGCCACAAAACTCATGATGCTGTCCATATTGTAGACTTGTTTTTCAAAGAGGTGGTAAGACTACATGGTCTTCCAAGGAGTATAGTTTTTGATAGAGATACTAAATTTGTGGGGTATTTCTGGAGGACATTGTGGAAAAAGTTGAGAACAGACTTAAAATTCAGTTCCACGCATCACCCACAAACTGACGGCCAAACAAAAGTGGTAAACAGAAGTTTGGGCAATTTGCAGAGATGTTTAGTTGGGGATAAGCCCAAGGGATGGGATTTGATTCTACCACAAGCAGAGTTTTCTTACAATAACTCTATAAATAGGAGTGCTGGAAAATCACCATTCCACATTGTATATGGGAATAGCCCAAGGACTGCACCAGAATTGAGGAAAATAGAACAAGGGGAGAGGACAAGTGCTGAAGTTGAGGAATTTGCTGAACATATCAAGCGTCTACATGAGGAGGTTCAAGCACACATTACCAAGATGAATCAAGAGTATAAAGCTAGTGCTGATGAAAGGAGAAGACATAAGGAATTCCAAGTAGGAGATTTAGTCATGGTCCACTTACGAAAAGAAAGATTTCCAACCGGTACTTACAACAAGCTGAAAATGAAGAAATTTGGCCCTTGCAAATTTTGAAGAAACATGACTCAAGAAATGCATATGAAGTGGAGCTGCCAAATGGTATTCAAATTTCTCCCATTTTCAACATTGCAGATTTAACAGAGTGTCATGATGATGGTGTAGATAAGGAGCTGGTGTTAGAGCCATGTCCAATTCCTGCTTCTAAGAAGGAGGAGATAGAAGTCATTCTAGATCATCGTGTGGGTAGGAGTACCAGAAACAGGCAGTATGAAGAGTATTTGGTCAAATGGAAAGGACGACCAATCGAGGACTCAACTTGGATTTTAGAAGCTGAGGTTTCCCATTTGGAATTTCCTCTACCATACATAAAGTGACAGGGTCACTTTTCAATCTACCCTGGGTGTCTGATGCAGGAGCATCCAGAGGTATAAGGGCAATTCTGTGTCACCCAAAAAAAATCTACTTAGACTTAGTTTCTGTTTCATGTCTTTACATTTTTGGATACCCATTTGGGTCAAATAAAGGTTCCAACTCTCACAGTTCCACTATCAGTGTGTTTGAAAATCTTGAAAAAATAGGAGCATGCAATTTGGCCATCATTTTGGTGACCTAGAAGGTGTGAATTGGCCAGATGAATGTAATTGTGATTTAGAGCATTCTAGAAAAAGAATCTAGTCAAAAGGCTCCACGGTTTGAAAGTTATTGCAATTTTTTGGGTTTTGGAGACTTCCTAAGAATGCTTCAAAGTCAGGTTTGGGGCATTAAATGACCTCAAAAAGGGTCAAAAAATGGGGAACGAGCAAAGCTCATCCATAGGGCTATAGAGCACTTCGTGAGCTTTTCAAAAATGTAAACGGTTCGTCAATCAGAGCTACAGTTCAAAAGTTATGCCTCCCAAAAGTTCAGCTACCGTTTCTAGATTCTTCTAGATTTGCACCGACTTCTAACGCAGCTTCTGGAACCTTCTATTTTGTCGGTGGATGCCTACTAGCACTTTCTAGAATGTACTCCTAGTCCTTAACCCTCCGGGGTCTATTTAAGGAGATTTCTGGCATTGTAAAAGGTAGTTCGGAGTGGAGTTTGAGAGCAGGTGCTAAAAGGAGAAATATTCTTCAGATTTATGCTATTGTAAGCCCTTAGGGCATGTTCTGAAGTTTATTTTCTTTGTACTATTTGTACTAGCTTATTTTCTCAGTTAATATAATTTTCCTTTTCTATTGTGTCCATTCTATTTTTGGGTCATGTCCCCATCAATGTAAGACCAATGACAAGGAATAAACTAAGAAATGAATCATGTCTGTTAAGAAAATTTGAACCTAAGACAGTGTATGATGCATTACAAGATGGTGACTGGTATAAAGCTATAGAAGAAGAGATTGATCAAATAAAGAAGAACAAAACCTAGAGTTTGGTTCCCAGACTAGTTGACAAGAATGTGATTGGCACCAAGTGGGTATTCAGAAAAAAGCTAGATGAGAATGGTGAGATTACTAGAAAAAAAGCCAGACTAGTATGTAAGGGTTATGCTCAAGAAGAAGGATTAGACAATGGGGAAACATTTGCCCCTGTTGCAAGAATGGAAGGAGTAAGAACTTTACTTGCATATGCTGCATATAAAAGTTTTAAAGTCTATCAGATGGATGTAAAATCTACTTTTTTGAATGGTATATTGGAAGAGGAAGTCTATATTGAACAACCAAAGGGATTTGTTGATTAGAACAATAGGGATATGGTTTTTAAACTACATAAAGCACTCTATGGTCTGAAACAAGCACCCATAGCATGGTATGAGAGACTTCATAAGTCTCTAGTGCAAATAGGATTTGAAAGAACTGATGATAACAACAACATGTACATCAAATCAGAAGAAGGTAAGGATATTATTGTATCTAAAAGCTTTGTGGATGACATAGTTTTTGGAGGAAAGGAAGTGCTTTGCAAAGGTTTTGCTGACAAAATGAAACATGAGTTTGAGATGTCTATATTTGGAGAGATCAATTTTTTTGTTAGTTTGCAAGTACATCAACTAAAACATGGTATATTTATGACACAATTAAAGTACATCAAAGAGATACTTAAAATTTTTGGATTAGAAGACTCCAAACCAGTTAGCACACCAATAGCAATAGGACATAAACTATCCAAAAATGATGTATTAGCTAAAGTTAATCAAAAAATGTACAGATCCATGATTGGAAAACTACAATATGTTGTACATAGCAGACCGTACATAGCATTAGTAATTGTTATAGTGGCTAGATTCTCTGCCAATCCTAAAGAGAATCATCTCATAGTAGTAAAAAGAATAATGAGGTATCTCAAAGGAACTGATGATTTTGGCTTGTATTATAAAAAGAATAAAAAGTTTGATCTCAATGCATATACAGATGCAGATTGGGGAGGCAACATTGATGACAGAAAAAGCACAAGTGGAGGAGCATTATTTTTAGGTAAAAGACTAGTTACTTGGACTAGCAAGAAGCAAACATGCACATCTCAGTCCACTGCAGAATCAAAATATGTGGGAGCAACAGTCAATTGCACAAACATTGTGTGGCTCACACATTTATTGAAAGGAATGAAAGAAGAGGTATCCAAACCTATGATATTGTATTGTGATAATAAAAGTGCTATAAACATATCCAAGAATCCAGTAATGCATGCAAAAACCAAGCATATTGCAATCAAATATCACTATGTCAGAGAATTGGTAGAAGACAAACAAGTGAAGATGGAGTACATCCACACAAAGGAACAAACTATAGATATCTTCACCAAACCATTGCCCAAGGATGCTTATGAATATCTAAGAGGCAAGTTCTAATGCAGGAGCATATTTCATGGGAAAATTAAATTATTAAAAAAAAATGGGGGGGAAAAAAAAAAATTGTGGAGGATAGAGAAAGTGACGAAAATGGAAGTAAAATAATAAAAAATAGAAAAATAGGAAAAAGGAGAAAAGAGGAATTTCTATTTTCAAGGTGCATGGGTGGCATAAATAGAAAATAATAAAAATAGTTGTCATTCCATTAATCGAGGTGTGTAGGTGGCATCTTAGAAGTTTGTGGAAAGATCCTTAAATCATGTATTTAATATTTGTTGGGTGCTTAGTTGTATTTGGGTGGGAATTTAATATTTATTTAAAAGTAGTTGTATTTACCTTTTATCCCACATTGGTTGTGTTTGTAATGTCTTGGGTTAGAAGTGCCTATTTAAGCAAGGCTTATTATCATTTGTAATCAAGTTCGAAAAATAGAAGCTCTTTGTATGTAATCTCTTGTAAGGAAGTTCGAGAAATAGAAGTTCTTGAATTGTAAGCTCTTCAAATGTAATCTCTTCTAATGAATTTCAAGTATTAATGGATGCTTTATGAAGCATTTTTTCATCTCTTGTCTCCATATTTTTGTGATCTTGGTTGTGAGTTTGTAAGGGTGGTGTTGGCCCGTCATCAGGGGTAATGCCCCTAACTCAAGCAGTTTAAAGCAAACAAGACGCCCTGCATCAACAGGAACAAATCATTGAAATAACAAAAGAATGATGTAGAGGATGATAGCATAAGCAAGAACTCCAAATCAGTCACAAGCATGGTGATAGAGGGAGAAAACATGAGATGCAAAACTTATATTTTTCATGTTAAAGATGCTACATCTTTGGCATTTATGTCAAAGAGGGAGATATATGCAGAAAACTAATCATCAATACAAAGTAAGAGGGAGATATATATGAAAGAGGGATATTTATGAGAAACTAAAAGGTAAAGATATGGAGATTTATGAGATCAGTAGTAAAGGATGCAACAATCAAGAAGGAAGTAGAATGTAGCAGAAAATGCATATAATTTTAGTGGTAACTAAGTTGATCAAGTGATCCATTTGGTTTTCCATCAATGCCAACGAGGGAGATTGTTGGAAATGATTAACAAGCTCATGAATGAAGAGTAATGGAACTGGTAAAGAATGTTTTCAATCATTTTTTTGTCATTGATGTCAAACTTGCTACTTGCAGGAATGACAATTGCTTTAGTGATCCACATACTATAAGTTGGTTGATTGACAAGGAGGTCACAATCAATAAGATGTAACTAGAGTACCTAGAGAAAGGTTGAAGTTATGATGTTGTAATGAAGTATAAGGATCAGCTAAGACTTGATGAAATAGTGTATTGATAGCATACTCTAAGACGTAGAGGATGGACACACCAAGACATATCAAAGATGTAAGGATTAACTAAATCCTAGTTAAAGATCAAGTGCCGAATAGATTCTCAGTTGAAGATGAGAAAAGTTTAATTTTAGTATGTGCCGAGTAGGTCTTTAGGTGTTGAGTAAAGGTTAGGTGTTGAGTAATAGAAAGGAAATAGATGCCGAGCAAGGAATAGGTGCCGAGGGAAGATCAGGTGCTAAGCATAATTCAAGTGCTGAGTAACACAGAAGATGCCAAGCATCAGTAAACCAATAATGCCGAGTTGCTACATTATTTTGAAAATTGAAGATTCACCAGATCTGAGAAAACATGGTAGTTATCTAGAATTATGTAAATAAGATAGAAGATAAGAATGATGAGCTGGTGGCATAGAACACTATGTAAATTTTTTTTGACAAATGTAATTGGATTCTAGATGAAATTTCTAGATAAGAGTAAGATATGGGATAGATACATTGTATCTTACCTAATCTACTAAAACCCTAAAGTTGGAGAGGGAGAATCAAGTGGGAAAGGTATTCTAGATTTCTATTTAAGGAGTCATAAGGTCACAAAGAAAAGAGAGATGGTCTAGCATGAAGTGATGAAGAAGGTGCTAAGGTGGAAGAGAGTACAGATCCTCTGTTTTGATAGGTGACCATAGATGTGATTGCATTGGTATGATGAGTAAGAAGACTCAAGGTGAAAAAGCTTGAGATGACAAGCTGATAGATATGAAGTGATTAAAGCCGAGCAAATGATTGAACTAAAGTGTGATTTTTAATCTACAAGACATGTTGTAAGTTGTATCATATCAAAAGCAATTATTGTTACTCTCTAGAAATTGTAACAGTTAAAATAAATCCTATGGACTTAGGTTGGTTTAATAGCCATGTTGTAAATCCTTTAATAGGGTGACATTCCAAGTGAATGTTCCAAAGTCCTTTAAACAGGCCCATTCCTAACAGTATGGTGAAATCCTCTAACAAGATCACATTTAATAATGTGTTGTAGCTTTTAACAAGGTAGACCATCAGAAGTGGTTGAAATCAATTGCACAATTATTTTGTGGGTATCATCCCCACTCTAGTTTTACCTTCTTATTCTAGGAGGGTTTTTGGGTTATCAAATTCTTAGTGTTATGGTGTGATGCATGTTTACCTTTTTAAAGTCGTTTAATTTCTAATTGCATGCATGATCATTTCACTTATGCACCATTAAGGATTTGTAGAAAAAGTATTATTAGGGCATTTGGACCTTGAATAACTGATTCACGCCCCCCTCTCAATTATTCTAAAAGAATTATAATAATTTGAGATTGCATTTGTATAGGGGAGTATTTCCAAATACCCATCTTTTCCATAACTAAGTCCTCATTCTCTTTTTGCTCAATTGGAGTCCAAGTCTCATATTTGAGAACTTTGAAGTTGCAAATTCTTGTTGCAACTCTTAGCTATTTCATTATTTCCTCAAATGTAGGTGTAGAGCAGATAAATATTAGTTCACTTTTACCTTTCCTAGCTCTCTTGGTGAATACTATAGTTGGTTGCTTCTGAGGTTTGGTGATAAATACTCTACCTTTCTTCCTTACTGGTTCCTCTTTCTCTAATTCTTCCTCTTCTTCTTCATATACCTCCTCTTCATCCTCACCCTTTCCCTCAGTAAGCATTAGAGGACCTTCAACTATCTTTAATTGAGAAACTCTCTTCTTGCCTCTACTTAGAGCTTGAGGAATCTTAATACTGAGCTCTATTCTCTTCTTGGCTTCCTCATATGTGCCAAATGTAGGAAGATTAGGATTGGTTGGCTCATTACTAATGCCTCAATGATGTCTTTAGCTTCATTAATGTTAATTTCATAAGGCAATGGTTTTACCCATGCCACTCTTGGTATGACTGCTTGAATGTACACTTTGTCATAGTCCACAATGAAAGATATATCATCTTTGTAGTTTTCTACAAGCTTGGGAGGGATCTAGAATCTATTGTTCATTTTCTCCTTGAATACCTCAAAATAATTATGCAACACCCTTTCAAAATTTTCACCCATTTCTTCAATAAATTCATTTATATGATACAAAATAGGGGTGTGTTTCCTCCACATGATTATACCCTTAGATGGAAACAATTTTTGAACATAAAAGAATAAGAAATTAAGAAATGAACCAAACTTGAAGGAATTGTTCTTGGAAGTCTTTATATTGTCAATGTTTTTGTTCAGTTGCTTCAGTAACACATCTGACAGATTATATTCAAGGTTCTTCTTTACAACCTTGTATGCTAGGTCAACTACCTCACAAGGAATACTACTCGACCAACTCAAGCTATAGATCTTGTGTGCAATGATGTGGATGCCAAATCTAAGCTCTATGTCATGAGTGACATTGTTTGTTTTCAAACCTCTACCATCCCACTCGACTAAGGTTTTCTTTTGCAGTTCCTCCTGACCTAGGGTTTTGGTTGTCTTAGCTTTGCTTAGTATTGGAAAACCTGTAACCCTATGTATCATCTTCTTTGTAATCAGAATGGGTTGCTCCAACCATAATTCTCCATTGTGGAATTGACTCAATATGTACCTTATCCATTTTACTTAGAAATTTTGTGGCAAGTGAGGGATATGAGTTAATCCTTTCATTTCCAAGTGCTTATGCTTGGGTTTCAAAACTCTGTCAACACACATTTCAGCTAGGGCATTATCCATTTCTAATGTCTCTACTTCTTGAATAGTACATTTAAAATGAGTTCTTATGTCATTAATCAAGAGTACCTTTGACATGATTTGCAACTGAGCACCATAAGGATTAAGTGATTTAGCAATGGCTAGAACAAGTTTGAAGTTTGGCACCTTCCATTCAATGCCCTTAACCAGCATTTCATAACCCTTCTTTGGTTTAGTGCTACTTCCACTAGTAGATACCATTGTTGCTTGGTAGATGATAGAATTTGTCAAGATCTCACTACTAAATTGCTTGAAAACACTATAATACTCTTTCAAATCACTCTTCTCTTCGAATGCTATGAATGCAGTGAAAAAATGAAGTCAAAATTTCCCCGTTTGTTGAGAAATTTTCATAAATGCTCAGTGCCATAATGAATAGTGCATGACAGACTATCATCCACTGACCTAACTCAGCAAGAGTGTCAACTCAGAAAACAAACCAAATTTCCTTTACTCCTGACCTTGCTTAGTAAGGTCTTTAACCAACTTTCTTTGGTGGAGTCTAATGCAACTCGGTGAAAGATAACCTTTCTGTGATCCTTGTGTATCTAGAATACTTATTGGATCATTTGCATTATTCATATTTGTTGGAACTACTTATGATTTTCTTGTTGAGTACAACTCCAACACATTCTTTGGAATTTAGTTTGAGAGGATGCAGTCACCCATTTCTTGAGTGACTTCACTTCCATTATTTGAGCTTGTATCCTTAGTAGATTTAGGAATCCATAGTTGCTTCATTTGTTTCCTTATGCTATCAGCCCTTTCTTTCTTTTCATCTTCAACTTTTCTTATATTCATGCAATTTTTAGCTATATAACCGAGTTTAGTGCATGTGTAACACCTTATAGTAGTATCCTTCTTTCTTAGGTGATGCCTTGCACAATTTATGCTAATGTGTCCATATTCTCCACAATAATGACATCTACACTAGGTGTTGTAGTCCCATCCAAATATTGCCTTTACAAGTTGTTCAGCTAGATTGAATGATTTTGATCTACATTGAGATGCCTTGTGACCATGCTTTTTGTATCTGTGACATTTACCTTCAGATTTTGGTTTCTCCTTGCATTCATTAGCTTTGTGACCATGCTAAATACAATTGTAGCACTTTCCATTGAATTTTTGTTTTCTATTGCTCCAACATTTGTTTGATGTATGAACAATTTTCTCACAATAATTGCATGAGGGTTTTTTATTTCTTTTTGCACCTTGCTTGGAAGATTGACCTTCTTCTTCATTGTATCCAAGTCATGTTTTACCTTTTTGCCTATGAATATTTTTCTCATTTTGCTGATTCAATTGATTCACATCTTCTTGAGATTCCATCATTCTCTCATTGATTTTTTTTTCAGCATTTAGGTGATTCTTCATTTTTTCAATGATTTTCTTTTCAGATCTCAGTTCTCTCATTGTTCTTTCATTAATCTCTCTTTCATAATTTAGATCATTTCTTATTCTTTCATTCTATACTTTAAGAATCATGATTTCTTCATTTGCTTCAGTTATTTGATCAATAAGATCTTCATGCTGATTGGATTGATTTTTTTCTTCATTATTTCTTGCCTCCAATACTTCTATTGCCTTATTCCTTTGTTCCAAAATCTCACATAGGCTGACTGATTGAATTTCTTGTTCTCTTTTGAGTTTCCTTACTTCCTCCTACAGAGATCCATTCTTTTCTAGGAGTTCTTTGATTGCATTGTTTGCTTCATTTGAGCTGCTTGAAGGAAAGAAATCTTCAATCTTTTCTTCAACATACTTGAGGTCATTCATTTGATTTGCAAGTTCCTTTCCTCTTTTTAGAGAATGGGAGAGATGTTTCTTTTGCTTTCTTATGTAGAACTATGGCCATCTCCAAATCTAGCTTTTTATTTTTAATTTCCTTGTCAAGTCTAAATATCTCCATTTTTTCTTAGATCTTTGCTTAAGCTACCAAGCTTTATCCTAAGAACCACAAAGCTCTGATACCAATTGTTGGAAATAATCAAGGCTAGCTAGGTTACTAAGAGGGGAAGGGTGAATCAATAACCTCAAAAACTTTTGAATTAATTGTACACTTAACCATAGATATCATTCATTATTCATTCATCTAATCTACTACATACATTAGTACTGAAAGATAAAACATTCAACACACAAAAGAACACAATTTTTTGGTGACCTAGAAACCTTCCAAATAGAAAGTAAAACTGGGGTGGGAATGGTACCCACAAAACTTCACTACTATAGCACAATTTTTTCCTATTAAAGCTCACATTGAGCACTTCTAGTGATTTTCCCTATTAGGAGCACAGAGGGCTGCTAGGTCCACCTTGTTAGAGGATTTACAAATATACAATGAAGTATGCACTCGGTTAAGAGACTTATACAAAGATTGTTCAGTCCACCTTGTTAAAGGATGTAGAAATTAATTCACCTATTAGGATGAAGTAGTGGATCTACTTACAACTGATTGCTAATAAGATCCTGTATGCACTAATCACCTTATGTGATAGATATTACTTTTCTGCTCCTATATTGACCTTGCTCCATTCCTTAAACTATTGCTAATAATCCTTGGCATGCACTTCTCAAAAAATTACTTTATAGTACTTCAACATAATGATATCTTACAATGCATCTTACATATATACCTTTCCAATTTACAAAACTACAAGGTCGGCCAAAATACAAGTGAATAACACATTACAAAGTTGGCCCAATAGTAAATAACTGGGGTTCACTGAACTAACTTGGTGACCTTCTGATACTTGGCATCCACTACATTACATGGCATTTTCATGCACTCAATAGAAGTGAAGGCTCGGTCCATACTGATCACTCGATATAGTTCTAAAGTCAATGACTATTGGTGACTCAGTAGATGTAGTGTCACTTGGTAGATGTTGCATGCTGAATTTACCTTGCTTTACTCGAAAAACACTACTTCTTCCAACACTCAATTCACACTGAATTTGTATAACACAAAATTACTACTTAGTAGACACTATGAAGTTCAATAGACACTATTGGTCTTCACATTACTTGTATTCACTCAGTAGCCACTAATCTGCTCAGTGTAAACTATTGAATACTATAATGCTTAGTGAGTGTAGGAAACTAAGTGTTGAGCTTGGTAGCTACACTGATATAGATAAGTGTTGTCACTAATGGAAATAATAACTTAATGCCAAAAGGTCACATCCATAAGCAAGTTATGTGATGTTGGATTAAAAGAAGATTATGATTTTTTTTGAAGGGTATTGAACCCTTGCTGAGGAATAAAAGATGAGAAATTTTTCTGATGAGAGGCAATTATGAAGAGGTTAGGCAAGAAAAAGAGGAGGCAATAGTAAAGTACATGTGATGTGTACCTAAGGAGAGTGTAAAAGCTAAATATGATAGTACAATGTATGTGGAAGTCCATACACCTTCCAGGGAAGAGGAAGAAGTAGAGGAAACACAACAAGAACTATCACCACCTCATATTGTTATGGGTATTAAATCCATGCAAGTGGATAATTTGCACATAACTGTGGACACTAAGGAGAACCCATTTGAAGGGTATGGGGTGAATATTGTTGGAAATATCAAAAATATCACTCACTATTCTAGTTTTGATGATAAGGAAGAAGAGTAAGAGAAGGAAGAACAAGAAAAGAGGGAACATGATGCAAAAGAAAATAAAATAAAAGAAGAAGCAAAAAATAAGAAGAGAGAAGAGCTAAAGAAGAGAAAAGAACAAGAGGAAAAGAGGAAGAAAGAAGAAGAAGAAAGGAAGAAGAAAGAAGAAGATGAGAAGAAAGAGGCTAAAGAAAAGAAGAGAGAAGAGGAACAAAAGATAAAGGCTACTATGCTTTCAATAGTGTTAGCACCTGGAACATCTACAACAACATCTATTCCATATGATGATGAAGATAAAAAACAATTAATGGGAACCTTGAGCAAGTTATTCGAGAAGAATACAACTATTAGTTCTTTGGAGAAGACTCTTACTAAAGTATTGGAGTGCATGCAGAAGACTATTTCCACAACTTTAGAAAATCCAAAATTGCAAGCCAAGGCAAAAGAGTTGGTGAAGACCTTTGATGGGGAATTTACAACATTGGCTGAAGTAATAGTAGTGCAAGCACAGACAAATCGTGAAGCAACACTATTTAACATAGTGTACACCAATGTGCACAATTATTTGAAGACACTTGATGAAAACATCAAGGAATTGAGAAAATGTATTGCTAAAGGTAAGACGTGGTATGGATAGTGCACAATTTCTTACACTTACCTATCATATTTTGATGCAAAGATCAAAGGCTATATGTGAGCTTTAGACACTCACTACAAGATTGCAACAACTTGAGATCATAATTGAAGATTCTAAGAATGACATTGAGAAGATCCACAATGCTACCAGAAGCATTGAATGTGACAAGAAGAATGTAATAAGAAGATTCTCTTTTCTTAGAGAATATTTAGCACCTAAAGTTGTAATTTTGTAGAGGCAATTGGAGGAATGTCTTTCAACAAAGAATTCCTATGACAAATTCCCCCATATTTACCTGAGCACAGTTGAAGACATCTTATGCACTTTTCCCATTGATTATTATATGAAATACATTCAAAGGTAACTGGAAGAAAGACTTTGATAGACTGAAGATTTATTTTGTATATTGCATAGCTAGAATGATGATCTAATCAACAACAAGAAATAAGTTTTTGTGATACAACACCTTTGTCATCGATGTCAAAGGGGGAGTATTATGTAGCAAATTTTTTTTATAGATGTAAAGGTATATGTAAGGGGAATCTTATGTATGTATCAATGTAAAGGAGTGATAAGGAATGTAATGATCCATCAAAACATGAATAAAATTGTTATGTTTTGAAGGCAATTTTTGCGTAGTTACTTTTATTTGTTTTTGCTATGTATGGCATCATTTTGGGACTTAGCCAATTTTCTCAAATGTTTCCATCAATTCCAAAGGAGAATATTGTTGATAATATGGTTAGATATATGTCTTGATGGTTGTCATTTATGGCAATATACATTCAACATTTCATTTATGCATTTATAGATAGAAAATTGTTTAAGTATTAGATAGTTTGCAGCAACACAGAGTATAGATCTTAAGAGTATGGACAATGTGAAAAAAGTTAGCTCATGAGAAGTTGAGGAAAGGTTTGTGACACTTTCATGATGATGTGTACCAATTTTCATGTGTGTACAAACAATACGACACAAGTTATACTAAGATTAACAATGCAAGATTTAACAATGCAAAACAAAGCATGACAGAAAATAGAGTTTTACTACTTTAGGAATTATTTTGGTTACAAAATAATTACTAAGTTATTTTGAGCCAACTATGTGGATATTATTCCATAAGTTATTTTAGATTATGTCAAGTGTGTGATAACATGAAGGATGGCAGTGCAAAGTTTTATGATTGTGCAAGGTATAAGTAAAAATCTTATCTTGTGTAGATAAAGTGGAAGTTGCATGATTATATGTGACATGAAAACTATTGTGAGAACTATCTATGAGCCTTATGTCATGCAAAAAAGTAAGTATTGTATGTATCTTATCTTGTGAAGGAATTGAATTGTATAATTGTTGTGATGTGGAACCTAATCAGACTCAGAGGTTTATTTGGCATGGTTTCCCTCTAGATTATTTCTAAGAGGGTTTGGGGGTAGCACCCCCAAGATGGGGTTAAGGGGCAGTGTCCTTGTGGTCTCCTAGGTAGCTCCTTAGGTGCACTCTCTATCATACTATAGTGAGGGTTTTTCGGGGGCAGCACCCATGAAGCCAAAAATGACCTTAAATTGTAAAAGGCATCGGCTACTATTTTCTATTATTCTAGCCCTAAATTTGTAAGTGACAACAAGATTGTATAAAAAAGGTTTAGGGTTAGGGATTTTCATAAGGTGTGATGTGAAAATTGGTTCTTGCGATGGTATTGAGTTGCAAGGGATTATAGATTGTAATCAAGTTGTAATCACTAGATAATAATAATAATATTGGACTTGTTGTTGGTGGACATAGCCTAGGGATTGGGTGAACCATTTTAAATCTCTGTGTCTTGTGTTCTCTTATGTGCAGTCTATTATTTTATGATATTGGTTATATTTGCATGTAACTATTATTTCTATTTGAGGTTAATCCTAACAAGTTGTATCAAAGCCTAGTTGGTCATCATTTCTTTTAGTGATCCTCTATAGGAAGGTCTCATAGTTGAGTGGGAGTCTCATGGCTGAGTGGGAGTGATGGCAGATGAGGGTAAGCTAAAGGTTGACAAGTTTAATGGGTAGAACTTTTAGTTATGAAAGATGCAAACGGAGGACTATCTCTATCAGAAGGATTTATGGAAGCCACTAGAAGGAAAAACTAAGAACTAGGGAATTATGACAAATGAGGAATGAGAGATTTTAGACAAAAAGGTACTTGGAAGAATTCAGTTATGCTTGGCATCATTAGTGACATTTAACATTATAAAAGTGAAGATCATATAAATGTTGACGAAAACCCTAACAAAATTGTACAAAAAGCCCTCCACTTCAAATAAGGTATTTCTCATGAAGCATTTATTTAATATAAAAAATGGTAGAAGGTGGATCTATTGTGGATCATTTAAATGAGTTTAATACTCTTACTAGTTAGTTATATTCTATAGGTATCAATTTTGATAAATAAATTAGGGCTCTCTTGATTTTGTGTTCTTTTCCTAAAAGCTAGACTAGCTTGGTAATGGATGTGACTAATTTCATTTCTGGATCTAATACCCTAAAATATGATGATGTGATTGGTGTTATTTTGAGTGAGGAAACTTGTAGGAAAACCTAATGTGGATCTACATCAAGAAGTGCTTTGAACGCACATAGCAGAGGTAGAATGACTGAGAGAGGATATAATTCAAAAAATTGTGAGAAATCAAGAGGAAAGTCAAAGGGGAAGAAGTCTCAATCCAAAGGACCAAGAGATTGCTGGTACTATGGTAAACCAAGGCATAAGAAGAATGATTTTTGGACTTAAAAGAACAATGAAGGAGATAAACTAGAAGGAAACAAGGAGGCAAATGTGGTAAGTAAAAAATTCGAAGAGGATGATTTGCTTCTACCTTTAGAAAGAGTATTGACGATTCATGGGTTTTAGATTTTGGTGCTTCATTTCATGCTACAACTCATAGAGATTATTACCTTGATTATGTCCAAGGGGATTTTGGGCTTGTTTATTTGGGGGATAATGAACCTTGTCAGATTTTTGGAAAGGGTATAGTTAAGATTAAGTTGCAAAATGGGAATCATTGGCTACTACATGAGGTAAGACATGTTCCAAGGCTAAGTAGGAAGTTAATTTCAGTAGGGCATCTTAGTGATGAGGGTTGTGTAGTTACTTTTAATGATAAAAATTGGAAGGTTTCAAAAAGTTCCCTTGTAGTAGAAAAGGGTGTGAAAGTAGGAACCTTATATCTTTGTATAGGTTGTATTGTTCCTTCTACTTTGATTATTTTAAAGAAAAATGAATGTTTAGGAACAGTTGCTGTAGTTGAGTAGGGAGAACAAATAGCTACTATAGATTTTGATATAACACTATGGCACAATTGACTTGGGCACATGAGTGAGAAAGGTATGAAAGTAATTTATTCAAAGAAAGTTTTACTAGGTCTAAAATGTTTCAATATGGATTTTTATGAAATTTGTGTGTATGAAAAACAAAATAGAGTGAGTTTTGTGAAGATTGGGAAGGAAAATAAAAGTTAGAAATTAGAGCTTGTGCATACAGATGTATGGGACCAGCTTAGGTACCTTACCTTGGTGGTTCTCATTATTATGTTACCTTTATTGATGATGCAACTAGAAAAGTATGGATTTATTTACTTAGATAGAAATCTAATGTATTTCAAACTTTTAAGAAATGGAAATGCTTGGTTGAAAATGAGACTGGTAAGAAATTAAAATGGCTCAGATCTGATAATGGTGGTGAGTATTGTCGTCATGACTTTGAAAATTATTTCTCCACTAATGGTATTCATAGACAAAAAACTATTCCAAGGACTCGAAAGAAAAATGGAGTGGTTGAATGCATGAACAAGACTTTAATGGAGCATGCAAGAAGCATGAGGTTGCATGTAGGGTTGCCCTTAAACATGTGGGTGGAGGCTATCCCTTAAACATGTGGGTGGAGGCTATCAATACTACTATATATTTTATTAATAGAGGTCCCTCTACTCTTTTGGGTTGTGGTATTCTAGAGGAAGCATGGGCTCATAAGAAGGTGAGTTATTCTTTTTTCAAAATCTTTGATTGTGAAGCATTTACTTATATAGATTCTGAAAATAGAACCAAGCTAGAAGCTAAGTTAAAGAAATACATATTTTTTGGACATGGCATTAATGAATTGTAAAATTGTAAGAAGTAGGGATGTCATATTCAATAAGAAAATGTTGTACAAAGATTTGTTGTAGCAACATGAGAAGAAAGAAGATGATTATGTAGTGCTTGATAATACTCCAAAAGATGATGTTCCAATAATCTCTCACAATCTACAATAACCACAATGACAAATACCACAGACCCCAGTGAATGTTAGATGATCAACAAGGCTAAGTAGACCTCCAAAAAGATTTTCTCCTTCTTTGTATTCTATTCTACTTACTGATGCTAGTGAAATTGAATGCTATTGTTAGATTATGGTGACTAATCAGGAAAGTACTGTACATACTTCATAATTAGTAACCCTAAAATAGATAAAATACTTGGCCGACATATTATGGCCGACATATGACCGACATATTATGACCGGCATATGGCCAACATGTTGTAACCCTAAAATAGATAAAATACTTGTATAAAAGGGTTTAGGGTTAGGTATTTTCATGATGTTGTGATGCAAAATTGGTTCTTGCAGCGATATTGAGCTGTAAGGGATTATGGATTGTAATCAGGCTGTAATCACTAGATTGTAATAAGATTAGACTTGTTGTTTGGTCGATGTAGCCCAAATATTGGGTGAACCATGTTAAATCTTGGTGCCTTGTGTTCATTTCTATGTGATCTATTATTTTGTGTTATTGGTTATATTTGCATGTAGTTTTTATTTCTGTCTGTGATTTATCCTAACAAGTGGTATTAGAGCCCAGTTATTTTTTCAGTTATCCTCGGCAGGAAAGTTTCACAATTGAGTGGGAGTCTCACGATTGAGTGGGAGCAATGGCAGATGAGGGAAAGCTAAGGGTTGACAGGTTTAATGGGCAGAACTTCCAGTTATGGACGATGCAAATAGAAGACTATCTATATCAGAAGGATTTATGGAAGCCGTTGGAAGGCAAAGCCAAGAATCAGGGACCTATGTCAAAGGCTGAATGGGATCTTTTGGATAGAAAGGCACTCAAAAGCATTCAGTTATGCTTGGCACCATCGATGGCATTTAATATTACAAAAGCAAAGATGACAAAAGATTTGATGAAAACCCTAACGACACTGTATGAAAAGACCTCTACTTCAAACAAGGTATTTCTCATGAAGCATTTATTTAATATGAAAATGGCAAAAGGTGGATCTTTTGTAGATCATTTAAATGAGTTTAATACTATTACTAGTCAATTATCTTCTGTGGGTATCAATTTTGATGAAGAAATTAGGGCTCTCTTGATTTTTTGTTCTTTTCCTGAAAGCTAGAATGGCTTGGTAACGGTGGTGAGTAATTCTATTCTTGGATCTAGTACCCTAAAATATGATGATGTGATCATTGTTGTTTTGAGTGAGGAAACTCGTAGGAAATCCTCAGGTGGATCTACATCAAGAAGTGCTTTGAATGCACAAAGCAAGGGCAGAATGATTGAGAGAGGAAGTAACTCTGGAAATCTTGGAAAATCAAGAGGAAAGTAAAAGGGGAAGAGGTCTCAATCGAGAGGACCAAATGATTGCTAGTACTGTAGGAAACCAGGGCACAAAAAGAAAGATTATTGGAATCGACAGAAAAATGAAGGAGATAAATTAGATGGAGACAAGGAGGCAAATGTGGTAAGTAATGAATCTGAAGAGGATGTTTTGCTTCTATCTTTAGAAAGTGTTGATGATTCATGGGTTTTAGATTCTGGTGCTTCATTTCATGCTACACCTCATAGAGGTTATTTCATTGATTATGTCCAAGGGAATTTTGGGCTTGTCTATTTGGGGGATAATGAACCCTATTAAATTGTTGGAAAGGAAAAAATTAAGATTAAGTTTCAGAATGGGAATCATTGGCTACTACATGAGGTAAGACATGTTCCAAGGCTGAGTAAGAATTTAATTTTAGTGGGGCAACTCGGTGATGAGAGTTGTGTAGTTACTTTTAATGATTAAAATTGGAAGGTTTCAAAAGGTTCCCTCGTAGTAGCAAAAGATGTGAAAGTAGGCACCTTATATCTTTGTACAAGTCATATTGTTCCTTCTACTTTGATTGTTTTAGAGAAAAATGAATGTTCAGGAACAATTGCTGCAGTTAAGCAGGGAGAACAAATCGCTGCTGAAGATTTTGATACAGTGCTATGGTACAATAGACTTGGGCACATGAGTGAGAAAGGTATGAAAGTACTTCATTTAGAGAAAGTTTTACTAGGTCTGAAATGTGTTAATATAGATTTTTGTGAAAGTTGTGTGTATGGAAAACAAAAGAGAGTGAGTTTTGTAAAGACTGGGAAGGAAAAAAAAAAGGAGAAATTAGAGCTTGTGCATATAGATGTATGGGTACCATCTCAGGTATCTTCCCTTGGTGGCTCTCATTATTATGTTACATTTATTGATGACACAACTAGAAAAGTATGGGTTTATATCCTTAGATAGAAATCTTATGTATTTCAAACTTTTAAGAAATGGAAATGCTTGGTTGAAAATGAGACTGGTAAAAAATTAAAATGTCTTAGATCTAATAATGGTGGTGAGTATTGCAGTCATGAATTTGAAGATTATTTCTCCTCTAATGGTATTCATAGATAGAAAACTATTCCAAGGACTCCACAAGAAAATGGAGTGGCTGAATGCATGAACAGGACTATAATGGAGCACGTAAGAAGCATGAGGTTGCATGCTGGGTTTTCCTTACACATGTAGGTGGATGCTATCAATACTACAATATATTTGATTAATAGAGGTCCCTCTACTCCTTTAGGCCATGGTATTCCAGAGGAGGTATGGACTGGTAAGAAGGTGAATTATTCTTTTCTCAAGACCTTCGGTTGTGAAGCTTTTGCTCATATAGATTTTGAAATGTCCCTTTTCTGATTTTTGTATGATATTTCCAACCTTTAATCAGATCTTTAAGATCAAACAACTAATATCACAAAGATCCTCCAAATTTCTCAAGAAACCCCAAATCGGTTATGCCAGAAATGGTGCCAAAAGCTTCACAGCTTCACCTATTATTAATAAATCTGAAAATGGACATTTTTACAAAAATTTCAGTAGCATAAAAGCCTACAAAATGACATTTCCAGATCTATATAGCCTTTACACAATAGCTCACAAATGTAGGACAAAAACTATGCTCATCGGGCTCCCAAAATTAACACAAAAATGCCCGAAAACACCACAAAAACACTAATAAACTATCTCAAAAGTTTAATCACGTCCTAATACATATATTCAGCTCTATTTTAACAGCTTAAAGTCTGAAATACAGCAGCAACCAAAACTGATATGAAATGCTCAACTGAAAACACCAAACTCATGCAAAAAACACACCCAAAAACCCACAAATCTACGCTGTTCAGCACAAAGGCAAACTCTGTATGAGCATGCACATGGAATGGCTTCAAAATCCTGTCCTTAGCCTTCCTGGAAACCTACAAACTCCCATTCTTGGGTCTCCCTGGAAACCTGCAAACTCCCGTTCTTGGGTCTCCTTCTCCACAGGTTTGGCAGCCTCTGAAGAATAACAAAGAATGAGCGAAAATCAAGTTCTGAAATGAGCCCAAAATGCCTCCAAAACCCCTTAAAAGAGCATAACTGTAACTCACATAAAAGAGAGGTTAATGAACCATATTTTATTAATAATTTTCATTTATTAGTCCAACAGTTTCCAAAGATTAACCCCCTTTTTCCGAAACTTCACTTTCTTGGGCCTGCCTGCCTTAGCAAAGATTATTATTTTTTAATTATTTGAAAAGGGGACATGACAAGTCCTCCCCTCCCAAAAATTGCTTGTCCTCAAGCAATGGCTGAACAATAAACCAATCAATCCACCTGGATCCCAAATGCAGTCATGAACTATACTACTACCAATTAACACAGGCTCCTGCAATATCCTCTGCAATATGACCAAGATGAATCCATAATCAAACTGACAATTATAGCTCAACCAAACTCCAAAATCACCACTACCATAGTCAAAAACCCATGAGACACAAACTCTTAGAACATTAGAACCCAAGTAAAGTGGACAAATCAAACTACCAACACCATAAATACCATCAACGCATCCCACTGGCCTATACAGAATGTACAATCCAACTCTGCAACAATGGTGAATGCTCTCAAATGAAACTATACCAAGTATGGAGAATCCACACACTGTACAACTCCTGCAGTCAACACAATTCTGTAGATCATCAGCCACTATCTCATAACCATATCTCCCATGCACCCCTGATGGTGAAAAGCCATCACAAGATAAACAACAAGAAATGGAACTCAAACCAAATTTTCCTGACATCAACTCCTCAACACAAGGATCATTTGCTAATTGATGTACATGCCCTGCAATATAATGTTGATTAAAGATACCAAACTCAGTCAACAGCTCACCATGAACAAGTGATACAACCCACTGTGACTGATCACTAGCTAAGTCAGGAGATGTCATCGCCAAAGGAGTAGAATCAATAACAACACGTGCTAAAGCATCACTCCAAAACTCCTGCTCTAAGTCATGTATTATCAAGCTATCAACTGCAAGACCTATCGCCATGTCATGACCATCACAACTCTCATCCTGAGGCATCAAACTATTCCATAACTGATGATAAGCACTAGGAACCAAAGTACATCTCTGTATCATAATTTCATCAACATGGTCATCAAAGGTAAATTGATGAGCGTACCTCATAGTGTAATGCCGATAGAATGCGCCAATCTCAGTCAGTGGCTCAGACTGTAATCCAGATGAAACTAACTGCAATTGATCATTAACCATGTTGGAACTGACTACTACCTCTGAAGATATCACTAAGGGTGTAGTATTACTAGCAGGAACTATGCCAACTGTCAACTCACCAACATCACACATGATCTTTGATACATCTCTAGTCTTTGTGCCATTAGTACTAGAGGCCACCACCATGTTAGGCATACAACAATCTGCTACAACACCCAACTCAACTGAACCTGACTCTAGTGGGAATGAACCTGATATGCCAATGTTAGTATCAAGGATGGATGCATCCCCATCTCCACTATCTCTGACAATCTCAGCCATGGACATCCTCGGATCACCAAACACCACAGCTTGTGACTGTATAGAATTAGGTAAAGACTATAGTTACTCTAACTCCATGGTCACCTTAGCCAAATGAAACAGTGACTCCTTGAAAGCCAACCATGTACTCTCAAGAATCTCATAAGTCACCTCAAGCTGCTCAGTAAGCTCACTCACCTCATCTTCCTTGGCCAACAATGCATCATATGCTGTACTACCCCACTCCATAAGATAATCTCTATCGGCTACCAACTGCATATAATTTTGTCTCAAAATTTGAATAGCCTCCCATAAAGAGTGGATCTCTGTCAAGGAAAGATAACTGCCTTCCTGCTCATCACTAGTAGGAGAACCCCATCCATAAATTGCTAACAACTGACAAGCAGCATCGAAATGCTGTCAAGTTATAGCAATGTCTTGGTCACTAACTCTCAACTGATTAGACACATGATGGCACTGGCTTGACTGTCTCCTACAAATCTCCTCTAATGCATTGTCTAAAGGAGTATCCTCAAAGTTACTAGTCGCTAGAGTATTACCATCCATATCTTGTGAATCAAATCTAAAGCTCATACCAACATACGGAGTATCAAAAACATTAGCATTTTTGTCCAACTCCTCTATACCCAAGGAAACTAAGTCTTCAAAATTGCCCACTGCATCCTCCTGGATGTCATCAATGCCAATATGATCCTGGGACTCATCTGTACACACTACCAAATATGAAAGATCATCAACACATTCCAACAAATATGGTTGACTGGATATATGAACAAAGCCCAACATCGGTGTATAAAAACTAATACCAACATCGGACAAGATACTAGCACAAGAAAAGACAACACTGTGTAATCTTCTAATCAAATCCATGATAGCACCCAAACAAACACTGCTACCAAAAAGTGTTAAAGATCTCTAGTCAACTGAATCCCAAATGCCAATACAACAATCTCGAGTCCATATTCGTAAACTATAATCAGCTGGTAACTCAAGAAAAATCCTCACCTGAGTAATATGACCAATACCAAATAATTCCACATATCTGTCATAATGAGATAATGAAGTCACAATACTATCTTCGTTCACCTTCAGCTGGCTGGACAAATCATGTGAGGTACTACTAGCCTCAACCTCATGTGATGAAGCATCTAACTGTGTCTGGTACTCTTTCTCAGCAAAGTCATGAATGCTCAATTTCTGCTCATCTCTACTAGGTATCTCACCATCCTGCACAACAACATCCTCATAATCATCATCTGAACCCACTACACTGTAGTCACTGCCTGTTGTAACTATACCATCCTGAATACCTGTGGCATCACCCTTTGATGACCTGTAAACAATTGTCTCAATTTGAGTATCAAGTTGACCGTTACTATCAATCTGTGTAATATCCTTTCCCACCACCTCCTATGGCAGAGTAGAATCTGAGACCTCTACCTCGCTATCAGCTAGTTTCTCAAACTCCTCATGCAAGTTCTTGGGAATTGTGTCATCTGTCCTGTGAGAAAATCTGCGAAATAGAAATCCAGTCATCTTATCCACCTTAGCTGGGTCAGATAACATGTCATTCATTATACGGTGGTGCTCAACCAACTGTTTAGACATGTCATGGCTTATTTTCATAAGTTTATCTCGAATGTCTAAATAACCATCCTTTCTACTATTTTGACTTTGGCTATCAATTGTCCAAGATCGTTTCCTTTGAGACTTTGTACTATACCTGTCCATTCTGGATAAAGTAGAGTGTAACCCCAATAGGATATAACTTCTTCAAACACCAAGAATTAACATGCAAATGATTAGAAGTAGCATGCAACCATAGATTTGGACATGCAATTGATTAGAAGCAACATGCAACCACCAAATTATGACATGCAAGATCTGGGTAGTTGTCAAAACTAACATGCAAGATCTGGGTAGTTGTCAAAACTGACATGCAAACTTCTACAACCACCAAATTCACCAAGAAATAACATGAAAATGAGTAGAAGTAGCATGAAACCATAGATTTCTACATGAAACTAATTAGAAGCAACATGCAACCACTAAATTATGACATGCAAGATCTGGGTACTTGTCAAAACTGAAATGCAAACTTCTACAACCACCAAATTCACCAAGAACTAACATGAAAATTATTAGAAGTAGCATGCAACCATAAATTTTTACATGCAGCTGATTAGAAGCAACATGCAATCATAAATTATGACATGCAAGATCTGGGTAGTTGTCAAAACTGACATGCAAGCTTCTAAAACCCTCAGGCTGGCAAGATCATGGCTCTGATACCACTGAAATGTCCATTTTGTGATTTTTGTATGATATTTCCAACCTTTAATCAGATCTTTAAGATCAAACAACTAATATCACAAAAATCCTCCAAATTTCTCAAGAAACCCCAAATCGGGTATGCCAGAAATGGTGCCAAAAGCTTCACAGCTTCACCTATTATTAATAAATCTGAAAATGGAAATTTTTACAAAAATTTCAGTAGCATAAAAGCATACAAAATGAAATTTCCAGATCTATATAGCCTTTACACAACAGCTCACAAATGTAGGACAAAAACTATGCTCATCGGGCTCCCGAAATTAACACAAAAATGCCCGAAAACACCACAAAAACACTAATAAACTATCTCAGAAGTTTAATCACGTCCTAATACATATATTCAGCTCTATTTTAATAGCTTAAAGTCTGAAATATAGAAGCAACCAAAACTGATATGAAATGCTCAACTGAAAACACCAAACTCATGCAAAAAACACACCCAAAAACCCACAAATCTACACTGTTCAGCACAAAGGCAAACTCTGTATGAGCATGCACATGGAATGGCTTCAAAATACCATCCTTAGCCTTCTTAGAAACCTGCAAAATCCAATTCTTGGATCTCCCTGGAAGCCTGCAAACTCCCGTTCTTGGGTCTCCTTCTCCACAAGTTTGGCAGCCTCTGAAGAATAACAAAGAATGAGCGAAAATCAAGTTCTGGAATGAGCCCAAAATGCCTCCAAAATCCCTTAAAAGAGCATAACTATAACTCACATCCAAGATAGGTTAATGAAACATATTTTAATAATAATTTTCATTTATTAGTCCAACGGTTTCCAAAGATTAACCCCCTTTTTCTGAAACTTCACTTTCTTGGGCCTGCCTGCCTTAGCAAAGATTATTATTTTTTAATTATTTGAAAAGGGGACATGACAGATTCTGAAAATAGAATCAAGCTAGAAGAAAAATCAAAGAAATGTGTCTTTTTTGGATATGGCATTAATGAATTTGGTTATAGGCTTTGGGATTTTGAAAATCATAAAATTGTTAAAAGTCGAGATGTCATATTCAATGAGAAAGTGTTGTACAAAGATTTTTTGCAGCAACATGAGAAGAAAGAAGATGATTATATAGTGCTGGATGGTACTCCAAAAGCTATTGTTACAACCATTCCTCATGATGTGCAACAACTGCAACAACAAATACCACACACATTAGTGAATGTTAGAAATTCAACGAGGCAAATTAGACCTCCACAAAGATTTTCTCGCTCTTTGTATTCTATTTTACTTACTGATGATAGTGAACCTGAAAGTTATGATGAAGTTGTGCAGATGGATACTAAGATTCAGTGGGAGTCTGCAATGAAAGATGAAATGGACTCTTTGCTAAGGAATAAGACATGGGATTTGTGCAAGTTGCCTGTAGGTAAAAATGCTTTGTAGAATAAGTGGGTTTATAGGTTGAAAGAAGAGGAAGGAGGTAAAAAAGATTTAAGGCCAGGTTAGTTGTAAAAGGATTTGCACAGAAAAAGAGAATTGACTTTGATGAGATATTTTCTCCTGTTGTTAAAATGACTTCTATCCGTACTGTTTTAAGTCTTGTGGCTACTAAAGATTTGCATTTAGAGTAGATTGATGTTAAAACAACCTTCCTTCATGGTGATTTAGATGAAGAAATCTATATGGCTCAGCCACAGGGATTTGAGGTCAAAGGTAAGGAGAACTTAGTATGCAAATTGAAGAAAAGTTTATATGGCTTGAAGCAAGCACCTTGGTAATGGTATCTAAAATTTGATAGGTTTATGCATGAGCATGGATATAATAGGTGTCAGTCAAATTACTATGTTTATTTTAAGAGGTTAGATGATGATAGCTACATTATTTTATATTTATATTTTGATGATATGCTTGTAGCTGGGTCTAACATGGATCATATTAAGGGGCTGAAATGCCAGTTAGCACATGCATTTGCTATGAAAGATTTGGGGGCAGCAAAACAAATCCTTGGTATGAAGATTTTTAGAGATAGGAAGAAAAGAATATTGATGCTATCTTAGGCTGATTATGTTGAGAAGGTGTTGCAATGTTTCTCTATGGAGAATGCTAAAGCTATCAGCACACCTTTACCAGGTCATTTGAAATTGACTAAGGAAATGTGTCCTAAGACATAGGAAGAGGAGGATAAGATGTCCAAGGTACCCTATGCTTCAGCTATAGGAAGCTTGATGTATGCTATGGTATGCACTAGGCCAGATATTGCCCATGCAGTGGGAGTTGTTAGCAGGTATATGAGTCATCTAAGATTTGAGCATTGGAATTTTGTCAAGTGGATTCTCAGATATTTGAGAGGAACATCCAATAAGTGTTTACACTTTGGGGGCTCTACTACTAATTTATAGGGCTATGTTGACTAAGATTTGGCAGGGGATATTGATACCGGGCGAAGTACTACAGGTTATGTCTTTACTATTGGTGGGGCAGCCGTGAGCTAGGTTTTTAGGTTATAAAAGATTAATGCTCTATCCACTACAAAGGAAGAGTATGTTGTTGTTATAGAGGCAGCCAAGGAGATGATATGGCTTCAGTTCTTTGTGGAAGAATTGGGACATCCTTAGAAGGATAATTATTTGTTCATAGATAGTCAGAGTTCCATTCATCTTGCGAAGAATTCAGCTCTACATTCTAAGACCAAACACATACAATTGCAGTACCATTTCATTTGGTCAATTTTGGAGGATGGATAGTTAAAGTTGGAGAAGATACACACCAATGAAAATCTAGCAGATATGTTGACAAAGGTTGTAACATGAGAGAAGCTGAACTCCTCTTCAACTTCGGTTGGTCTTTTAGACTGAACATGAATAATAGAAAAAAATATTCTAGGGTGGTTTGATCCTATGGAAGCCCCATGTGGTATTGGTATTTCTATAGGATCAGTCTCCAAGTGGGAGATTGTTGTTTAGTGTGGAGCTTGATTAGTCCCCAAGTGGGAGATTGTTAGATTATGGTGACTGATTAGGAAAGTATTGTACATACTATGGCCGACATATGGATGACATATGGCCAACTTGTTGTAACCCTAAAATAGATAAAATACTTGTATAAAAGGTTTTAGGGTTAGGTATTTTCATGATGTTGTGATGCAAAATTGATTCTTGCAGCAGTATTGACTTGTAAGGGATTATGGATAGTAATCAAGTTGTAATCACTGGATTGTAATAAGATTAGACTTACTATTTGGTGGACGTGGCAATAAAGAATATAATTGTTTCCACATAACCCATAATAGATCTAAATAAACATGAAATTAAAATCCACATGCAAGAGAATAGACAAAATACCCATAAAAATTGTGACACAAGATATACCCTAGGAAACCCTCATTAAGGGAAAAACCCAACCTCCAAAAGCATCCATCACCATGTATTATTCAGCAAAAATACCATTGCCATACAACCATGGAAGCCTTCATGTCCATAGCCACAACTGACCAAACTATGTGAACAAGCATGAATCCACACATCCCATGCCATGCTTCCAACTTTCACAAATGCTCCCTTGGCTAACCTGTCAAGCCTTGTCCCACTCAACACTTGCATTTCTCACTCTTTTGTCACTCTACAACAACTACCCTTGTGGCTGCTTATATAGTAGCAAGTCCCAAAAAACCAGTAAATGGTATTACATAAACCATGTGCAAAAACCATGTGCTACCTAACCCACTAACCCCACATTTAATATTGGGCATTTAATTCTTTTCCCCAATATTAAATAACTACATGAAATATTTTCACAATGTTACAATACAACTCATCAAAAATATTCTATGGGAATCTTTACATGTTGCATGTCCATCTAGACACAACATTACATAATAAAATAAAATAATAATAAATATCAATATTATGCAATCTGTGCAACACCCATTATCTCAACAATCTCCCACTTGTTGTATACATTGCACAGGGTCAATCCATAGCCACACAAATGAAAAAAGAACAATCCCTCCTAGCACATCCACCATCATGGATCAAAATACACCAAGTGCTCCATCCTAGTACCTACAACAAAATCAAAGTATCTAGCATCTCAAACATGAATGATCTCACCTCCTATTATGCCACTTCCACTAGACATACATAGAAGCCATCCAAAGAGAAAGCCACCCAACCTGTCACATTAGAAGATCATAATATCATGTACTAACTAAAATTTTAAGCACAAATAACCTGGTCCAAAGGTAATCACATGTATCTATAGTTGTCAAAATATATCCATAGCTGAAATAGCACCCACATCAAGTGCCAAACCTATCCAACTATCCATACCTCAAAAGTATAACAAGTGAATCTCATATCACTGACATATCCAATCTATAACTTGCAATCACAAGCCTCAAGAGCAATACCTGCCACATATATACCAAGAAGCTCCCACTACAAAAGATAATGTCAAATCTATAACCAATCCACTCAACACATCTCAAAGAAGTAAATCCATGTAGTATCAAGGACATCCACAATACATAAACTGATTTCCTGAAAGAACAACTCATAAAAAGTCTCCAATAGTCTCCCAAATTCTCCACAACCAACGGAGGAAAGAGAAAGAAATAACCATGTCATCTCTCACATGACATACATGAGCACAAACTAATGATCACAATCTCTAACCAATCTCAAATCCAATGTAAGTGAAACTAAACATCTAGGAAAATAATCAAGATCGGAGAAACCATGCAAATCATAACCTATATCATGTCCTTCTACACACACCTCTAGATGTAAACTGTGCAAGTATGATCTCCTCGATAAAACCCCAACAAGAAGCCTCAACCGCACCCAAACCATACCATATAACTAATCATGGATGTAAGCCTCTCATAGGAAGATCAAACTCATAAAACCATTCCTTAACTAAGGAATAACCATTCCTAATGCCCAATATAGAACCATCTCCTAAACTCAACCAGCATAACACCATATGCACATGGAGATAACCAATGCTAAACCATCTCTCAAATGAACTCTCTAGAACTAACTCATGTACCATAGCTCAAGATCCATATTCATGAAAGAAAAGCATAAATATAATGCACCTAAAAAAAAGAATGGGCTATACCTCTCAAGTAGCAAAATGTTGAGTATACCAAGAGTGGGGAATGAGAATGCTCATCAAGATACCCAAGTCTCCAACCAAGACTCATCTAAGAACAATATCCTCTCAAGTCCATATTAGGTGACTAACCCTCAGACTTCCTGCTAAAACCATCAACTGTTCCAACAAATACTTCTCTAATCCAAGAGAAATTAGCATCACTGCCATCTCTAAGTATCCATGAGCACCTATAACCAATCAATCCATGCCAACTCCAAATGCAACATAGCAATATCATGAAGTATTTAGTTTATGATCAGTGTACTCAATACCAAGAAACTAAACCAAGATCAATGTCAAAGTTCCAACCATGGCCTTAGGAACATAAACATGACAACATGATCTAAACCATCTCAACCAAAGAGATAACATGCTCCACATGAATATACTATAACATGTCACAACTCTAAATGTGTATCAAAAGTATACCATGACATAATAATGAAACCATCCTCATACCAAGGATAACATGCCAAATAAAAGCATAAACCACACCTTTGCTAAGAACCATGTGAGTCCTCAAGATGCAACCATCTCCATACACCATGAAGAAAACCATCTCCACATACCATGAAGAACCATCTCCACATACCATGAAGATAACCAAGAACTCCATGAGTCCTCAAGATCTAACCATCTTCATACACCATGAAGATAACAAGTGCACCATGCAAATGTCAAAGATGCTTCTGTAGCAATAGGATCTAAGACAAAACTCCAACATCTGCAAACACTCAATAAATTTATGCAAGTTTCCTACAGCTAAAAAGGCTTTATAGAATAAGTGGGTTTATAGGTTGAAAGAAGAGGATGGAGGTAAGAAAATATTTAAGCTAGGTTAGTTGTAAACTTCAGTTCTTCATGGAAGAGTTGGGACATCCATAAAGGGATAAATATTTTTTCATAGATAGCCAAAGTGCCATTCATCTTGCAAAGAATTCAGCTTTGCATTCAAAGACTAAGCACATATAGTTACAATACCATTTCATTTAATTAGTTTTGAATGATGGACATTTAAAACTAGAGAAGATACATATAGATGATAATCCAATAGATATGTTTATTGAGGTAATAACAAGAGAGAAGTTGAACTCCTCTTTAGCTTCAGTTGGTCTTCTAGAGTAAACAAAATTAAAAAACAATAGAGTCTAGGGTGGTTTGATATATTCTAGTGGAAGCTACAAGTTTCATGGTGCTATGATCAGTCTCCAAGTGGGAGGTTATTATTGAGGAGTCTTGTCAATCTCCAAGTGGGAGATTGTTGTGATGTGGATCCTAATTAGACTTAGATGTTTATTCAACATGGTTTCCCTCTAGATTATTTCTATGGGGATTTGGGGCTGTGGGGTCCTGGGGCAATGCCCCAAGTGCACTCCCTATCATGGTACAAGGTAGGGTTGACGAGAAATGCCCACGTGAGGATTTTTTAGGGGAAGTGCCCCCAAAGCCAAAAATGACCTTATCTTGTAAAAGATGTAGGCTACTATTTTTCTATTATTCTGGCCCTAATTTTGTAAGTGGAAAAGAGATTTTATAAAAAAGGCTCAGGGTTAAGGATTTTCATAAGGTGTGATGTGAAAATTGGTTCTTGCAGCAGTATTGAGTTGTAAGGGATTATGGATTGTAATTAGTAGTAATCATTGAATAATAATAATATTGGACTTATTGTTGGTGGATGTAGCCTAGGGATTGGGTGAACCATGTTAAATCTTGGTGTCTTGCATTCTCTTATGTGCAATCTATTATTTTTTGATAATTGTTATATTTGCATGTAATTTTTATTTCTATCTGAGGTTAATCCTAACAATAATTGCATGTTAGGGAAGTGAGCTCTTCTTGCATACATTGTAATTGTTCTACCAACTCCTACTAGGTTTATAATAACTCCTAATAGATTTTTAGCAAATCCTAATAGGGTTGAGACTTCTAACAATACATAGTCCTCTAAAAAGGACTCGAGACACTATATGTACTTCATAGACTCTTAACAGGGTCAATATCCTTAACAGGATCCTATTTTTTAGTGACTCATCTAGTGGGTATCATCCCCACTAGGATTTTCCCTTGGCTAGGGTTTCCCTAGTTAACAAATAATGGTGTTATGAGTTCTCTATGTGCATGGTTATATTTACTATTCAACATTGTTAGTTTAATTTCATATGCAAGTTGTAAACTAATTAACAATATTTAGTTGCGAGAAAAAGTTTGTAATATAATGATTCACCCCCCTCTTAGTATTGTCTATCTCTAACAAATACTTCACCTTAGACTAGAAGAATTCACATTTATCCAAGTTTCCATACAATTGATGGTCTTGTAAGCACTACAACACCTAATGTAAATGGACCTCATTCTCTTCAACAGTCTTTGAATAGATCAATATGTCATCTAAGAAAACAAAGACAAACTGATCAAGGTACATGAAAAATACTCCATTCATCAAACTCATAAACACCAACGACACATTGGTTAACCCAAAGGATACAATCATAAACTCATAATTCTCATAGTGTGTATGAAAAGCTGTCTAATGAATGTTAGCCTCATGAATCCAAAGTTGATGGTATCCCAACTTAAGATCAATCTTTGAGAATACTCTTGCTCCCTTTATCTGATCAAACAAGTCATAAATCCTTATTTACTGTCACCTTATTTAGTTGGTAGTAATCAATGCATAAACACAATGACCCATCTTTCTTCTTTACAAAGATGACTAGTGCACCCCATGTGGATACACTAGGATGAATATGGCCCTTGGTCAATAATTCCTCCAACTACAATTTGAGCTCACTCAACTCCTAAGTAGTATATGATAGAGAGCTCATGAAATAGGCTCTACTCCCATAATTAGATCAATATGAAAATTAGTGTTGTGCTCTAGTGTTATGCCTAGTATCTCATAAGGGAATATGTTTGAATACTCAAGAAGGAGTGGGTTACTGTCCAACATCACCCCATGGATCTTAACCTCCTTGAGGTCAGTAATAGAGACCACAAACATCTAATATCCTTATCACACACTCCACTTTAGTTACTTAGCTCAGATAATCTAAAGTGAGGCTGGCCTCTAGAGCCATACAAACTCCACCTTCCCACACGTGTCATCCACACACTACACTAACTTACATCAAAAATATATATTCTTGTGATAGGCAGCGAAAAAAATCCATACCCAACATGATGTCATAAGATCTTAAGGGTATGATACAAAGATCAACTATGGTCATGAAGGTGCCCAAGTTCAACACACGACCACTGACTATGGAATCCACAGTCACCTTGGAACCTACAACTAACTCATCATACCACCTATCAACCTATTATGCAACCACTACTCCACATTGTTAAATAAGTGATGGTGAAATAAAAGAATCTAAACCACCTAGGTTAATTAATAATATAGAAGAATTACCATGCAATGTACCTATAGCCTTGACTATGGTACCCTAGTGCTTAGCTTGATAATTTTCAACCATCACAAAATTCTATGGGATCTTTTGGCATCACCCATGATAGGCTCAACCATGGTCACACCTTTGTTAGATTTTGAAGATGTCTTTAGAGGACACTCCACTTATCTATTGTCGAGATGACCACATGAATAACATGCTACTCTGAAAGTAGAACCAAATCCATGTCCACCCTAGGGAGCACCACAATATGTTGCACTCCCTCTACTAGAGTCCTAATGATTACCCTAAGATGGACATCTTTGCTAGGACTGGTGACCTTGACTCTGGTCACACCCCTTTTCTCTTGTGGCACCAAAATCCTACTCACCCTTATGTTGATATTGATGGCATCATCAATCTTGATGACCATGACCACCTTCTAAGGGTGCTAATTGGGCTTGGCCTTGCCCCATAAACTATGTTTGAGGGGGTGGCACATTCTACCCGATGGATCATGTACTATGGCTTTGAGAGCTTGATCTAACATTGAACCCCCTAGCCACATTGCTTTTAGCAATTCTTGCCTTCTCTATGGAAAATGTAAGTATCTTAGGTTGGTGAAGACAAGAATCTCCTATGATAGAGTCTTTAAGACCCTTAAAAAAATGTTGTGTGAGGAGTACCTCATCATAACAATAGCTTGAGTACTATCTCAACCCAAAGAACTGGCTCTCATACTAATCCACTAACATGTTCCCCTATTTAAGCTTACAAAACTCATCGACACTGACCTCTTGGTACTATAGAGATAGAAATGTTCCCTAAACCTCTCTACAAAGATCTCCCAAGTGAGATCTATTATACTAATCTAGAGCTTCTCGCTCTCTATATCCTATCATACAGATCCATGGTTTCTCAGCTATGTAATAACACAATGGGCCTTCAAGTTTCTTTCATAAGGATGCAAGGAAAAGAAACACCCCATATCCAATAACCATGTCTTGGCCTTGAGATCAACTCCTAGGCAATCAAATAATGGTGGTTTAGACCTCTGAATGTCTCATCATATCTATTTGGATGGAATCTCCATCATCTCAACCATGACCTCTCCTATAGCAATATCCACCACTAGGTGGTGTGAGAACACTCATGTTCATATCCATGCTCTTCTCCACCTTCGTTCTCTGACATGTGGGAGTCTCCATGGTGAGATCCCTCTTCTTGGCCATGGTCATATTGATTTTCCTCAACTTGAGGTCCCAACTAAGCTATAAGATCCTATAACAAAGAAACCAATGCCTCAATAAAAAATTTATTATTACCCTATCCTCCCCCACCATCCTAACATTCCTTCTCTTTCTATTCTTCTCCATCATTATTCTATCGATTATTCCTCTAACCACTAGGCCTACTTGTTGGACTCATCTCTAAGAGAGAAACGAGATAAGAGTCAAAGTCATACACAACAAACATAAGTATCATACCATAAGCCAAAATAAGATAGCATTATGCATAACCAAAATGATTTCATAGTGGGAGCATAACACAAAGATCCAAATGTTGCAACATGAGATTTGATAATAGATGTAATGCCCCACCTAGAGATCCTTGGAACAAGGACACATAAAAAGAATATATATATTTTAAAGTAACAAGCACAGATTCAAACAATATCAACATGTAACCAATCAAAATATCACAATGAAATACTTAACAAAACTATCCAAGCAACCAATGATCTCTAAGCATCACTACTTACCAATGCATTCATTACTCAACTATGAAATTTAAACAAACAATGATATACTTAATCTGCAAACTATCAATACCTAGGAATGTGTCCATCCCAATAGGGTATCCAAGACACCCAAACTCACTTTTTGAAGGTGCATGAAAAGGCTCCCTATCTTCCACATGAGGAAGTACAAAAATATAGAATTGAGTGAATGGACACAGACTTACATGAGTAGGTATCACTCCTCACATGAGGAAATACTCTACCACATGAGTAAACACTTAGCCACATAAGAGAGCACCTAGTCATGTGAGGAAACACTTTAAGCGCAAGCTAGTCATTTCTTGCACGAGTAAATGCAAGGCCGCACGCGAGCATGTGCACTCTTGTGCAAGTATCTACCATGGCCCATATGTGAGAATGTTTTCCTTATGCAAGGAAATGCATCATTGACACAAAAAATGGCTGACAACAAATATAAAATGTGTAAATGGAAGTACAATAAGAAAAAATCCTCCACATTGTGGATTACCAAAAACACATAAGTTGAGACGCAAACACTTAAAAAATGCAAATGAAAATGACATGTAAATAAAGAAGAATCAAACATCTACCCATATTCTCCATAACACCTAATGTAATCATGCAGGAAAGCAACATCAAAGTGAACATACACGTGCATAAATCAACTATCTCAATAATATGAAATAACATAAATCACATGGAAAACATACTCTAGAAAAGTATGGAGAACCATGTGAGCATCCAACTCTAGAACTAAACATGGAGGAAGGAAAACTTTGTATGCTAGTCCCCAACAATAGTATAGGTAGCTATGCCTCCCAACCACATGGAACTCATAGACCCACTCCCACCGTGCTAATGGAGATAGTGATTTGACCAAAAATACACAAAATAAAATCATCCATGACTAACACTTATGCAAAACAATACATAGGACTAAAACCAAGATCATGAGATAATGAAATACAATAGGTCCTAGTCAGACACTCTATGGGTCTACTATGTAGGGACTCTAGTAGAGAGTAGATCACTTTAGACTCTCAAGCTAACCATCATGTAGAAATACTCCCTATGAGGCCATCACATCATGTCCTCTGTAAACCCATACAAGCACATACCCTCAAATAAACCTATACAAGTATTCTCTTTTATTATCTTAGTTTTGTACCCCATTAATTCATTTAGTTATCACTTATTAGAAACTTATTCTCATCAACCTTGTTAGGAACATGACCCAAGGTTACAAGAGAATCCCCTCCAATTGTCTACCCTACATACCCATGCTCATCACACATTGAGTGCCCATAGGCAACATAACTCAACCAAAAGCAACTAGGAGTTTGGGTATTGTAAGGACCTGACAAGTGCATTCTCACATGTTTATGTGTGGGCACACCAACTACTCAAAGATCATAAACAACAAGGGCTAGATGAGAAAAAAAAAAATAATCAAATATAAAATCACTCTATCGATAATCTAAGTCCATGATTGTTAATGCTAAGAAACACCTAAGAAATTGGGTGGTACACAAATTGAGGCAAAGTCAAAAATGCTAAAAAACCAACATAGTTAAAAATCAACAAAATTGAAACCTTAGTTCCAATCGGGTATAAAAATCCCAGATATCAAATAAAATTTGGGTTCATATTCTATATGCAAAAATGGCTAGCATAACAGTCCAAAACCCCCAAACCCCACACCAAAAAGCAACAAATACTCATACCCACCCAACCAAGTAGAGCCAACATATAGGAATGGAGGTGAAACCTAGTTCCCTACCTCCTAACATATTAGTACAAAAAATAGACTTATAAATGGAGCTAAAACACAAAAACAAAAGAATCCTACCTCATAGCCAAAAGGGAAAAAACAAGATTGCTCACAATAAAATAATCGCTTTGCAAAAATTACCAAAAGTCTTGGTAAACTGAGATCTCCCTGAGCTAGATCCAACAAGATCAATCTTGTGATAATCCCACATCTGTAGCTCCCACAATGAGTAAAAAAAAAATAACTCCTTATGAAGATTTGGAATTTTTCTCTCCAAATTTCTAATTCCAAAGTGAGAAGTGAGGAATAACTCCCTTTTTGGGATATATATTCACTTTAAAAGTGAAATAGGAAAATAAATGGCTCACTAAAATAAATCCCTCTTTAACCCAGACAAAATTAGGTAATTCCAATTAAATGGAATTCAACTACGACAAAGTTGCCAGTAATCAAATTATCAACATCAAAAACCAAAATACCCTTAAAAATTTTAATCACAATATTCCTTGATAATTTTTGTGACAAAATATGGATATCTAAATGCACAGACACAATTGTAGTCTCGTTACAAATGCAAATGAATCTGGATTTATTAAATCAATGAAGGGTTTAATTAACAACTAAACTAGGTAGGTCACCCATACATGGACAATATTTTCTAGATATAAACAACCAAATCATTAACTCCATGTGTCATTGCCAGGGATATAAATCTTGCACACTAAATGACATGATCAAGTGTAATTGAATATAATAATATAGCCAAAGTGATAAATGCATTAAATCACATAATTAACCATTTATTTAATTACATTAAAATTATCTATTTACATTACTCACTGCCTCATAAAACATCTCAAAATGAGAATGAAGTAAATATACATAGCATCAAATTATAGTATTGAGAATCCAATAAGTCCACCATATAATCATAAACATAGTATATGTTTGAATACAAAATAACTAGACATCATCATAAAGTACCATGTCACATCAATAAGCATCATCATGTAGATATGATCAAACTAAACAACATAATATCTATCCTTTATGATATTGGAAATGAAACTATAGTGTCCAACCATCAGGTCATCTCAAATATCATCCAACATAAGTATCAAAATATCTCTTGAATCCAAAATATAACAAGGTACATAATGCAAACACAAGAGACACTTCAGCACATCTGATGAGGAAGACCTTTCCACTCTCTACCATAGGCCAATATATAAAATAGGTTGATGGGGACACAGCCCAAGCATAGAATGGACACAATAGGAAATGGAAAATTTTATTAACTATAAAAATATGCTAGTACACTTAGTGCAGAGAAACATACTCCAAAATAGGCCCTATGGGCTTACAATAGCATAAAACTAGAGATAATGTCTTCTCCCAATACCTTCTCTCAAACTCCACTTCGAACTGCCTTTTACAATGCCAAAAATGTTCTTAAATAGACCCCAGAGGGTTAAGGATTAGGAATACATTTTAGAAAGTGCTGGTAGGCATCCACTGACCAAATAGAAGGCTCTAGAAGTTGAATTAGAAGTCGGCACAAAATTTGAAGAATCCAAAAATGGTAACCAAACTTTTGGGAGGCATAACTTTTGAACCGTAGCTTCGATTGACAAATCATTTACATTTTTGAAAAGCTCTCGAAGCGCTCTATAGCAATATGGACCAGCTTCACTCGTCTCCCATTTTTTTGGCCCTATTCAAGGTCATTTAATTCCCCTAACCTAACTTTGAAGCATTCTTAGGAGGTCTCCAAAAATTGAAAAACTGTGATAACTTTCAAACCGTGGGGCCTTTTGACCAAATTCTTTTGTGGAATGCTCTAAATTAAAATTATAATCATCCAACCAATTTACACCTTCTAGTTCACCAAAATGATGGCTCAATTACATACTCCTATTTTTCTGACATTTACACGTATCCTAAGGTGATTAAAAACTCTAACCCAGAACACTAATAGTGGAACTGTGAGAGTTGGAACCTTTATTTGACCCAAATGGGTATCTAGAAATGAAAACACATGAAACAAAAACTAAGTCTAAGTACATTTTTTGGGTGACATAGGATTTTCCTTACACCTCTAGATGCTGCTGCGTCATAGGTAGGATGAGATATAAAAGATGGAATTCCTATACACTTGTGAAAAATCCTCCTGCAACCTCTCTCCTATGATATGAACCCAATCAATGAATTTTTCTTTTCCTAGAATGGCTTGGATGAAAAGGTACATCTAATTCTCCCAATGAAAGGCATGTTGATTTCCTTTAACTTTGTTCAAGAAGGTTATAATATCTTTGATTTCTAGTATCATATGCTCCTTGGTAAGAGGGTGAGAAATATGAGAACCACCTCTTTCTAGCTTTAGCAACCAACTCTTAGCAATTGTATTATTGAATTCATTGGTATTTTTGGAGAATTGGGTATAAGCTGCACTAATAGTCCAATCTTCATACACCTCGTGAGGAGGAATTCTCAATGCACCCATTAGGTCAACCCTATTCACATACACTAGGGATTATCCATTGTGGATTTTGATATATTTCTTACTAATATCATATTTATCTTGGCATGCTAGAAAAAGTTCTAGGCTATGGATGGTTTTAGGAAAAATAGAGGCTTGCAACATCCCACTTTTAGAGGCCTTTTCAAAAATAGACCCAGGTTTTGAATTGGAAAATCTTGCCACTAGTTTGCTAATGTCTTCATTAGTGAGAAAGATATCCTCAATCTTAGGAAGGAAGCTACTTATGGCTGAATATTTATCCTTATCTAGTAATTTGGGATGAAAAGAAGCCATGGATGATTGTGTTTTAATAGGCTACAAGAAGAGTACAAAAGGAAATAAAATACATAGACAAGAACTTAACTACAAGTAAAAGAAATAAAAACTCAAGAGGAAATAAAATTTAGGACTCATCGAGACGGTTGCATGAAAATTCCCTATTGGTAGAGTTGTCTAATGTTATTTCCTTGTATCTCTAAACATAACAATGTTCTTACCTTAAACAATTGTCGTAGAAAGAAAATGGAATTGAAAGTATTTTTAAGGCATTCGACTTGGAGGGAGATATATGTGTAGATAGGTAAGGGAATGAGTAAAGTAACAGGGTACTTTCCATCATTAAAAGCTTCCTTTAGTTTGCACATACCAAAACATGTCTCACCCTCATTACCATTAATTATCAATAAATACACATGTTTTTAATAGATTTCAAGAAAGAAAAATTATCTTCTGTATTGCCACTTGTCTAGGAAAGTGTCTTCATTGAGAAAATCTTTCAAACTCATGAAGTGTGAACCTTGAACTACTAATAATAGTTCAACATTCAAGTTCGTTGGTCATCACATATTGGAACTACTAGTCATGGGTTGATAAGACTTAAAGATTATTGATTGAATTAATGAGCTTGAACACGAATGTTCAATGTTCAACTTTATTAATGAGTAGTGAGGTCTGAAAAGAAAAGCAACCTACCAATGCTTAAGTTGACCTATTACTATGAACTCACAAACTCATGAACTGTGAACTTTGAACTAACATGTTCAAAGTTCAAGTTTAGTCTTAAGTTAAAATCTTGAAAAAGTGCAAGACTCAAAATGAATGAACTTCTAGACAAGAACAGTAAAGACATTGATCTCTTGAACTCTCAAACCCTTTGCTTCAAGTTCAAGACTTATTTCAAAAATGCAGGTTTTTTAAAAGCATGTGACAATGAATATTAACATGGACCATGTATGGGTAACAACTAACTCTAACTGGATATTCAAAGTGTAAAGGACTAAAAAGGAATTTAGATATATTTGGTTTCACACTACTACTAACAGACCAAACTAAAAAGGAACTAAAACAAAACAAAAGGAAAAGACTAAACTAAGATACAATAAAACTTTTATATACAATCTGAAACAATTATAACTGGTAAAGTTTCAAATCCTGCCCATTGTAGGATAGGGGCATTTTGGTTTCATCCAAGTACCTTAGTTTTAAAGAATTAGCTCCAAGAAATTTGATGATCTCTAAGGGGCCCTTCTAGAGTGATTTTAACTTCATGCATGCTCCTTTAGGTTCCCTCCTTTCTTCCCATTATAAAACATTATCATCTTGTATGAGCTTTTGGGGTCTCACCTTACGATCAAAGATCTTTTTAACCCATGCTTGATGAGTGGTTATGTGATATATTGTCTTTTCTCTTTCCTCTTCTATCTTCATGAGGTAACATATATGATTTTCTAAAGCATCTTGGAACACTTCATCTTCAATGAATTTTTGAAGTTTGGTAGTTGCTAGTTCAAGAGGTAGAGATAACTGAGCCTCAATTCCATACACTAGCTCAAAGTGAGTCATCCCAATCACTCTTTTAAGAGTTTTTGGTCTAACCACAATGCTTCAAAAATCCTTTTGTGTCAATCTTTACATTTTCACTAACCAACTTTTTCACAATAGAGACCAAATTTTATTTGAAGTCTCAGCCTATCTATTTCCTTGCGAAAAGTAATCAATGAATAGGAGAGATAGATTCCATTATCACAATAGAAAAGTTGCAATTCTCTTGAAGATAAACTCTGAGCATTATTTTTAATCAACTTTTATGGTACCCCAAACCTAACTAAGATATTTTCCATCAAAAACTTTCTTACCACCTTAGAAGTAGTTTTCTTTATAGGTGCTACTTTGACACGTTTAGTAAAAACATCAGTGGTGGTCAAGATGTGACTATGGCCTAACTAGAGGTTGGGTTGATGGGTCCTATGAAGTCTAAGTCCCATTATTTGAAAGGCTCTTCTATAATCACATGCCTTAATGGAAGAGTTGCTAACTTAGGCTTACTAGAAAATAACTTGCACTTTTCACATTTTCCAACCCACTTATAGGTATCTACGTACATACCAGGCCAATAATACCCATTCCTCACTATTTTAAAAGCTATGATAGTAGATGAAAAGTGTCCACCACAAGCATTATCATGGAAAGAGAGAAGGAGTTTCTCTTGTTGATCCTTATCTATACACCTTAGAAACATGCCATGTAGACCCCTCTTATAGAGAACATCATCAATGATCACATACTCGGAAGATTTAAAATTCAAATTCTTTCTTTCTTTACTAGTGAGATGTTTAGGGAATTTTCCATAAGTAAGATAATGGGTGATATTTGAAAACTAGTTGTTCTTTAGACCCATTAGTGGCACACACGATTCTATTTCAATAACTTATACTTTATTTTCTACCATCAACTTACACAAGCCCCACCCTTTCATAAGCTTCATCGGTATGATCTCCAAGTCAAACTCAAAAAATTTGGACACCTAAGCTACTCTATTGTTCATAGCTACCTCTTATTGAGTAAGGATACTTTTTATTATCATATTCCAAAAAAAGACTATGGAATGAGAATACAATATATAATAGCAAAAGTGCTTTACTAATTTTACAACCAAAAAGGCTTGTTTCTTTATGAGAGAATACATCAACTCATACTTCTTAATGACACACTCATAAAATAAATTGAAACTTCAAAATCTTTTGAATGATTTTGCAATAGAATGGAAGACATTGAATGTTCACTAGCATAGCAATGAACAACAAAATCCTAGTGATAACCAAGATGAGCTTAAACTAGGGCATTTGCAATGACAACCTTCACCTCATTGAAGACCTTCGTAGCTTCATTTCTCCATTTAAAAGTTATCTTTTCACTAATAAATTTTGCAATAGGTCTAGTGGTTTCAATGAAATTTGGAACAAACTTCTTTAATAAATTTATTTTCGTGAAGAAGGACTAGATGCCACCATAGTTAGAAGAGAGACATAATTTATAGATTTCTTGAACTTGTTCAACATCTATTATAATTCCATCTTTTGACATGAGGTGGCCTAGAATTTTTCCCTTAGTGACACAAGATATGGATTTCTTCAGATCGAAGGACACACCATGCTCCCTTCATCTTTAGAGAACTAGCTTCAAGTCATAGAAATGTTTTTTTCTTCTTCTCCAAAAGACTATCATATCATCCAAGTATATGACTATTATCTTATTCAATAAATTCTTGAAAGATGATATCATAGCCCTCTAGAAAGTGGCACCTATGTTGATAAGTCCAAATGACATTCTGATATAAGAAAAGGATCCCCAAGGGGTAGTCTAGGTTGTCTTATGCTGGTCCTCTAGAGCCACATTGATCTGATTATATCCTTAGAACCTATCAAATATGGACATCATCTTTGAACTAGGTACTATTTGCAAGATATGATCCATATTGGGTAAAGAAAAATTATTTTTCAGGCTCGCTTGGTTCAAGTTCCTAAAATCTACACAAATTCTAATTTCTCTACTTTACTTTCGAATAAGGACTATATTAGCTACCCATGTAGAATGATGAATTGGGTATATTATACATGCCTTCAACATTTTTTCCACTTCCTTAAAAATTGCATAATCCACACTAGGATTATAATTCCTCAAATTCTAATGGAAGGGGGTCACACTTGACTCTAAAGGGATTTGATGCTTGAACTTTCCTTTCCAAAAGTCTTTTAAATCTTTGTATGACCATGTGAGTACATCTCCAAAATCCTTTAGCAATTTCAAGAATCTCCTTCTCTCAATTTTTTACAACACTTACCCAAGTTAACCGGCTTTAGATTATCTTCTGTTCTAATATTGATCTTTTCACATTCCCTTGAGTCATTTTCTCTTTCATTGGCAATCTTAGCAAAATAATAGTCCTTTTTGTCAAATAATGACTCTAAGGCTACCAAACTTCATGGAATATGGTTCACTTTTAATTGAATGACCATATTATTAGAATTATCTATCTCACCCAAAAGAGGTTCATCGCATTTTGATCTTGAACCTTTGAAATGAAGAGGTTGAAGTTCACCAAACCCTCAAAGAAACACATTGATATATGCATCATCATCAAAAATTTCCAAGAGGTTGCATTATCTAGTATGTTAGGGTGATGAATTAGTTGAATGGTGTATACATCATTAGAAAAATTAGGATGTGGAATCATAAGGAGAACTGAACTAGCTAAAGCGACAAATCTAGCATTATATTCCCTTAGCATGGATTCTATAGAAAAAGCTTCAAAACCCTCAAGCTCATTCCACACTCTATTTCTATAATTTAACCTTGAGTTATTCATGAAAAATACATCTTGAACCTTCTTGAAAATTAGTTCAACATCTCCTTTAACTTTCAAAAGTTTAACTCCTCTTTGTTAGCATGCATGCTAATTATATTCCTCTGGGGGAGTATCCTATGAATCACCAGAGCATGTGGATATTGTTAACATGATTGACATGTCACATTCATGACTATGTTTGTGATTGATGTCAACATAGCAACATCTCTGTGAAGACTAGCAGAGTTACAAATAGAGAATAAGGTTGTATGGTCAATGTAAAAAAGACTAGGTCAAGTGAAGTTAAGGACTTGTTCTACATTGTGTCTTGATGATGTGGTTAAGTGAGAATACAAAGATTCAAAGGTATGAAAAAGCTATGCTTGATTTATAGAGAGCAGTATGTAGACAAAGTAATTGATAAATAGTTTCTGATGTTTTATTTGTATCTCTTTACTTAGATAGAATCTTGATGTGGAAAGTTCTATGGTGATATTAGATGGTATAATGGTGATGTCAGTAAGTGTGCAAGGTTTGGAGTCACACTTATGAGAAGTTTCAAATATCATGAGCCGATAGTGTTGTGTAATTGTAAATTAATTAATTATCTTAATGTGGTCCTTTTATAACTAACTAGGAAAGCCTCAAGGCTAACTCAAGGAATTTTTTTGAGGACATGGTATAAAGGAAGGATATTTTTGTTGTTTGAAAGTGTATCAAGTGTGGATTTTGCAAACAAGAGAAGAGTATTTGGTAAATGTGAGTAAGTGATCCAAGAGATTATTGGATGTGGATTTTTTGATCCGGTATAAACATTAAAAGGAGAAGAAGTCTAGTTGATAGGATAGAAGAAGAGAAAGTACAAGTATAATTCATTTCAATTATTCTAAAAGGAATAATACAAAGATCATTTGGATAGTGAGTTTAGTGATCTTTCCCCTAGAGCTATTTGGATAGTGGGTCCATCTACCTTCTACAACTCTTAACAGGGATTCAAAGTCTCCTAATAAAGGTTGATATGTACTAAATAATTTTATTGACTCCTAACAGGGTCCATTATCTAACAAGGAATTTTTATATTAGTACATCAATTTGTGGGTACCATCCCCACTAGGGTTTTCCCTCTAATTAAGGGTTTCCCTAGTTAAAATATCCGGTGCTATTGTGTATGAGTCTCTTGTCATGGTTACTAATTATATTTCTCATATGGTTATGGATTAATAAGGTTGATAATTGTCATAATGGCTAGATAACTAACTCACCCCCCTTCTCATTTATATTGGTGGAATTTATATTCTAACAATTGGTATAAGAGCATTAGGTCCTTGAAGAAAAATATTACCAACTTTGGGAGATCAATGGCAAGTCACTTCAAAAAAGAAAGTCCTAAGTTTGATGGAGTTAATTTTGAAATTCAAAAGATGGAGCTTCTTGGTGAGATATTAGAATTGTATACAAAACATAGCATTGAGTTTCCAGATCCAGGAAATCTTTTTGTTGCATACAGAAAAATAGAAGCACAAGTAAAGAAAAATTTATATCCAAAGAAGTAAAGAAGATCAAAGAAGGTATTGATTTTCTTATGAAAATAGAGTGAGAAAGTATGAAATTTTTTTTTTGTTGGACATGTAAAATATTTGGTCATTTTTTTGTCTAGATGTCCTAAGAGAATTAAAAAAACTAGAAAGAATTCACTTTCTAATGATGATGAAGAATTTAAAAGAAGTATGAAAATATTCCTAAATGATAATGATGATAAATATAATGAGCTTGAATTAGTTAAGAAAGAGGAAGTAGTAGAAGAGATAACTTTGGTGACTATTATTGATCTAAAGGCTAACCATGAGAATGTAGTAGCTTTCTTTGAGACTAACAATGACTTACATAATGATGTACAAATTTTTGAGGATAGAGGAGAACATAGAACTAAACCTAGAGAAAAAATAAGAGTTGAGATAGAAACTCCTAGACCTAATAGAAATTTGGCAAAGAATCATCCTACAGAGTAGATTATTGGAAGGAGAGACAAAGGATTGATGACAAGAAACAAAGTAGATGAGGAATTATGTATGATTTATGAAGTTGAACCTAAGAGCATAGATGAGTCATGCAAGGATGATCATTGGACTCAAATGAAGAAAGAACTATATCATATTGTGGAGAATGAAACATGGGAGTTGGTTCCTAGACCTAAAGACAAGAATGTTATAGGGAGAAAATGGGTATTTAGAAACAAGATGAATGAACAAGGTGAAGTTTTGAGGAAAAAAGTTAGATTGGTATACAAAGGATATTCATAATAAGAAGGCATAGATTATGGAGAAACATATGCCCCTATAGCCAAAATGGAAGTAGTAAGAATGTTCTTGGCTTATGCAACAAGAAGTTTAAAGTGTATCAAATGGATGTCAAGTCATCCTTTCTAAATAGATAAATTGAAGAAGAGGTTTACATTGAGTAGCCTAAAGGATTTCCTTTAATAAAAGAAAAATACATGGTATGAATATTGAAGAAAGCACTATATGGTCTAAAGAAGGCACCCAAAACCTGGTATGCAAGGTTAGATAAGTATTTGGAAAAACTAGGATTTGGTAAAGGTAAGACATACACTAAATTATATTTGAAAGAAATTGAGAATGATTTGCTGATAATTGTGATATTTTTTTATGATGTAATTTTTGGAGGTAATGGTGAAGCAAGTGATAATCTTTCTAAAGAAATGAAGAATAAATTTGACATGAGCATGATTGGTGGGATGAAGTTTTTCCTAAATTTACAAATTGTGCAAAGTAGTGATGGAATTTTCATTTCATAAGCTAAGTACTTGAAAGACTTGTTAAAAATATTTGGTTTGGAAAATTGTAAGATTTTTGGTACACCTATGATAACTAGTCACAAGTTATCTAGAAAAGATGTGACACCTATAGTTGAGAAGAAGTATAGATGAATGATTAGAGGTTTGCAATATCTAAATTACACCAAACCAGGTATAGAAAATGAAATTGGGATTATAACTAGATTTCAAGCTAATCCTAAGGAGTATCATTATATATTAGTAAAGAGAATATTTAGATATTTGAAACGAACACCTGATTATGGATTATGGTATGATAGATCAAGTGATTTCACTTTATGTACCTATATTGATGTAGACTGGGAAGATAGTATGGATGATAGAAAAAGGGCTAGTGGTGGAGCATTTTTCCTTGGAGGAAGATTGGTTTCTTGGTTGAGCAAGAACCAAGATTACATCTCATAGAGTACAACAGAACTAGAGTATGTGGCAGCAAAAAATAATTATAATAAGATATTGTGGATAAAGAAAATGTTGACAGATATTAGAATAGAATTTTCAGAGCATGTTGTCATACATTGTGACAATACAAGTATAGTGAGTATGTCTAAGAGTCTTGTATTGCATTCTAAGACTAAGCATATATCTATGAAGTATAATTTTTTGATAGAGAAAATTGTAGAGAAAGAAATCAAATTGGAGTATGTTGGTACAAAAGATCAAATTGTAGATATCTTTACAAAGACTTTGCCTAAAGATACATTTGAGTATTTGTGAGGTATTCTTGGGGTTATGCCCTAGCCTACTTCTAAGTAGATGATTCAGAGATTGCATTAGTTTAGTGGCATAGAGCACTATTGTTTGACTAGACTAAATGCTGATGCTTCCTATATGAGGGAGTATCTGAGATGAACAGAGTCATCTAGGACTTAGTATTTGGTCTATAATAGTGTCTTTGGACACTTGATCTGATTGAAGAATTGGAGTAGATGATTAACATAATGAAGCCTTCATCATTGATGTCAATGGTGGAGAGTATGCATGAAAAACATCTCCTATCAATGAATGGGAGAGAGATTGCATGAATAGGGGAGAGTAAGCATGAAAGACATCTCCTATGAATATGAAATACCATGTATGGGGTAGAAGATACTCTAATGGGGGATAGGTTGAGATCTCTTATGTATAAAATTTCAATGGGGAGATGCATTAGACGAGGGAGAAGTTGAGAATTGTTTAGTGTGAATAACTAATATTGATCCTAAAGAAAGAGATACAAAACATAGTAGTGTTCTAGTGAGGTTCATATTTGATGGATGAAGAGAATTTGAAAAGATGAGAACAAAAAAATTAGCACGGTAGTGTTGTTTTGGTATTCTTGGAACTTAGATGTTTCTCATCTATGTTTCCATTAATGCCAAAGGAGGAGATTTTTAGCATGAATTCTAATGGTATTCCTTTGGGGGAGTATTCTAATAATTACCAAAGTATGTGGAGATTGTTAGCATGATTGACATGTTGCATTCATGACTATGTTTGTCATTGATGTCAACATAGCAGTATCTCTATGAAGACTGATAGAGTTGCAGATAAAAAATAAGGCTATACAATTAATGTATGAAAGATTAGGTCAAATATAGTTAAGGACATATTCTCACTATGTCCTAATGATGTTGTTAAGTGCACATACAAAGAGTCAAAGATATGTAGAAGACATGATTGATTTACATATAGCAGTATGCAGATAGAGTAACTAATAGGTAGTTTCTGATGTTAAATTTGTATGTCTATATTAAGATAGAATTTTGATGTTCGAAGTTGTAAACTAATAGTAGATAGTCCAATGGTGATGTCAGCAAGTGTGCAAGGTCTGGAGTCACACATGTGAGCAGTTCAAAAGACTATGAGCTGACAATATTGTGTAATTGTAAATTAATTAATAATATTAATATGGTCCTATTATAATTAATTGGGAAAGCCTCAAGGCTGACATAAGGAATTTTTTTGAAGACATGGTATAAAGGAAGGATATTTTCCTTGTTTAAAAGTGTATCAAGTGTGGATTGTGTCAACAAGAGAAGAGTAGTTGGTAAATGCAAGTAAGAAATCTAGGGTATTATTGGATGTGAAGTTTGTGATCTGGTATCAAGATTAGAAGGAATAAAAGTTTGGTTGACAAGAAAAAGGAAGACATCATACAAGTATAATTCATTTCTATTATTCTATAAGGAATAATACATAGACTAGTTGGATAGCGAGTTTAGTGATCTTTCCCTTGAAGCTTTTTGGATAGTGGGTCCATCTACCTTCTACAACTCCTAATAGGGTTCATATCTCCTAACAGGGATTTAAAGTCTCCTAATAGGGATTGATATATACTGAATTTTTTTATTGACTCCTAATAGGTTCCATCCTCTAACAAGGAATTTTTATATTAGTACATCATTTTTTGGGTACCATCCCCACCAAGATTTTCCCTCTAATCAAGGGTTTCCCTAGTTAACATATCTAGTTTTATTATTAGTGAGTATCTTGTCATGGTTACTGATTATATTGCTCATATGGTTAAGGATTAATAAGTTTGATAATTATCATAATAGTTGGATAACCGATTCACCCCCACTCTTAGTTATATTGGTGAAATTTACATTCTAACACTCTTTCCTTAGCTTCCTCAATACCTAGAAGCAAAGAATCATATTCAATACTATTATTTGTATTTGCAAAATCAAGCTTAAATACCTTTGGAATAATCTTCTATGAAGGTGTGATGAGAACAACTCACTCTTCAAAATTGATAGAGGCAAAATTGCCATCAAATTCTAATGTCCACAGTCCTTTGTCTACCAACTCTTCTAATCTTGCAATGTCTTCTTTAGGCAACACAAGATAATTAGAAAAATTAGTTTCATTATATAGGATATGAGACTTGGGTTCCTTAGATTGAAAAAATGTGTACTTGGCTTTGTTCTTTAGTTTCAAGATAATTGTTTTAATCTCTGATTGGTATAGTAGCTTGAGAATAATCTGATTTCACCTCCCCATCCAAATCTTTACAAAAAGTTATGCTTAGTAGCATCCCATAGCTGGCTAGGATGTTAACAACTAAGATAGTCAATTTGACTCTCTTATCAGGGAATTTGGTTAGAGAAACCTAAGAATCCTTGATTTGACCCACTAAGGAGACTTGTTTGGAGTTCATGGCATCACATTTACCAAATTTTTTGGTCAAGGATAAATTTAGGGCTTTGGATACTATAGTTCACATGATATTATTAGAGGCTCCAAAGTCAATAGAGCAATTACTCAACCTATGAGCATGAATAAACAAGGATACATATAATGGGTTAGGTTTTTCAACAATTGACTGAGTTGGTGTAGTTTCAACATGAATAGAAGATTTATCATATTGGGGCTCTTCTATGGGTTCCATAGGTGCTCTAATAGTTACCACTAAATTGTTCTGTTGCATTGAACTAGAGGAAATAAAACCTTTAATACAGTCAATCAACCTATCTAATTCATTGGGGTTAGATTTCAAATAATCAAAAGGTGAAATATATATTTTGGTAGACTTACAAAGTTCCATAATGTCAAATGTGGATTTGGGTCTAGGCTTCTTTATGAATTTCACCTCTTGAATGAGATTTTTTAAAACTTTGTAACCATACTTGTGTTGTCCCATTTGATCTCACCACTTGTTTGTAGGTGTAGAATAAGGTTAAACAACTAGATACTTGTCATTATGATTGCTCCTCATAAGCATTGTACATGAAGGATCTTTAAGAGTAGCAAAAATATTGCCACCTCATTCTGAGTTAGACTCATATTCATGGAAATGACTCACAGAGTCGCCAAGTCCTCTTGAAGCTTCTTCATTAGAGGGTACTTCTTCAATAGTCTCCTTATTAGCTTGAAATTATAGGTAACATATCATCTTAGGAAAAAAAATTTCATGATGTTCATCTATTAGATAAAAGATGCAAAAAGTTGTTCTCTTAGGTGAGGGTCCTTCAATTATCAATTTTTAGTTATTTGGTAACATGTTTGGCTGCCTTCTTGCTACTCCTGAATTCTGGAAGTTCCTTAGGATGTCATGATAGGGTGCGCTTGTTCCAAAAAAAATTCTTTTCATCTTCTAGACATTTTTTCAATAGTCTTTGAACCAAAGGGTCCATTGAACTGGAAGTGGATGCTTGTGAGTTGGGTATTTGCATGTCTCATCTCCATTTTCCTCTAGAAAGGAAATCATCTTCCAACTCAACAACCAATATTTTCATTGTATCAACATCTACTATCCTATCATGCCTCAAATGAAAGATTATGTTAGGTGGTATGACATTGATAAAGAATTCTATCATATTCTATGCATTTGGCCTTTTGACAACATGGATTTTGTTTAGGATTCTATTAAATTGGGCTATAAAATCATGCATGGGTGTGTGGAATTATTTCTTGAGTTATTATAATTGCAATAGCAGGATATGATCATCATCAACAACCTTGAATCTTGCCTCAAAAGTAGTCCTCATAGAGGTCCAATTAGTAATAGCTTCATTAGGAAGATGACGAAACTAGTCTACAAAAACTTCAGTAAATGTTTGTAAAAACAACCTGACTACTACATTTTTAGTTGGAGCAACAAGAACTCCATAGGTAGTGTTGAATGAATTCAAGTGTTCATCTATTGATTTCTTCCCATCACCATTAAACTTGGGAAGGATATCCTTCGATCCTTTTGGAAGAGGGTCAAGATTATGTCCTATGGAAAGGGGTCCAACTAGGGCACTCCAAGGATTTTTAATCATGTTAGGTAGCATGAAATTGATTGGTTATGAGTTGAAATTTTTTGGGATTAGGGTTCCAGGTAGCACTAGGGCTTGTAGAGTTTTAGCATTTGGTGTAGGCCTTTCAGGAGAAGGTGGTCTTCTTGTACACTTAGTTATTCTTTCCTCCTATGAGTGAGATAAGGGGAAAAAAATTGCAATCTCACAAACTCATATGATTCATCCAAGGAACCCTTATATCTATCTTTCTGGTTATACTTACTCCCAACCAACCTACTTGAATTAATGCTCAAGGATTGTGTTATTGAATTGAGTTAGGGTTTTTCACCTTAGGATATTGAGCCAATATTTCTACCACTACATCTTCTTGAGTGACAAACACTCCTCATATTAGTTCTACATGTTCTTCTTCATCTTCAAGAACTAGACTAACCTGTAATTATTGCTCTATGCTAGTTCTAGTATTCCAAGCCAAAGTGTTTGAATCATAATTGATATCTTCTTCAGTATTTTCAAAACCGAAGCCTAGTTGGAGAATATAATATATGTCTTGATGAGGAAAGACCATTCTATAAAATAATTTGTTACTCTATTAACTATATTATCAAATAGGCCTCCCCAATAGAGTCACCAAAAATTGTTGGTGAACACATTTTCCTTATAGTTTCTAGTGTCTTTTGTAATCCAAAAAAAAATAAGTCACAACAAATGAGTTATTTAAATTTAAAATTTTTTTTTTTTGCATTCACAGACACAACTCCCTTTTTGAAGGATTAATCATTATAAAATTTATTACAAAATAATGAATGTACTTGCTCTTTTAATTAGAAATAACTTAGGGAAAACAAAAAATCCTCCCATAAACATGAAAGAACATTGTAGATTTAAAGATGATAATCTCAAAAATAAAATCACACAACATTTACAAGTGAGTTTCTCAAGTTCCTGGTCAACTTATTGAACAACAAAAAAGGGATACAAGCATTACTTGAACAATTTAATAAAAAATGCATCACCATGGTAAAACTTGATTTTGTATGAAAGGAAATTCAATCAATGTAACCATACACTCACATAACGAATGTAGGGAGAACAACCACATGATTAATCATTATTTTCCATTATCTTTTGATAGTAATCACCTAAAGATATCTATCAATAGTATCAAAAATATCTATCTATAACAAAAAAATTTAGAGAGTCAACCCTTCAAAGATCACATAAAATAAAATCTATAGCCACACACGGCTTCTAAATTAGTTTTAAAACTAAGTCCTTAGGGAGTTATAAGTTGTCAAATTAAATAGAGTATTTTTGAAATTGTTGGAAAAGAAAAACAAGGTAACTATTGGCTCATGGCCCCTAGATTAATAACTAATTGTTAGCCATACTATAATGTCCCACCTAAAGATCCTTGGAACAAGGATAAAACATGCACTAAATATTTTTTTTTCTTAAGATATGATACTAACAACAACATAAAGTAACTAAGTGCAAGAGTGACACATCTATACAAGATAATAAAATAGGGAACATGGCTAAGCTCACATGTTCTCTTAGCCTAGTGGAAGTATTACAAGAACTTCCAAAGATCTCCAAGCAAAAAACCAAAACTTACAAACCAATGATCACACAAATCATTAGAATAAACCAAGAAGAGATGTTCTTTTTAAGCCCTAAAGAACAAGTTCCTAGCATGGTTAAACATACAAGCTCATTTCCAACTAACCATAACATAATCAAGAATTACAAGAAGAGACCAACAAAGGCCATGCACAAGATGAGGGCTCAAAGTTACAACTACTCATCTACTAGACACCATTCTGAAAGATAAATACTAAATCCTAAAATTTGGCTAAGTCTAAAATCCTGAAGCCCTAAAATTTCCTAGAATGTATATCTTAACTCGAAGAGGTTTAGAACCTATCTCGAATGAATTATCACACATATTAAAATATATAGAAAATCTATTGAACAAGGAAGGTGTGCAACCCTAAAGGGTACCCAAAATGCCCTTCAACTCTCAACCAAAAAGTTCAGAGATACCTACTTGTTTCCCAAGCAAGTTTTTGCAAGAAATTGGGTGACAATTTTCCAATGTCATATGACATTCATAGTACTACTGGGTGATAATTTTCTAGTATCACGTGATACTTCTTACTATTGCTAGGTGATACTTTTAGGGATTATGTAATAGAGTATACTACTACCATGCAATACTTTTCCAGTATCATATGATAGAACTTGCAACTATCATGTGATAGTTTCTAGTATCATACGATCTTTCTCCTTAAGGGGTAAGGCCATAATAATGGTTCCCACTTTTCATCATGAAGAAATCAAATGAAAAGTGGGAAAATTATCTTCTAGGGGCTTCAAATGAAGCCCCCCTAAGGATTTGTTTGAAGTCATGGTCCACTAGGCTTTGTTTGAAGCCCCTTGTACCAACTACCACAAGGGGATTCAAATGAAGCCTTAGGGGTTTGAGCAAAGCCCCTAGGACCAATAGATGCTAAAAAGTGCACTAAGGGGCTTTGTTTGAACCCCCCTAGGCCAATAGGTGGCACAAAAGTGGACCAGGGGGCTTCGTTCAAACCCCTTAGTGCCACCCAAATAACCCCTTAGGGGGCTTCAAATGAAGCCCCTTCGTTTGGAGCCTCTCCAAGGGCTTCATTTGAAGCCCCCTTCATTCGAAGGTCCCAAAATTGGAATTAAAAACTTACTAAAATTTCTATCAAAATTTTCCCTTTTGAGGGCTTACACAAGGACTAAATAGGTCCATATTCTAAAACTAATTATAGAAAATTTTCATACTCTAAATAAGCTTTCCAATGATTATATTTTTAGTATACATTATTTTTATCATGATGTTTCTTTTTAGTTTTATTAAATATAGGCTATCTTGCCATTTCAAAAATCTTGATTTGAAGCTTCAAGAATAATAGATAATGAGAATATAAAATTTTTCAAAAATATGTGCATCAAAGGTTTGTGTTCTACCTTTCTATAAAATGAAGAAAAAAATGAATTTGATAAATACAAATCAAATTATATTGATATAAAACAAGCTAAGTCTAAATTATCGCTACCGTCACTTTACCACTAAATAAAATCTATATTTTTTAATGAAATTGAATGAAACCAACTAAAATGTCTAGATATTGATATTACTATTTTATCCTTGAAATAATTTTGTCATTATCATTAAAAAAAAAAAATTGTCTTGATCAAACAACTCGTCACTCTTTGAGAATGCCGATTTTCATATAAACCACTTTTCAAAGGAGATGGAAAAATGGACTTCAAACAAATTTTTAAAAAAAAATTTAAAATTTGTTAGAAACTAGAAAGAAAATTTCTAAAAATCACTAGTTTACATCATCTTCAAATTCTTTATAGTTTTTTAGTAATACACATCTGAAAATGAAAATTATTTTAAAAATATCCATTTCAATGTCAAAGTTGGCCAAAAAGTGGGAATCATTATTGTGGCCTAGCCCTAATGCATGCAATACTTTTCTAGTATCACCTAATGCTGAACCACTATCACCCAAGATTGAAAAGAAACATCCCCACAAACAATTAGAAGGGGGAAATATTTAGAACCTCCACACTAAGGAGTACCAGATCCACAATAATTGAGGCTTGGACACTTGAACACATGAAATACAAGACACCTTGCAACATGAAGGAGAAAACATCCATCCATCCAAATGATAACAACATAAGAAAGAACATGAGGAAAGCGAAATCACAATGTACATGCATGATTCATAAACCAAACATCATATTAAGGAAAGCATAAGCATCAAAGCACCAACACAACTAAAACTTGTGCACTGTTCCTCCAAATTATAATAGCATCATGAGACCTCAAAGGCCCTAGCCATCCCCCACACATAACATCCCAAACTACCAACTAAATAGTTAGAGCTATCTTATGAGGGATTTACTACTACAAAATTAACTAAATTCATTAGAACAAGAAGATCTAGCATGCTAATCCATCAAAGCATAGAAACTCCAACTAGTAGTGAATCACATCATCTAACCATAAGCTAAAACATCATAACAAAAGAATGCATCAATAAAACTAACATCATCTAACAATTATATCTAAGCATTCAAATTAAAGCATAAATCACAAGGTAACATACTCCAAAAATTTGAATATACTAAGTGAAACATCAAGCATTGATCTCAACTAGAAATAGATTGTTTCTATACACTAGTCCCCAATAGTGGTGAAGGTAGCTACACCTCCCAACCATGTGAAACTTGTAGGTCCACTCTTGTCATCCTAATGGAGATAATGATCCAACCACAAATACACTTAAATAAAATTTCAATGGTTAACACTCATGCTAGATAGTAAAGAGGACTAAAACCAAGAGAATGGGATAATGCATTTACAATAGGTCTTGGTTAGACACACTATGGGTCAACTATGTAGGGACTTGATGGAGGAATGAATCCCTCAGGAAACCATCATGCCATACCTTTGAAGATATCGTACAAGCACTCACTTATATGAATTAAGTTTTATTACCCATTTATTAATTTAGTTATCACTTATTTAGAACTTCTTCAAACCAACTTGGGAAATAGTCTGTGAGGCCTCACCTCAACCTATCCTAGCACCGATGACACATTGTTATTTTTATACTCATGCTGACATGTCAGAACATTATTGGATACACTGAGCATTGTTATGCTATTTTGCGATGTATGATGCTACTTCAGTTATTTTGATTTTTCCATTTAATGTTTATAAATATGTATAATGATGAAGGAAAATGTATGCAACGCTAACACATTTGGTTATGCAAGTCGGAAGGTTAGAAATATGAGTAGAATTAGATGAACAACTAATTCTTAGAAATGGATGCTTTAATTTATGTAATTCCTCTAATATGTAATTCGCATTATGCATGTGGTTTTGGACCTACTGATGGGTGCAATGAGTGTGCAGGAAAATTAGCCGAGACAACCCAACGGAAAAAAAATGGAGCTAAACTACTTCTTAATTTTGTGCTAACCTTATATTGTAATTCTTTAAAAGTTGTAATTTGGTCTTGCTATTCTCCTAACTTTTAATTGTTCCTAATAAGCCTTTAAAGGATTAGAAACATTAAATTTAAGCACCCCTATGGATAAGGGTATGGGTGGGGGTACTTTCCAACCCTCTAGCCTCCTAGGTTGACTCTTAGGGTCTCTTAAAAACCCTATTATAGGCTGATTTCGAAAATGGGTGGTCCTTTACTTGGGTTAGTAAAACCAACCTCCATCTTGTGTTACTTGAACCCTAGTGGGGTTAAGGACCATACTTAGAGGCCCTTTTGGGGGAACCATTCCTCTAGTTTTTGGAGGAAACCTTGAAGATTGAAGGAAGAAAAAGGGAAGCTCTTCTCAAACCACCATTGCCATAACTCTTTTATGAAGGTAGGAGTTCTACACTCCATGAATGGTTCTTTGTGTGTGTTCATATTTTGAATCTTGTTGCATCATGTTGGAGACATTGTGTAGATATGCATTCCTTTCTTTTGTGTTGAGGGTGGTATTGGGAGGGATTTTATCTTGTTTTCTTGATGTTATTCATATGCCTTCTTGGTGTGTTGATTGTTTTTTTTTTTGAGAGTTTTCATGGGGATGTATTTGGCAACACTCACCCTTGGATAGGGAAGAAGTGGCCATGCTTGGGGAAAGGGCATTAGTTGGACCTCAATAGTGTAGAGTCTCCTCTCATGCAGAGAGGAGGGAGAAAGGGTAGGGTGGATGGGCCCCTACTTGTCATCCCATACCTTGTTGTTATTGAGAATCCTTGAATGTGAAAGAGAATGAAAATCCTTGTGGATATAGCCCCGAAAGGGCCTTGTGAAAGAATGGAAATTCTTGAAGTTTTAAGCCCCGAAAGGGCTAAGTGAAGGTATGGTGATTGACTTCTCCTATTGAGAAAATCCACCTTTCCCCTATATTGGTTCATTGTTGGACCTATTGTGCAACCGGGTGGGAATGTATGTTATTTTGCTTATCTCCTTGTGTTGCTATCTCCATGTTGTTTCTTGTCTCTTTCGTGTTTCCCCTTGATGCAATGTAGACTTTTGATAAAAGTTCTCTTGTGGAATCCTTGAAGAAATCTCAAGGAACTGTAATATCATGTAAATTGTAATTGAATTTGATGTAGTGGTAAAGATATCGGGTTTTCTTACTGGTTCTTTCCCGATGGAGCCTTGAACTAGGATGAATAATAGAGGAAAGAAAAGATTATGAAAATTCCCTTGCATTGCTCTCATGTGGTTTCAAATTTTGGCATATGTATGTGAGAAATTAGAATGATAGTTAAGGTCTTGAATTGGGAAATTTTGAGTTTCAATTAGGAAGATGAAAGGCAAATGGATGTGTTGAAGTTTCAATTCAATATTTTGAACATTAACATGTTATAGTATCAATCCTATATTGTGATCACCAAGCTAGCACTTTCATTGTTAAGTTACAATAGTGATACAATTAAATTTGATAAGGATTAATTCATCACCTTTATGAATTTTGAATATTGGTTCATAATTCCTTGCTAAGATTTCTAAGAACAAGAGCAATTGAGTCAGAGGCTTGAATTTCTCTGATTTTAAATAATGAAGAAAGAACACACACACCTTACTATGATGACTATATGTAAAACATACAACCTTGTCTTTAGATGATTGAATTAACATGATCTAGTATAGAAGGATAATTATAATCCCTTGTGTCCTTTTGGCATTAGTGTGCTTGTTCATAGGAACTCTATTAACTCTAGAATTGTTTAAATTCATCTTGCACATTAAAGAACCTAAGCAAGAAAGCATGCCAAAACTTAGACAAAATTGGCTTCAAAATTATTTTTTTGCATCTCCAGGCTTAAAAGACCTCTCTGGAAAATGTATGGGAAAACAATTTAATTCCTTCTTAGGCCACAAAGAATATTCCTTGTTTTATCCCTTTGGTTGCAACCAAAATCTAATATTATAGATAAAATGCATTTATAATTAAGATATCATATGGGCCTCTTGTGACATCTCTCACCAACAAAACTTTATGCATTCACTACCTCCTTATAGCTATCCTAAAACTAATCACTAGACTTGACTTGCTATTAACCCTTGTGACCCTAGACTCCTATGTCTGCACAAAGATAAATTTGTGAGGAGAGGGTAGACGTATCTCTCAAGGACAATGAAATTTAATACTAATTCTCCTCATAGCCAGTGAATGTTTGCCAACCCCTTGCCTTGACCATGAAATATGGCAATTTGAATGGTAAAGATATTAATGATTGTGCAGTTATTATTCCAAACTCTTTCCTTCACCCCTCTACCATCCATAGCATACTTCCTTGGAGAGGGTGTACTTGGGCTACAAAATTCAGTCATGGGACAGTGTGTTACTTCCTTGGTGGACGTCCAAGGCAAGTGGGTGGGGCAGCCTTCAACCCAAGCAAAGGTTTTATGATTAATTGCTGACACCACCTTCCTTGTTGGGATCTCCAACATTCCTAAGGGTGAACGGTTTTGGGCAGCGCTCCAACTCCCTGTGTAGCATGCCAAGCATCCTAGGGTGGCGTGTTTCTCACATGGGAGAATGGGGAGAGTGGATGGGATAGTCCACTTGTCCCCTTTGCCATGTGTAAGTTAGAGGATTGTTAGTCTAGTTATTGTTTTAGTAGGATTAGATGTTAGGCTAGTTTTAGAATATATTCACTTAGGTTAGAATGTTGGCTACCTTATTTTAGTGTAGTTTGTTTGTCATTAAATTTTTTTTTTTTTTTTTTTAAATGGTGGAATGTTATCATGAACATTTATTCATGGATTAATATTAGTTAGTATTGTTTTTTTAGTTTTCTTTATTTATATAAATCATCCCATTAGACTAGTAGTTAGAAATATTGTTTTGTTGTTAGCTTGGTGTTAGCCACGTTTCTTTTTAGTTAGTACGTTAGCAATTTCTTATTTGTAGTTTATTGTTATAAGTTTTAATTTTAAAGTAGTTGTTGTTTTAGTTCATTTATTATTTAAGTTTAGCTTAAGTTGTGTTAAAGTTAAGTATTAGTTGAGCAGTACTATTTTACTTCGAAATTTAATTCAGTTTGGTCATATCTTTAGTTAGTACTAGATTTTGTTAGTTTAAAATCTAAATTATGTCAATTTATTTTGGTAGTAATTAAATTAGTCCTGGTCGTTCTAATTAATGTCTATGTTTAGATAGTTTTAGAGGTTTGTCTAATTCAAAATTTGGATTAGCTTCGATTACTAGGTAAGTGATCAAATGTTAGAATATTGAATTAGTTTCCAGTAAAAATGTTTCTTCCTGAAATTGAATATTGTAATTTGATGTCTCATTCATTAGATCTTTCCTATTACAAGCTTTATAGATCGATTTTAGTATGAACTTAAATTGCAAATAATTCAAACAAAGTTTAGATTAAAATATACATTTATCGAATTCATTCTTGTCATCAATTATTATGGTAAACAATAAATTAATCAAGTAGATGGTTATGAGTAAGTTGGAGAAAAATTTAGGCTAGTTTAGACTTTGGATTAAACTTTAAAAAAAAAAAAAAAAGAGTAATCTGAATGAAGTTGAAAGAGGATAATTGATTGTCATGAAGCCTAAAGTAAATATTTAAAATTGCAGTAACGTTCAAGTGATCAAGCTAAAAAGAGGGTCTAGTCAGTTAGATCACCTTTAGATTTAGTGGTATTCTCTTTCTCCTAATTAAATTGCTTTATTAAAATAAATGATGGGTTATGACCTTAGTTAATAAGTTTTTTTTTTAAAAAAAATTGTTGCGTGTGTTTTTGCCCTTATATTTTGGGCATGACATAGTCACCAAGGTTTTGAGAGAAGCCCCTCCATGGTACTACCCTACATACCCATGCTCATCACATGATGAGTGTTCGCAGGCAATGCATATTCCCAACTCAACCCCAATGAAAATAACTCCATCAAATGCAACTAGAAGTTCAAGCCTTGCAAGTACTTGAAAAATACACACTCACATGCTTGTGCATGGGTGCACAAACATCATGAAGATCATAAAACAAGGGCTGGATGAGAACACAAGAAAAATAATACTCAACCGAATACAAGCTCAAGGGTATAGAAGTGATTGTTGACATTCCATTCATATTTTTCATTAGTGACATACATTTATTTAGATTGTAAGTACATACTAAGCATATTGTATAGTTAACAGTGTTAACAAAGCATTTCAATTGATACCAAGTTCTAAAGTTCCTATCGAGTCCTTTGGACAAATTTTAGTTTGCACTGAGCAATTACTACTATGGTGATGATCCGTAGTGTAAACCAAGCATCTCAGTGTATTCTGAGTTTACCAGTGCAAGCCAAGTTGTGTTGTGCTTACCAAGTTCATAGTTGATGTGATGCAAGTCTAGTAATAACTAAGCTACTCAGTGTTAACCAAGTGACTCAATTTATACCTAGTTCAAAGTGATAGCATTGACCAAGCTATGCTGTGTGATTCAAATGATTTAGATTATTTGCCAAGTTTTAAAGTATTTTCTGAGTCACCAGTGTAGACCAAGTTCAAGACTACTTGGAAGTGATGAGTAAGGACTGAGCTTCTATATCTACCAAGAGCATGACGATGCCAAGCATTGACAGTGGATGCTAAGTATCAAAACCTCACCGAGTAAGTCTTTAGAACATGAGCTTCTACACTTTGCAATATTTGTGTAAACTTGTACTGTGGCCAACTTTGTAATTTGTAAATTGGATTGGCATATATGTAACTTATTGTATCACATACAATGTATGATGAATAATGCAATCATCAGAAAAGAGTAGTAGAGTGAATTAAAAAGGCTACAGTAGTATAAGGAGCAATAAAGATTCATCTGTCACAGCAAGGTGATTTGCACACTTAGAGAAATCTCATTTAGCAAACTAAGTTATAGATTAGAGATCAACCACTACTTCATCCTAATAGGTGGACTAGTCAAATCCTTTAACAAGGTAAACCTAATAATCTTTTGTAAATCTCTTTACCAATTGCATACTTCATTGTATGTTTGTAAATCTTTTTGCAAGGTGGACCTAACAGTCCTTATTGCTCCTAACAGGGCAGATAATTAGAAGTGATCATTGTAAGTCTTAATAGGCAAACTTTATACTACAGTACTAAAACTTGTGGGTATTATCCCCACCCTAGTTTTACTTTCTATTTGGAAGGTTTTTGGGTGACCAAAATTGTGTGTCAAAAGTGTCATGTATGCTTTAATGTTTTTAGTTTCTCATGCATGCAATTAGATCAAAATATACATGAAGGATTAATTTCTAATTAAGGATAAATTTTTATTGGTTACTAATTCACCCCTCCCCTCAAAGTAACTTAGCCTATCATAATATTTCCAACAATTGGTATCAGAGCTTTGTAGTTCTCAGAGAAAAGTTTAACAACTTGAGCAAAAATCAAAGGCAATGGAGATATTTAGACTTGACAAGGATATTGAAAATGAGAAGCTAGATTTGGAATTGGCTATTGGACAATGAAAGAAAGAAAAAAGAGAAACTCTCTCAATCCCTAAAAAGAAGAAAAGATCTTGAAATCTAGATGAATGATCAGCTCTACATTGAAGACATCCATTCAAGAAATTTAGATGAAATTGATGAAGCAATCAAAGAAATACTTGAGAAAAATAATACTCTTCAAGATGAAGTAAGAAAACTAAGAAGAGAGCAAGAAATTCAGTTAGTAAGATTGTGTGAAGTCATGGAAGAGAAAAACAAGATAAGATAAGAGATAGAAGGAAAGAACAATGAAATTTAACACCTATCCCTTCAACAAGTAGACTTCATTGATTAGCTCACCAATGCAAATGAAGAAATCATGAATTTAAGTTTAGAGAATGAAAGATTATAGAATGATCTAAACACTAAAAGGTAAACCAATTAAAGGATGATGAAATCACAAGCAGACATAAATCAATTGATTGAGCAAAGTCATTATAGACAAAAGGGAAAAGCAAGAATTGGATATACTAAAGAAGGTGAATCATCCAAGAAAGGCACTCAAAGAAATCAAAAACCTACTTGCAGTCACTATGGTGAGATTAGTCATACATCAAACAAATGTTGGAGCAATGGGAAAGCAAAATTCAATAGAAAATGCTACAATTGTAATCAACATGGTCATAGGGCAAATAAATGCAAAGAAAAACCAAGATTTGAAGGAAAATGTTATAAATTTAAGAAGCATGGGCACAAGTCATTAGAATGTAAAACTAAGATATTGAATCCAAAGGAATAGATTGTAAAATCCATATTTGGTTGGGACTATAACATTTGGTGCAGATGTCATTATTGTGAAGAATTTTGACACATTGGAATGAATTGTGAAAAACATCACATGAGGAAAAGAGATACTACCAAAAGATGTTTCATTTGTATAGAACTTGGTCATTTTACCAAGAACTATATGAATACTAGAAGAATTGAAGATGAAAAGAAGGAAAAAGCTATATCATTAGAAAGTAGATGAGACAACAATGGGTTTGAAAATCCTCTAAAAATGAAAGTCTAAGCAATAATGATCAAGTCACTCAAGAATTGGGTGACTCCATCATTTCTACTTGATTTCTCAAAGAAGAAATGGGACTAGGATATTGAAGAAGACATCTAATATCAATTCCAGTTGATAGGATGAAAAGATCCATATTATCATTCAAGATGGAAAGGGATTATTGAGTAAGAAATGGAAATCATCACCAAGTTACTATTCTTTCCAAGCGAGGTTAGGATATAGATTCTACCAAGCAAGGTTAGGAGTAACTAAGCTTTGTGTGGTTATCAAGCCATCGAAGATTCTACCGAGTATTCAATGCAAGTGAAGTGGATGATAGTTTTTCATTTGAGCAAACAATAATATTGGGCTTTTATGGTGATCAAAAGGAGAAATTTGATAAAAGGGTGAAACCAAAGTCATTTCTTATCACAAATTTTCTAGAGCTATTTGTGCAGAGTGATCTTGCAAGAATTTAGGCAATCTGAGTGAATTGTTACTGAAGGTTTTTGAATTCTCTCAAAACCCTACCCATCATGGAAGGCACTAGATTTCAAGTTGACTCCTATAGTTGTAGAAACCCTAGATCCATGTAGAGCACAACCTCAAATCCCTCCCAAGATACTTTTAGTTAATGATATCTATTTGCATTTCAAAGGTACAGTTCAAGATATCAGTACATTGGAGATGGATGAATGTTTGAAGGAATTATGTGTTGATGGTGTGTTGAAACCTGAGCATCAACATCTTGAGGCAAAAGGTTTAACACACATTCCTCACATGCCATGGGATTTCTAAATGAAATGGATAAGATTTATCCTTATTCATGTGCATAATGGTTAGCTATGGTTGGAGCAACCAATTTTGATAACTAAGAAGATTATCCACAAGATCATTGGTCTCTCAATGTTGGCAAAAGCTGAAATGACTAAAACCCTAGGTCAGGTTGAACTGGAGAAGAAAAACCTAGTCAAGTGGGATAGAAGGGGAATGAAGATAAGCAGTGTCACTGACATAGAATTAAAGTTTAGTATTCATGTCATTACCCACAAAATATATAGTTTGAGTAGATTGAATAGTGTATTTGGCAAAGCAGTTGATTTGGCATATAAGGTAGTCAAGAATAACATTTCTCTTCACCTTGTGAAGTTACTGTTGAACCAGTTCAACAAAAACATGGAAAGCATGAAAACTTCCAAGAACAACCCATTTAGGTTTAGTTCACTCTTGACATGTTTATTTTTCTATGTTCAAAAATTCTTCCCATCAAAAGGTACTATTGTTTGGAGAAAAGATGTAGCAGTCCTTTATCAGATTAATGAGTATATTGCTGAAATGAGAGAGAATTATAAAAGTATTATGGACAACTACTTTGATGCATTTAAGGAGAAAATGAATAATAGATTCAGAATTCTAAGGAAATTAGTTGAAGATTACAAAGATGGTTTTTTTTTATGGTAGATAGTGATAAATTGTATATTTAGGCAGTTAGGCCAAGCGTAGCATGGGTAAAACCTCTAGGATATGAGGTGAACATTGATGAAACAAAATACATAATTGAGGCATTAATAAATGATCTTGTTGATCCTAAGGCAACTTACTTTGGCACTGTGATGAGGCAAAGGTCAGAATTGAACTAGAAATTAAACTTCCTCAGGTAGTTAGCAAGGGCAAGAAGAGGGTTTCCAAACTAAAAACTAGTTCTACTTTTTTGTTAACTGAAGGAAAAGGAGAGGATGAAGAAGCAAAGGATGAAGAAAAATTAGAAGAAGATGAGCCTTTGAAGAAGAAAGGCAAGGTAATCATTACCATGTCTGCCAAAACATCCACTACCATGTTCACAAGGAGATCATCAAGGAAGAAAGCAAAGAAAGAAGGGGGAGAGATAATCTTCAAGAGGTCTCCACCCACATTTGAAAAAAGAATAAAAGAATTAGAATAAGGATCTAATATCATAAATTTCAAGGCACTAAAATATGAAACTAGGACTATAGAGGAGTAAAATAAAATAGAAGATATATTAATATCTAAGATGGGTGAGTGGAAGTACTCACCTGACCAGCTAGCTTAGCAGATTCCTAATGCTTTGTTGGATAATATTAAGCCAAGATGGGAGCATGCCAAGTAAACTACAAGAGACATATGTGAACAGACCCTGAGATAGCTCATGCCAAATTTGAATGACAAGGAGGTGAAGGAATCTCTAAAGAAAAATGAAGAAAAATTAATAAAGAAAAATGAAGAAAAATTAACTTTGAGATTCAATACTTGTCTTATTCTATTGAAAGAAATTGAGCATGTTTTGAAGAATGCTACAAACACATGGAAGAATTTCTATCCTCTTCACAAATCAAGTGATTTTGTTGTTAGTGTAAGTGATAAGGATGATGAAGAGGAATAGGGGTAGGGAGCTACTGAGGAAGATGTGCAAGATTTTGAGGAGACTGACCCAGTGAAGATTGCTATAGTGGTCATGCCTCACTTCCTCATTCTTCCAAAAAAATATTAATAAAATCAAGCATAGAGATAGCCTTAGTAGGATTGATTGTGACTAGCACTAAAAGCACAAGCACTTAGTCAATCTCTGCACCTATCCAACTCAACACTTCATTGGTAGTAGTGCCAAGCACTTCATATACCAAGTTGCAAGCTCTTCCCTCTACATCAAGTATTCCTACTACTAGTATTTCAATGAGTGTAATATCCATTTTTGTAGCAAGTCCTACCATTTCAATAATTGTTTCCATTCCTAGTATGTAACCAATAAGTGCAAGGAAAATTGAGACCAAGCCTCAACTAAGCACAAATTTTTTGGGTAAAAGAAAAGAAAAGGAAGAGGATATAGATCTTGATGAAGAGATTTTCATTCCTAAATGGGACATCTCAAATCTAAATCTAGATTAGATGCAAATTTTTGGAGAACTACTTCAAAAGAAATCCAAGTAGCAAAGGCTAAGAGGAGAAAGAAACAAGGAGTTTAAGATCATTGAGGATGCTAAGAATATTTTGGCAGAGGCTCTAGGTATAGAGGTTGATAATTCTCAACCAATTTTGCATCGGTTGGTAGAGGTAGTCTAGAAATATAATGAATATTTGGATGGATAGGAAAAAATATTGTAGAAAGCTAAGAAAAAGTTTGAGAATAAATTTTTAGAACTTATTGCTCAAAAAATTTCCATTCATCAAGTAGAACTATCTAATATTTTAGGCTCTCTAGAGACCTCTTGTATTAATGTATCATTAATTTTTGGTAAACTATATGATACATCAATTTACACAAAATAAATAAGAGATAAACTATGTAAAATTGATGAGGATCTTAAGGCAAGTGCACAACCATTGCAACTTGACCTGAGTTCTAGTTCTGCTCAATTAAATAAGATTAGATTCCTGATAGATAAGCAGACAAAATTTCTTAGAGAAGAGGCAAGAATCAAATCAACTTTGATAGAAATTTAGAACATGATTCTCCCTAACATGGATGCACTACAGAAGCACATTGCACATTAAAAAATGCTCATCCATGACAATAACTTCTCCATTGCAGACCACATGATTAAATTGGTAGCAGAAGTATAGATTGTATTGCACACATCCAAGGTCTTGCAAGAGAATTGGGACAAGACTTTGGCACTCATCTTGATGGTACATTTAGACTTCTTGTCACATTTTGGCATTCTTGTGTTAATGAATAGCATAAATCTTTGGCATTAATGTCAAAAAGGGGGAGAAGCTATAAGAAGATATAAGGGGGAGAAGATTGGATAAGGTGTAAGGAGAAAGGGGGAGAAAAATGAAATAAAATTGTAGATTGTAGAGAAAACATATATTGTATAAATGGGAGAAGATGTATTTAGATATACATATCAAATGTATAGTATAATGTATATTATGTATGGGGGAACATTACCATGTATATATCTCTTACAAACACAATTTTGAAAAATCTCAAAAATAGTATACTCTTATGATATTGAGTTTCTGGATTAGATTGTGTAAAGATTTTTGTCGTCAGCATTTTGAATCACACTATGTGATCCATCATTAGGATGAGAGAGAAAGAGATGTAAAATAATCTTTACACAATCTAATGATGATGGATCATGTAGTGTGATTCAAAACGTTGATGACAAAAATCTTTACACAATCTACCCAAAAACTCAGTATCATAACTATTATGGATTGGGGAAATCTAATTACATTAATAGTATAATCTACCAAGTTGGAGACAAAACGTGATGATTAAATGTTTTTTTTGCACATTCTTGAATTCAGTTTTGACTAATAAGTGTTTTTGTCACTAATGCCAAAGGGGGAGATTGTTGACATTCTAGTCACATTAGTTATTAGTGACATACACTTATTCAAATTGTAAGTGCATATCAAGAATATTATATAGTTAATAGTGTTAACCAAGAATTTTAGTTGATACCAAGTTCTACAGTTGCTACCGAGTCATTTGGATAGATTTTAGTTTGCATCAAGCAGTTACTACTATGGTGATGATCAGTAGTGTAAATAAAGCATCTTAGCATATGCTAAGTTTACCAATGAGCTACTCGGTGTTAACCAAGTGACTCAATTTATACTTAGCTCAAAGTGATAGCATTGATTCAGTTTATTTTCCAACTTTCATAGTATTTTCTGAGTCACTAGTGCAGGCCAAGTTTAAGACTACTTCGAAGTGATCAGTATGGACCAATCTTCTATGTTTATTGAGAGCATGATGATGTTGAGCATTGATAGTAGATGTTGAGTATGAAAACCTCACTAAGTTAGTCTTTAGAACCCAGGCTTCTATACTTTGTAGTATTTGTGTAAACTTGTATTGTGGTCGACTTTGTAATTTGTAAATTGGATTGGTACATATGTAACTTATTGTGTCACATCTAATGTATGATGAATAATGTAACCATTAGAGAAGAGCAGTATAGTGAATTACAAAGGCTACAATAATAGAAGGAGAAAAAAAAATTCATCTATCACAACAAGGTGATTTGTACACTTAGAGGAATCTCATTCAACAAACCAGGTTGTAGATCAGAGATCAACCACTACTTCATGCTAATAGGTGGATTAGTCAAATCCTTTAACAAGGTAGACCTAACAGTCTTGTGTAAATCTCTTTATCAAGTGCATACTTCATTGTATGTTTGTAAATCCTTTTTCAAGGTGGACCTAGTAGTCCTTATTGCTCCTAACAGGGAAGATCATCAAAAGTGATCATTATAAGCCTTAGTAGGCCAACTTTGCTACAGTACTAAAGCTTGTGGGTATCATCCCAACCCTAGTTTTACTTTCTATTTGGAAGGGTTTTTGGGTCACCAAAATTGTGTGTCAAAAGTTTTATATATGCTTTAATGTTTTTATTTTTGCATGCATGCAATAATATCAGAATATACATGAAGGATTTATTGCTAATTAAGGATAAAGTTTATTGGCTACTGATTCACCCTTCCCCTCTCAATAACTTAGCCTACCATAATATTTCCAATAGTGGCATGCATCCCAATGCAACATAAAAGTGTAATAGTTATTAGAATGACATCCTACGAATAATCCAAGTCCACAAGAAACATCATGCCAAGAAAACTCAAGAAAATTGGGCGATACACTAATTGAGGTGAAAACCTCAAAAACCCAGAATTGATGAAAAAAAAAAAAATGAAACCCTGTCACCCCAAGGATAAATGAGGCACAAAAATCCAATAAAAATTGAGTTCAAACACCATATGAAAAAATGACTAGCATAACAGTGTAAAACCCCAAACCCTCAACCCAAAAATTAGGGAAATGCTCATACCCTACCAACTAGGTAGAGCTAGTACTCAAAAATAGAGGGAACACTAGTTCTTAGCCTCCTAAAAAATAAATACCAAAAATAGAAGTAGAAACAAAGCTGAAACAATACAATAGGAGAGCCTTACCTAACAGCCAAAAAGGGAAAAATGGGAATCTGAATAATAAAATAAAAAAAATCCTACGAAAGTTGTTGAAAATCATAGAAAATCAAGGTCTCCCCAAGCTAGGTCCAATGAACCAGTCTCATGATGATCTCATGCCTGTAGCTCCTACAACAAACATAAACACAAACCTATAGAAGAGGATTTGGAAATTTGCTCTCAAATTTCTATTTCCAAAAGTCAAAAGTGAGGAATGAAATTCCTCTTTGGATATATGTTCACTTTTCAAGTGAATAACGGTGTAATATCCCCATTTCTAAGATAGATTTAAAAAATATATGAATAAATAATAAAATTTTATTAATTAAATAAGAATATCCAAAAATAGAGAAAGGAATAAATAATACAATACAAAGTTATAAGAATATTATAATTATTTTTAGATCATAATTTATCAATATAAAATAGGCCCTTATCAAAATAATATTCTAAGATGATTTTTATGAAATAAAAGAATAAAAAAAACTTGGCAATTAAGCACAAATTCTTTGATTATATCTATATATTCAAATGTTTAGTTTGGAATGTGAAGATATCAAAGAAATATCAATCAAGCATTGACCAAACTATCCACTTGAATATGACAAGAAGTGAAGTACAACCAATAATTAATAATGAGCTTCTATTGTTCTGAAGTAATAATTGGGCTGGCAAGAATGAATAATATTTAATCATATAGTTATCAAAGATAAATGATCTCTTCATAATAAGGGGAGGTGTACATTCCATTGTGCCTCTTCAAGAGGATGATGATGAATATAAAATGAGCATGATATCATGGATTGAAGAAAAGGAGAGGAGTTCTAGATAAAACAAGTGATAGAAGAATTGGAAGATAAGTGTTGCATATATATCAAGGGTTCATAGTTGTGTCAATAGTAGAAGACATTGACAACATCCAAGTTTGAATCGATAGACAAAAGTCTCAATCAGAGGCTGCAAAAACTAGCATCTATATTAAGAGCACTAGTGGTCTGAAATATTAGCACTTATCTCTTCTTTATCTAGAATCAATAGGAAGCTTTACACTATTCAAGAAACACACAATATTCACATGATTGAGAAGCAATGAACAAGCAAGAATATATAAAGAGAAGAATGTTCTAGGAGGAATTCTTAAAGAATACACATAGAATTATTTATACACAACAAGCAACACAACTTATAATAAAATTATTCCATACATCCCTTCATCAAATAGAAGGGAAAGGTTTTAAAGGAGATGAATTGGCATTCATAGGCATTGCTAGACATTGGGTATCAAATATATGTTTGAAGATATTACAAACTATACATAGTCTGATTGTGAAATACTTATCTCTTGTCCTTACTCATTCTTGACTTTCTTGTGGAGCCTTCATCATTGGTTATTTATTGGTTGAATACATATTAAAAATATAAGATCGATGATAACACCACAAGGAGGAACCAATTATATAGCATTGCAGTTGGAAATTCAAAGCACGATGACATGTAGATTACACAAAAAGTAGTGCTATAGGAAATAAGTGGAGATTATTTGTATATTTAAAAGATTGTATTTTAGATAATAGGTCAATCCCCAAAATAAAAATATTGAAGATCAATTCATTCAGCATATATTCACTTAATATATATCTAATTAGTTAATCAAAGATAGTAGTAGCATTACTATTAGTAAGAACAACTAGTATACAAGGGATTCAAGATTGTTCTTGAAGTTAGATTGCCATTTTAATTATAAGAATAAAGAATTCAAGATAATTTTCCCAAAGTTTCAAGTTATACCCAAAGGGGAAATTACAAAAGGATTAGGATAATTAACCATCTCACCTAGTTAAACCCTAAATCCACCCAAACAAAAATAGGCTATTCCAAGTAATCGGCATTCAACTATGATAAAGCTATCAAGAATTAAATAAAATAAATAAAGCCCAAAATCCCCTTAAGCCATTAAAATGCAATAATTAGTAAACTTCCACAACCACTATGGATTCCTAAATGCATAGACACACTCATAGGTCTAATCACATAATCCATCACGAATATGGATTTACCAATTACCAAAGGATTAAAATATCAATAAAAGATACATCATCCATACAAGGACAATATTGGCTCAACATGAAAGGCTTGATCACTAACTAAATATACCATTGCCAGGGACATAAATCCTACACAATAAACAAACACAATAAAGTGTAGATGCATAATATATAATAGCCAAAGAAATAATTATATGAAATTTCATAATTAAAACATCTAATTAATTTCATTAAAATAATCTATTTAAATTATTCATTTGCATAATAGTAAAATATTATGGTAAGAACAATGTAAATACTTGTAGCACAATCATATCACAAAGATGTTGACATATCAATCAAGTTTGTTATTAGTGACACAAACTTTTTCAGATTGTGTATAGCTACTGAGGTCATTGTATAGTTCTCAGTGTTTTCCATGTAATTTAGTTGTTCATCAAGTTCTATAGTTGCTACCGAGTCCTTTGGACACATCCCAGTGGTTACCAAGCAGATTTAGTTAATATAAAGACTAGTAGTGTAAACCATGCATTTTAGTTGATGCTAAGTTTATCAGTGGTTACCAAGTAGTGCAATGTTCACCGAGTTTGCAATGTATGTGATGAGATTCAAGTGTTAACCAAGCTTCCCAATGTTAACCAAGAGACTCAATTTATATCAAGCTTGAGGTGAAAATGTTTACTGAGTCTTATAGTGTAAATCAAGAGACTTAGTTTATATGACGAGTTTCACAATGTCTACCGAGTTTCACAATATCCTCCAAATGAAAGGACTCCAAATTCTTACAATATAAGAGATATTTTCTCTTTAAGAGCTTCTACAAGAAATTACATCTGAAGAGCTTCTACTTGAAGAGCTTACACTTGAAGAGCTTACAATTCAAGAACTTCTATTTCTCAAACTTCCTTTAGAAGAGCTTCCATTTCTTGAACTTGATTACAAATGATAATAAGCCTTGCTTAAATAGGCACTTCTAACCCAAGACATTAAAAACACAACCAATGTGGGATAAAAGGTAAATACAACTACCTTTAAATAAATATTAAATTCCCACCCAAATACAACTAAGCACCCAACAAATATTAAATACATGATTTATCCAAAATCTTCTAGAATTTCCACCTACACACCTCGATTAATGGAATGACAACTATTTTTCTTATTTTTCTATTTATGCCACCTATGCACCTTGAAAATAGAAATTCCCCTTTTCTCCTTTTTTCCTCCATTTTTCAATTTTTATTATTTTTCCTTCTATTTTTGTCACTTTCTCTCTCCTCCACAATTTTTTTTATTTTTGTTTTTCTCTTTTTCTCTCTCTTTTTTTTTTTTTTTTTTTTTATAATAATAAAGCTTTACAAAATGCTCCTGCATCAGACTCCCTTGGTAGATAGAAAAGTGTGTCCCACACTTTGATGCCAAAAGAAAGATATACATCCATCTTCATCTTCACTAAAGGCTTCCACATTTATTTTCCTGATGCATGATGCTCCTACATCCGACTCCCATGGTAGGAAAATTTTGTAAATATGGATTCACAAAATGAAGTAGTCACTGTTGATATTTTTTTTTTTCTCTTCCTCCAACACATAGCTGGAACAAGTGCCCGGTGCCGATATATTTCCTTCTTTCTTATTTTCCAACACCTGGCTGGAACAAGTGTTTGCTGCTAAAAATACTCCTTCGCAATGAACTCTAACCAAGTATAACTCTCATCCTCATCCAATTTTGTTGAATTAATCACACCTGTAATAAACCCAGCAACACCATACCAATATTCCTTTGCATACCACACATGACTAACAAGATCCTCATGCAAACCATCATCAATATTTGTCAAACTCACCTCAAAGACAACATTCCATGATTCATAAGAATTTACCTGTTTGACATCTTAATCTTCGCTTGCCTCTTTTATGTTGTCAAAAATGCACCTAACTACTCCACTTGCTTGATCTCCAACTAAGGCACTATACTCTTCCTCCATTGTTTTATTCTTCCAATCACCTTCATCTACTTTTGGCATACAAATCTGGTTATCTTCATGCTCTTCCTCTTCTCTTTCATCTTCTTCAACTTTTGGTTCGCAAATAATTTTCTCTTCATTCGCTTGCTCTTCCACTGGATCATCTTCCTTTTCCACATCCAAGGAATTATCAACATCTCTTTTCTGGTGACATGCTCTTCGTTTTTGCAACTCAGCTTCTAATTCATTCACTTGCTTCTGCAAATCAACTATCAATGCCTCTTGATTTCTTGCCCTAATTTTCTCTAGTTGAGGAATCCTTAGAATCCATCCAATCACAAAAGTCATCTTCTTCTTTCTCTTCTCCATAATCAAGTCTTTAGAAGACAAATCTCATCCAAAATAAGCACCTCGTGCAAACTGCCTCCCAGTCGGCCCTCTGTCTACACAATCAAGAACTTCTAAACAAACTTCACCCAACTCAAGGTCCTGGAGCAAACTGCCTCACGTTCAGCGATCTGTCCGCATGCTCAAGAACTCCCGCTCTGATACCACTGATAAAGTACTGCTCTGCTACCACTAACAAAGGTATGCTCTGATACCACTGATGATGGGCCAACACCACCCGTGCCAACTCACAACCAAGATCACAAAAAGATGAAGACAAGAGAGATGAAAAAATGCTTCATACAAATTCCATTAATACTTGAAATTCATCACAATATCCTCCAAATTCTTACAATATAAGAGATATTTTCTCTCTAAGAGCTTCTACAAGAAATTACATCCAAAGAGCTTCTACTTGAAGAGCTTACACTTGAAGAGCTTACAATTCAAGAACTTTTATTTCTCAAACTTCCTTTAGAAGAGCTTCCATTTCTTGAACTTGATTACAAATGATAATAAGCCTTGCTTAAATAGGCACTTCTAACCCAAGACATTACAAACACAACCAATGTGGGATAAAAGGTAAATACAACTACTTTTAAATAAATATTAAATTCCCACCCAAATACAACTAAGCACCCAACAAATATTAAATACATGATTTATCCAAAATCTTCTAGAATTTCCAACTACACACCTCGATTAATGGAATGACAACTATTTTTCTTATTTTTCTATTTATGCCACCTGTGCACCTTGAAAATAGAAATTCCTCTTTTATCCTTTTTTCCTCCATTTTTCAATTTTTATTATTTTTCCTTCTATTTTCGTCACTTTCTCTCTCCTCCACAAATTTTTTATTTTTTTCCTCTCTCTCTCTCTCTCTCTCTCTCTCTCTCTCTCTTTTAATAATAAAGTTTTGCAAGATGCTCCTACATCAAAATATATATATATATATATATATATATATATATATATATGAAAACTTATCCATGCATATATGTAATACACCTAATACATATAATACATATAAATGAGCATATATTATATTTATAATATGTACTTAATATATATATATGTAATAAATGTATTACATATAAATAAGTATATGTAGTATAGACATATATATATACGTACTTATCTACTAATCTACCTATCTATATTACAAAAATAATGATATGTTTATGATATATACTTATATATGCAATACACCTAATACATATAAATAAGCATATATTATATTTATAATATATATATATATATATACTAATCTACTAATCTATAATACAAATAAATAATATGTTTATGATATATACTTATATGTATTAAGCATATATAAGTATATGTTAAACATATATATAGTATGTATAATATATACTTGAATATGAATGATATATTTAAGCAAAAATTAAATATATCTTAAAAAATATGCTAGAATATTTTCCATATAAGTCAAACAAAGTATACGACATATATATATTTAATATATGTATTATATTAGAAGTTACCGATTCACCCCTCCCCTCTTAGTAACTTAGCCTAGTCTTGAATATTTCCAACAAATCATAATAGAGTTTCTTTGGTTCTCAAGGAGAAACCTTAATAGCTTGAGCAAAGATCAAGGCCATAGAGATATTCTGACTTGAAAAAGTCATTGACAATGAAAAGTTGGATTTAGAAATGCCCACTACTCAACTCAAGAAAGAAAAGGACCAACTCTCTCAATCCTTGAAAAGAAGAAAAAAACTTGCAATTCAAATGAATGATCAACTCTATATTGAAGAAAAATTTGATGACCTTCATTCAAGTAATTTAGATGAAGCTAATGAAGCAATCAAAGAACTCCTAGAAAAGAATGGTTCCCTACAAGAAGAAGTAAGAAAGCTAAGAAGAGAACAAGAAATTCAGTCAGTAAGGTTATGTGAAGTCTTGGAGCAGAGAAACAAGATCAAAGAAGAGATAGATGGAAGGAACAATGAAATCTAGAACCAATCCCTTTAGCAAGTAAACCTTATTGATTAGCTCTCCAATGCAAATGAAGAAATCATGAGCCTAATATTTGAAAATGAAAGAATGAGGAATAATATAAATTTTGAAAGGCAAATCAATGAAAGAATGAGAAATGATCTGAAATCTAAAAGATAAATCAATGAAAGATTCAACAATGAACTAAACTCTGAGAAGCAAATCAATGAAAGAATGATGAAATCTCAAGCATACATGAATCAATTGAATGATCAAAACCTCTATAGGAAAAAAGGAAAAGAATGAATTGGATATATCGAAGAAGGATAATCATCCAAGCAAGGAGCTCAAAAGAATCAAAGACCTACTTGCAATCATTGTGGTAAGACAGGTCATACATCAAACAAGTGCAGGAGTAATGGAAAAGAAAAATGCAATGGAAAATGCTACAATTGCAATCAGCATGGTCATAAAGCTAGTGAATGCAAAAAGAAAGAAAAATTTGAAGGAAAATGTCACAAATACAAGAAACATGGACACAAGTCATCAGAATGCAAAACCAAGGTATTTATTCCAGTAGAGCAAATTGTGAAAGCAATATTTGGATGGGACTACAACACTTGGTGTAGATGTCATTATTGTGGAGAATTTGGACACATTGGTATGAATTGTATTAAACATAATATGAGGAAAAGAGATTCTACCAAAAGATGTTTCATTTGTATAGAACTTGGTCATCTTTCCAAGAACTGCATGAATAATAGTAGAATTGAAGATGAAAAGAAGGCAAAATTTGATAACATCCGAAAGTGAATGAGACAACAGTGGGTTCCTAAGTCTATCAAGGATACAAATCCAAGCAATGATGGTTAAGTAAATCAAGAAATGGGTGACTCTACCATTTCTAATTAAGTTTTCAAAGGAGAATTGGAACTAAGCTATCAAAGAAGACATCCAAAATAGTTCTAGATTGAAAGGTGGCAAAGATCCAAATCTATATTCAGGATATAAAGGGATCATTGAGTGAGATTAGTATTAGTTACTACCGAGTTACTTCTCTACTGAGTGAGGTTAGGTCATAGAATTTACCAAGCGAGGTCAAGAGTAATAAAAGATTCATATGGTTACCAAGTCACAAAGACTTCACTGAGTGTTCAATGCCAAGTAGTGGATGATAGTCTATCAAAAAATCTACTTTTGTATTGAGCATTAATGGAAAAATTTCAACAAAAGGCATGGAATCAAAATTATTTCTTATCGTGAAATTTTGAATGCTATTGCAAAGAGTGATTTTCAATGCAATCAAAGTGATTTGAGTAAATTTCCAGCAAAATGTTTTCACATTCTCTAAAACCCTACCAAGTGAAAATGACATCCAACAATAGCAAGGTTCAGTGAGGATATGATATGTTGCTTCATGGAGTTGAATGGAAGGCACCAAATTTCAAGCTCACTCCCGCGGTTGCTGAAACCCTAGATCCAAGTGGTGCACAATCCCAAATTCCTCCCAAGGTACTTCTTATCAATGATATTCGCACTTATTTCAAATGTGTTATCCAAAAAATTGGTACACTGGAAATGGATGATACCCTAGGTTATTTATGTGTGAATGGAGTCCTAAAACCTGAACATCAACATTTGGTAACCAAAGGGTTGACACACATCCATCACATGTCCTGAGAATTTCAAATCAAGAGGATTAGTTTTACTATCAACTAGGTGCATAATGGGTAGCTATGGCTAGGACAACCAATTCTAATAACTAAAAAAGATGATTCATCGAATCACTGGCCTCCCTATGCTAGCCAAAGCCAAAATGACAAAAACCCTAGGTCAAGAAAAATTGAAAAAGAAAACCCTAGCTGAATGGGATGGTAGAGGAATGAAAATCAACAATGTCACTGATGCCAAATTGAAGTTTGGTATTCATCTCATTGCACACAAGATATATAATTCAAGCAGATTGAATAGTGTGTCATGTAAAGTTGTGGACTTAGCTTACAAGGTGGTTAAGAAAAATTTATCCTATGACCTTGCTAAGTTATTGTTGAGACAATTCAACAAGAACATGGACAACATAAGAGCATCAAAGAAAAACCCATGTAGGTTCAATTCCTTGTTGACTTGTCTATTCTTTTATGTATAGAAATTCTTTCCCTCTAAAGGCACTATAGTATGGAGAAAAGATGTGTCTATGCTCTATCAAATCAATGAGTATATTACCAAGATGGGTGCGAGCTACAACAGTATTATGGATAACTACTTCAATTTATTTGAACAATAGGTTCAGAATCCTCAAGAACCTAGTTGAGGGCTATAAAGATGATATATTTTTCATGGTGGATAGTGATAAGGTGTATATTTAGGTAGTTAAGCCTAGAATTGTGTGGGTTAGACCTCTTGGTTATGAGGTCAACATTAAGAAGCAAAGGATATCATTGAAGCTCTTATTAATGAACCAGTTGATCCTAAGGCTGCATACTTTGGAGCATATGATGAAGAAAAGGCTAGGATTGAACTTGAAATAAAGCTCCCTCAGGTGGTCAACAAAGGAAAAAGAAGGACTGTAAAACTGAAATCAAGTATACCCCTTTTGTTAATCAAAGGAAAACATGAGGATGAGCAAGGTGAAGAAGTATAGGATGAGGAAGAATCTAAGGAAGAAGAACCTTCAAAAAAGAAAGGTAAGGTGATCATCACCAAGCTAGAAAAACCATCCACTCTAGTATTCACCAGGAGGTCAAGAAAGAAAGCTGACAAAGAAGGAGGAGACATCATATTTAGAAAACCTCCACCCACCTTCCAGGACAAATTAAAGCAATTGGAAGAAGGAGCAGACATAAAAAATTTTAAATCATTAAAATATGAGATTAGGACAATAGAGGAGTAGAAGTAGATTGAAGACCTGGTGTTGAATAAAATGGGTAAGTGGAAATACTCACCAGATCAGCTCGCTTCTCAAGTTCCTAGTGAATTATTAGAAAAGATAAAGCCAAGATGAGATTTTGCTATGCAAACTATCAAGGATATATGTGGGCAAACCTTGAGGTAGTTATTACAAAGCATATCAAATGTTGAGGTGAGAGAGTCATTAAAGAAGAATGAAGAAAAATTGACTCTAAATTTTAATACTATTCTAGTTTTGATCAAGGACATTAAGCATGTTGTTAGGAATGCAACACTCGGAAGAATATATATTTGTTACATAAACCAAGTGATTTTCCAGTCAATGTCAAAGATGATGATGAAGAAGAAGATAAGGAGAAAGATGAAGAAGAGAATGTTGAAGTAACACATTTTGAAAATGAAGAAGATGAAGAGGATCAAGGACAAGAGAATACTGAGGAAGAAAAGCAAGATGATGAGAAGACTGACCTAGTCAAGATAGTTATAGCAGTCATTGCCTCACTTCCTCACTCTCTAAGCAAGCCAGTGCCATCATCAAGCATGGAGATAGCATCAAAATTTTTGATTGTGACCACTAGTGACATCTCAAATGTCCAATCACTCTTTGCTCCCACTCGGCTCAACACATCACTAATAGAAGTGACTTCCACTTCATCCACCGAGCTGTAGATTCTTCCTTCATCTACCAAGTTGAGTACTTTAGTTTTGACTTCTCCAATTTTGACTTCTTTAGTTTTGAGCACACCAATTTTGGATTCCTCGGGTATTTTTGTATGTATTCCTTCTATTAGTATAGTATCATTAATTACTACAAGCCCTAGTATCTCTACCATTGTTTCTCTTCCAGATACAAAAGCAATAAGTGTAAGGATAGTTGAGTCCAAGGTTCAATTGAGCAAAAAAATTTTGGGAAAAGGAAAGGAGATAGAGGAAGAAATTGATTTAGATGAGGAAATAGTAATCCCCAATTGAGATATCTACAAGCTTACTCTAGACCAAATGCAGACATTTGGTGAACTGCTCCAAAAAAAAGCTAAACAATAAAGGCTAAGAGAAGAGAGAGATACAGAGTATAAGATAATTGAAGATGCTAAGAACATTTTGGTAGAGGCTATAGGAATTGAGATTAATTCTTCTCAACCTATTTTCTATCAACTAGTAGAAGTAGTCCAAAAATTCAATGAAGACACTAATGGACAAGATAAGCTAGTGGAGAAGGATGAAAAGAAGTTTGACAATAAAGTGATGGAGCACATTGCTCAGCAGATTGTCATTCATCAAGTAGAGCTCTCTACAATTTTGGGCAATTTAGAAACATCATGTTCAAATGTGTCATCACTTTTTGGGAAGCTACGTGATGTTTCTAGTTTTACAAAAGAAATAAAGGATAAATTGTCCAAAATAGATGAAGATCTAAAGGCTAGTGCTTAGCATCTGCAACTTGACCCTAGTTCAAGTTATGCACACTTCAAGAAAATAAGTTTCTTGTCAAAAAAGCAAGAAGAATTGCTAAGGGAAGAAGCAAGGATTAGATCCACAATGATTGAGATACAGAACATGATCCTTCCCAATATGGATGCACTACAAAAACATATTGCATATTCAAAAACTCTAATTCTTGACAATAACTTCTCTATTACAGACCATATGATAGAATTATTAGTAGAAGCAAAAATTGCACTCCATACATGTAAGGTCCTGCAAAAAAATTGGTATGAAACTTTTGCAATCATTCTTAAGGTACATTCTAAATTTTTGTCTCATTTTGGTGTTTCCATGTAAATAAAATAGAATGAATCTTTGGCATTACTGTCAAAAAGGGGGAGAAAAGATATATATTTGAAAAAGCCATATGTTATGGGAGAGTGAGATACATAGAGAGACGCATAGTATGAGGAGAAATATGCTATGGGGGGGAACTTACAATAAGTAAGAAATAAACAGAAAGACATGTTGTATATAACAAGAAGATGTATAATATATTGTATATACCTTACAAAATCAATTTTGAAAAATCCCAAAATAGTATACTCTACCGAGCCAGTATCACATGGCGATTGATATAAGGTATTCAGTTTTGGCTAATAAGTGTTTTTCTCACTAATGCCAAAGGAGGAGATTCCTGACATATCAGTCAAGTTTGTTATTAGTGACAGGGACTTATTCAAATTGTATATAGTTACTGAGCTCATAGTGTATTTCTCAATGTTTTCCATGTAATTCAGTTGTTTATTGAGTTCTATGGTTGCTACCAAGTCCTTTGGACACATCCCAATGGTTACTAAGTAGATTTAGTTAATGTAAAGACCAACAATTTCAAAATTGCATTTTAGTTAATGCTAAGTTTATCAGTGGTTACCAAGTAGTGTAGTGTTCACTAAGTTCATAGTATATGTGATGAGAGTCTAATGTTAACTGAGCTTTCCAGTGTTAACCAAGAGACTTAGTTGATACCGAGCTTGAGGTGAGAATGTTTACTGAGTCATATAGTGTAAATCAATAGACTCAGTTTATATGACAAGTTTCACAATGTCTACCAAGTCACCAATGTAGATTGAGTTTAGGAATACTTAGAAGTGATTAGTATGGATTGAGCTTCTATGTTTACCGAATGCATAATGATGTCAAGTATTGACAGTGGGTGCCGAGTATCAGAACCTCACCGAGTCAGTCTTTAGAATCTTGAATGTCTTTGTGTGGGCCAACTTTGTAACATTTGTGGTAACTTGTATGATGGTCGACTTTGTAATTTTTATAATTGGATTGGTATATGTAATGCATTGTTTCATATCCAAGAATGTAATGTGTATGAAAATATGAAGATGTGAATGTGAATTACATCAGAGAAAAGTAGGAGTAAATTGTAAAGGCCATAACAACATAAGGAGCTACAGAGACATATCTATCATAGAAAGGTGATCAGTATACAAAGGAATCTCATTTAACAAACTAAGTTGCAAATCAGAGATCTACTATTGCTTTATCCTAATAGGTGGATCAGTCAAAATCCTTTCACAACATAGACCTAACAGTCTTTTGTAAATCTCTTTACCGAGTGTTTTTGGAATTCTTTTAGAATAACTGAGAGGGGGGGTGAATTAGTTATTCAAGGTCCAAATGTACAAATAAAAATTTTCAAGTAAAAGCATAAACCTATGTCACCCTTTATAAAGAAATGAGATATCAGAATGCGACAATTCAACATTAATAACAAAAAAATGGTAATTTGTGTTTAGAATATGAAGATGATGTAAATTGATGAAATGTGTACAATTGGATGAATTTTATGTCTATAATTTTTATTATTTTTTTGAGCAAGAATTTATTTATTTTATTTTATTTTAAAGTCCATTTATTAACTGTAAAAATATAGGGTGTAGTTCCTATCAAACAAATATATGCAAATCATCTTTTTTTGTTCTGATTTGAAAATATCTTATAGATGACATGTATAGCTAGGGAAAAATAAAAAGAAATAATTATTTTTGATATATATTTTCTTTGTTATAAGTACTCAAGTTTGACCTTATCAAAATCCAACAATTTTTTCCTCCCGTCAAAACTTCCCTATCAAGTCTATACCTTCTTGAAAAAAAATTACATATTCATGAAGATGATTCTCTCCTCTAGAGATAAATATGATTTTTTAATTTTTTTGATATGATTTACTATTTTTTCCTTTCTTGAGGGAGAATCTTCTAATATTATAACTAATCAAAATACTCAAAAATTTATATAATGATGATATTGAATCTGAGATCTATAAAAGGGTATTTTTATTTTTTGAAAAAAAAAATATTTTTGATAGAGAAATGAGATTTGACCAAAATAGGTTTTGGTATCCTAAATGGTGATACAGATCTATGCCTAAAGCCTTTCACAATTCAGTGAACCCATAAAACATTCTTAACCATGCATACATTCATTGTGTGTTAACTAAAACTGATATGTTACTATTAAATCAACATGCAAAAATGTAAAGCATAAAACAAAACATATCCATCAGTACATTTGACATAATGATTTAACGTGGAAACCCAATTTGGGAAAAACCACCAGTAACATGCTACTCCTTTTTCACTCTTCTGAAGTGATGCCCTATTAAAGGCCAACCTTGTTAAAGGTTACAATACACACTGTTAAATGTGACTCGGTTAAGAAATTTCAATCACCCTGTCAAAAGTGAGCCTTGTTAGAGGAATTTAGGCCATTCACTTGGAATGCCACCCTATTAAAGGATTTTCTAATGACTGTTAAGTCAACCTTACTCCAAAGGATTTACCCTAGGCTAATACAATTATTAGAAAGTAATAGTAGAACTTTGATTTGATACAACTTACAACCTTACTTGCAGATTACAAATCACTATTCATTCCTCAACTCTACTAGGCTTCCAATCTTTGCAACTCTGATAGCTTGTTCACCCTTCAAGCAGTCATCCTCTTTAAGCCTTCTTGCTTAGTACACCATTGCAGACTTCTTCTCTTGGGTCACTTGATGAAGCAAACCCCTTTCCTTCTCCTTGTTAGATTTTTGCATCCAAACTCTTTAACCCTTTTGCTTCATGACCATACATCCCTACATATAGGAAATTAGAACACTTTTCTCACTCATTATCCATCACCAAAATTAGGGTTTTTGATAGATTATGTAAGATACAATGTATCTACCCCATATCTTTTCTTTTCTAGAAACTTCTCCTAGAATCCATTTGAATTCACCTCCAAAATGGTTTACATAAGATTTTGTGCCACCAGCTCATCAATCTTATCTTCCTCCTAATTCATAAGTTCCAAGAAAACAAACTTGTCTATTTTTATTTGGTGAATCATTGAACCTTTCATAATGCAATAGCTTGGCATTATTAATTTATTGATGCTCATCACATACTGCATTACTCAACATGTACTATAAAATCACTCAATATCAATTGGATTTTATTGGTGCTCGACATCAACTAAAAATTACTTAGCATCAACTAACTTGGTTGACATCTACTAACTTACTCGGCATCCACTAGAATTTTCTTTCACTCAGCTCTAACTGAATTTTTGCTCAACTTGCACCAACTTTTCTCAGCACCTTCTATCAACTTGGTCAAGCTTGGAAAATGAACTTTGTTCAACCTTATTCTTCTAAACTCTCTAAGTGTAGCCACTCATTTTGTAACCTAAAGTAGATCATCAATACATTATGTTATCACTATCTTAACTAATTCTTTCACTTTAATACATAATCATAACTCAACCCTTCCTCTTGGTACTTTTGTTACATCTTGTTTATAAAAACCTCCTCCTCAATCAACTAAGTGATAGTGCCTGAAACATATAAGTAATTGTCTTACCAGCATGTAGTAGGTTTGAGATCAATGAAAAAATAATGATTGAAACATATAGTCTTCTTCAACAATATTTTTACTCAAATGATCTTTTCAATCATATATCAATAATCTCCCTCTTTGGCATTGATGGCAAACCAAACTGATCAACTAGTCAAACAAATGATAAATATCTTGTTCCATCGAACTAACTAGGTTAAAATAGTAAGGCAATACCAAAAAGAAAGTTTCTGATTAAAAATTATCCCTCCATCAGTAGCTCCTTCTAATTAGGTTACAAAATATAACTCCCTCTAAGTTCCTTCTTTTATGATTCTCTTTTATCATGGATCAATAGAATATATCTCATTCTCCCTCTTTTTGTTCCAATCTTTCCTCTAATTTCTTTCTATTGTCTCCCTCTTTTTTTCTTACCAAACCAATCAATAATGTACTTTCTCCCTTGATCAGTTTAATGTACTTTCTCCCTCTTTGACAACAATGCCAAAGAAATATACTCAACACTTGGCATCTTTGTTATGTGTAGACATAAACTTTTGTAGGCTCTTCAATTTTCTCCCTATGTCACCTTGCTTGTGACTGATTTGTAATTCTAGTTCTGTAATTACTTTAGGAAATTCCTAAAGTAAGCTCCACTGCATCAATTTGTATGAAATGGATGTCAGCTTGTTTGATGCAAGGTACTCCCTTTATCTTTTACATAGCCTTTGATAGGGGTATCATCCCTATTTTACCTCTCAGATACTCATAAGCATCCTTAAGTAATGCTTTGGTGAAGATATTAGTAATTTTCTCCTTTGTGTTAATATATTTCATCTTCACCTCTTTGCCTTGAACCAATTCCCTTACATAATGATACTTTATTGCAATGTGCTTTGTCTTTGTATGCATTATAGGATTCTTTGATATATTTATAGCACTTGTATTATCACAATATAGTGTCATTGGTTCTATGATTTCTTCCTTCATTCTCTTATGTAGTTGTTTGATCCATACAATCTTTTTGCAATTAATAGCAGTAGCAACATACTCTACTAGTCCATGTAACAAGTCTTTTGCCTAAGAAGAATGCTCCTCCACTGGTGCTCTTTTTGTTATTAATATTTCTAGCCCAATTAGCATCAGTGTAGATTTTTAGTTCAAACATTTCATTCTTCTTATAGTATAAACCATACTCTTTTGTTCCTTTCAAGTATCTCATTATCCTTTTCATAGTCATCAAGTGATACTCTCTAGGATTAGGAGAGAATATTGCAACTATACCCACAACTAATGTAATATCAGGTCTGTTGCATACTACATATTGTAATTTGTCAATCATGGATATGTATAATGTTTGATTGACCTCAATTAAATCATCATTATTTGATAGCTTAAGTTTTGTCACCATAGGTGTACTTAGTGGTTTTGAATCCTCAAGTCCAAACGTCTTCAATATCTCTTTGACATATTTTGACTGTGTCATATAGACACCATATTTCATTTGATAGACTTGTAATCCCACAAAGAATTTGATCTCACCAAACATTGACATTTCAAACTCTTATTTCATGTAATTTACAAAATCTTTACACAAAGCATCTTGTCCTCCAAATATGATGTCATCAACAAATATTTCATTTAATAGTATACCTTTTTCCTTTATCTGTCTTCATGTACAAAATGTTGTTATCATCTGTCCTTTCAAATCCAATCTTAACAAGATAAGTATGAAATCTCTCATACCATGCTCTTGGTGCTTTTTTTAATCCATATAAGGCTTTGTGCAATCTACATATCATTTTCTTATTATTTTTATCAACAAAACCTTTGGGCTATTCTATGTAGACTTCTTCTTCTAATATACCATTCAAAAATGTAGACTTAACATCCATCTGATAAACTTTGAAACCTTTATATGTAGCATAAGCAAGAAAAATTCTCACTCCTTCCATTCTTGCAATAGGGGCAAATGTTTCACCATAGTCAATTCCTTCTTCTTGTGTATACGCTTTGCAAACTAGTCTTTCTTTGTTTCTTGTCACTTCACCATTCTCATCTAACTTATTTTTGAATACCCATTTTATGCCAATCACATTCTTTTCTTTTGGTCTAGGAACTACACTCCAAGTCTTTTTCTTTTCTATCCACTAAATTTCCTCTTCCATGGCCTTGTACTAGTCATCATCTTCCAATTCATCTCTCACTATCTTAGGTTCCTTCATGCTCAAATAAATGATTCACTTCTCAACCTATTTCTTGTCATTGGTCCTGCATATTTGTCTCCAATGATTTAATCTACAGAGTGGTGTCTTTTGACATATTTGGATAGTCTAGGCTTAGTTCTTGTAGTTGAATTTTGTCTCTAAACTTTAGTTTCACTGTGTGCATCTCTATTAGTTGTTTTAGCATCTCTTTCATGTGTGATAATCTCAAAGTCATATTGTACATTTTCCTCATTCTACAACTCAGCATCTAAATGTAACTTGACATTCATAAGATGTGACTTGATAGTTGTTGAGACTTGTTGATGGTTTTTTGCATGATTGTAGCATCTTCTTTAGCAGGCATTCCTTCACAATAGTATACAAATGATTTGTATGTTTCTAGTTCTTTTGTAGGTTCATCCTCACATGCTTCTGCAAACTCATCAAAATTCACATTTTCACTTTCCACAATTTTGTTAGTGTTAGTATTTAAACACTTGTAAGCTTTACTTCTTGTGGAGTAACCAAAGAATATACCTTCTTCACTCTTTGCATCAAACTTTCCACTCATATCATCTTTGAGAATATAGCATTTGCTTCCAAATACCTTAAAATATTTCACATTAGGTGGATGACCATACCATAGTTTAAAAGGTGTTGAGTGAGTACCTTTCTTGACTTGCACATGGTTCAAGGTGTATACAACAGTACTTACAACTTCTTTCAACAATTACATTTTGTGGAGGGGTCCTAGGTGCAAATGTCTATATCTTGATTCCTCTATCATTACAGAACATCTCAAACTCATTTGAAGTGAATTCTCCTCCTCTATCTAATCTCAAACATTTCAAACTCTTACCTATTTCTTTTTCCACTCTTACCAAGTACCATTAGACATTTGAAAAGCATCTGATTTTTGTTTTAAAAATATGACTATCATCATCCTAGAGTAATCATCAATAAACAACATTATATACTTATCTCCTTTGTAGCTTTGCACTTCAATAGGTCCACACAAGTTAGTATGAACAATTTCAAGTATTCCCTTAGAGGTATAAGCTTTACTTTTAAAGCTTGACTTTGTCATCTTGCCTAGATGACATTGTTTTCACATTATGCTTTATGGTTTTCTCAACTTAGGAAAACATCTAACTCTTTTCATGTTGTTGATACTAATTAGATTATCAAAATTAATATGACATAATCTCCTGTGCCAAAGCCATACATCATCAAATTTTGTAATAAGACAAGTAGCATCTTCTATATCCAAATAGAATAGATTACTTCTAGTTTGATCTCCTTTTCCAATCAAGTTTCCATTTGTATCATATGCCTTGGCTGATTTATTTCCAAACTCAACTTTTCAACCCCAAATTATTCAATTGTGACACACTTAACAAATTATAATTCAATCCTTCAACATAATAAGAATTGTCACATGAAATCTTGTCTATGAGTTTGATAGACCCTTTTCCTTTTATTAAACATGGTGCATCATTACCAAATCTTACACTATTTCCATCATAATAGGTTAAGGTAATAAACTCACTTTTGTCTCTAGTCATGTGATGTGAGCATCCATTGTCAATGATCCATTTTCCATTCTTGTTCACACAAGTCATAAGTGCAGTTACCTCATCCTTATTAAATTCATCCTTCATTGCAACATATACCACTTCATCATTTTTATCAGAGTCATGTTCATCACTAATGTAGCATGACTTCTTGCCTTTATCTTTTTAGTCTCTTCCATAATCTTCTCGTCTATTTTTTTGCTTGTTCCCTTCTCTAAAGTTCTTATTTTGTGTGCATATTGTTGCAATATGACCAAATTCATTGCAATTGAAACAAATAATAGGAAACTTACCTTTGAATTTACCTTTTCCTCTGTGAAATCTTCTTTCTAGTAATGCTTCCAATTGTTCAATGTCTTCCTCATCTGTACTACTATCACTGGATGCATAGTTTATCTTTCTTTTCTTCTTCTTTTGCTTTACCTCCTCAAAATCCTTTAGTAACAATTTTTCTTTGAAAGTTGATTAAATACTCTTTGGTCTGTAGTTGTCAAAATTAGATAGCTCAAAAGTAGTGAGTCTTCCTACCAAACCTTCAAGTGTTAGATCATTTCCTGGTATACATCTTAGCTCTTGGATTGTAGAAACTCTAATAGCATACACAAACAACAATGTTCTAAAGACTTTACTCAGCATAGTATCATCATCTATTTTACTAGTAGCACCTTTTATTGCACTAACAACTTCTTTTATTCTAGAAATATATTGAGCAATATACTCACCTTCTTTCATTCTCATGTCATCAAACTTACCTCTGAGGCTCTCTGACTTGGCTCTTTGAATATTTTTGTCTCCTCCATAGATATTGTCTAGGGCATCCCACATTTTCTTTGCATTTTTAAGGCCTTTGATATCATCAAATTCAGCATAGCTTAGGGTAGAGGCAATCTCCAACATTGCTTGATTATATTCTTTCTTTTTCTTCTAATCTTTGGTAGTTAGGGCTCCTACTGGATCATCATGTTCTACTGAAATGCAAGATTGTCCATAATCTCTAAGTCCTCTAAGGTATAGCTTCATCAAAATTTTCCATGCAAGAAAGTTATCTCTATTGAGCTTGGGTACCTCTCTTTTTGACATCTTGATCTTTGTGCTTCTAGTACCTTAAAACTAATCCCCTTAAGTAGACGGCTCTTATACCAATTGTTAGAATTCTTTTAGAATAACTAAGGAAGGTGGGGGGAGGGTGGGGGGCACAAGGTGGGGTGAAATAGTTGTTCAAGGTCCAGATGTACAAATAAAACTTTTCACAATTTAGTGAACCCATAAAACATTCTTAACCATGTATGCATTTATTGTGTGTTAACTAAAATTGACATTTCACTATTAAATCAACATGTAGAAATGTGAAGCATAAAACATAACATTTGACACAATTATTTAACATGAAAACTCAATTTGAGAAAAACCACCAGTAACATGCTACTCCTTTTTCACTCTTCTAAAGTTATGCCATATTAAAGGCCAACCCTATTAAAGGTTACAATACACATTGTTAAATGTGACCTAGTTAAGGGATTTCAATCACCCTATCAAAAGTGAGCCTTGTTAGAGGACTTTAGGCCATTCACTTGGAATGCCATCCTATTAAAGGATTTTCCAATGACTATTAAGTCAACCTTACTCCAAAAGATTTACCCCAGGCTAATAAAATTATTAGAAAGTAATAGTAGAGCTTTGATCTGATACAACTTACAACCTTACTTGTAGATTACAGATCACTATTTAGTCCTCAACTTTGCTAGGCTTCCAATCTTTGTAGCTCTGACATTATGTTCACCCTTCAAGCATCCATCCTCTTTAAGCCTTCTTTCTTAGTGCACCATTGTAGACTTCTTCTCTTGGGTCACTTGATGAAGTAAACCCCTTTTCTTCTCCTTGTCAGATTTTTGCATCCAAACTCTCTAACCCTTCTACTTATGACCAAACATCCCTACATATAGGAAATTAGAACACTTTTCTTGCTCATTATCCATCACCAAAATTAGGGTTTTTGATGGATTAGGTAGGATACAATGTATCTACCCCATATCTTGTCTTTTCAAGAAACTTCTTGAATCCATTTGAATTCACCTCCAAAATGGTTTACATAAGATTCTATGCCACCACCTCATCAATCTTATCTTCCTCCTAATTCATAAGTTCCAAGAAAACAATTTTGTCGACTTTTATTTGGTGAATCTTTGATCTTTTCATAATGCAGTAGCTCAGCATTATCAATTTACTAATGCTCAACACATACTGTGTTACTTGGCATCTACTATAAAATCACTCAGCATCAACTAGATTTTACTAGTGCTTGACATCAACTAAAATTTACTGGGCATCAACTAACTTTCTCAACATTTGCTAACTTACTAGGCATCCACTAGAATTTACTTTCACTCGGCTTCAACTAACTTTCTTCTCAGCTTGCACTAACTTTTCTCAGCACCTTCTATCAACTTGGTCAAGCTTGATGAACTTTGTTCAACCTTATTCTTCTAAACTTTCTAAATGTATCCAATCATTTTTTAACCTAAAGTAGATCATCAATACATTATGTTATCAGTATCTTAACTAATTCTTGCACTTCAATAAATAATCATAACTCAACCTTTCCTCTAGCTACTTTTGTTACATCTTGTTGATCAAATCCTCCTCATCAATCAACTAAGTGATAGTGCTTGAAACATATAAGCTATTGTCTTACTAGCATGTAGCAAGTTTGACATTAGTAACAAAACAATGATTGAAACATATTGTCTTCTTCAACAATCTTTCTACTCAAATGATCTTTTCAATCATATATCAACAAGTGCATATTTAATTATATGTTTGTAAATCCTTTCACAAGGTGGACTTAGTAGTCCTTATTGCTCCTAATAGGGCAGATCATCAATTGTGGTTAATGTAAAGCTTTAACAAGCTAACTTTATACTATAGTACTAAAGTTGTGGGTATCATCCCCACCCTAGTTTTACTTTCTATTTGGAAGGTTTTTGGGTCACCAAATTTTGGTGTCTTAGTGTTATGAATGCTTTCAATTTCTTATGCATGCAATTAGATCAAATTTTATATGATTGATTAAATGCTAATTCAATGGTTGGATTAAAGGTTAAAATTGTTAAAGTTTTAGAAGTTACTGATTCACCCCTCCCCTCTTAGTAACTTAGCTTAGTCTTGAATATTTCCAACAAAAGAAAGATCATTAGGGTTGCATCCATTAGGATGACTTACAAAAATCTATTGGGAGATGCACTATAGATATTGCCAACATCAATATTCAACTCCTAGTTCATAGGGATATCACCACTTAATTCCTTCTAGGCTTGTGCACCACCAAAAAATTGATCAAAACTTTTTGGTAAGGGAATCCACATTGTTCAAGATGCAACTTCCACATTTTCATGATCTTGGTGACATGGTCCTTCCTTTTATGTTGTGCTTTCAAATGATTGGTGCAGTTGATCATCATTGAATTATCTCTAGGTTAGCTCTAGCTATTAACAAAAAATATGCATTAACACTCAACTTGGTCTTTCAACTAAAAACTTTTCCACTCCATACTCGTGGACCTCAAAAATATCAATGATATACTTGTCCCACTTCACTCTCTCTAGTTCCCATGCATTCATTTTTTATTCTAAGGAAATCATTATCTTTTTAGCTCTTGTGTTAGTTTTGGTGAAGTGGGAGAAATAACCAACTCCTTGCATGCATTCATTGTACTTATCCATTCATCATAGGTGTGGGCAACTAATCTATCTCTTGACCTCTTTAATGAAGCTCTGATTAGTAGGAGAAGTAACATATATAATAGATATTGCATTGGGAAATGCTCTGAGTATCTAGACTCTACAACACATGGATATACTCTACCATCATACACAAGGATTGTTTAAGCTCCTTTTCTCTCAAGTCCTTCCAAGTGGATTGAAAAATTCTTGTATTTCTAGCAGTCCATATTTCTATGTCTACTACTCTAGATGCTAGGCCAAGGATGGTCTTTTCTACTATATAATCTTTTGGAGTTACTTCATCTAAATTATTATTAGCTATTGGCTTCAAAACATTAGCTACCTTGTTTCTTCATCAACATCTAGTATAGTTTCAATCTTTGGCCTCTTAACTTTAGGAGTATTTCCTAGGTACTTTCTTAGCATGTCTTCTATTGGAAGGGTCATATAGACTGCAGTCCTCTTTTTTCTCACTTAAAAGTCTAACCAATCAAGAACATAAGAATTATCCTTGGGGGGAGGAGTTTGAAAAATATGGGATGTACTAAAAGTCATTGTACTCAAAGTATTGGATCCTTTTGTAGCCTTCTTACTTCCTTGATCCATATCACCACTTGAAATCTTGACTACAAATTCTTCTCTTAAGTCCACCTTAATTGGTTCTATATGAATTTTTTTTGTCAAGCTTTGTTGTCCTTTTATTTTTTAGCTACATGAGTGAGTCCACCTAATTAAGGGAGGGAATTGAACTAAACTATAAACAATGGGTTTAGGTTCAATTCTTTATTTTTGAGCACCTATAGTGGGAGAGGGGACAACTTCATTAGTACCACAAACAAGGTGAGGTGAGCTAGAACTAGCTAAAACTTTTTGAACTTTAGAGGCAACAAGATATGGTTCTGATAGTTCTTTATTTGCAAGCCATTGTTTAGTTCTAGTAATGACAGGTAAAGTTCTAGTTTACAAATCATCTTCTTTTGGTATTTCCAAATCAATCATAAGCAATAAATAGGCTTTAATCTACTTGACATCTACCAGATCAACTACTTCATTTTCTTCTTTGACAACTCTAGAAATGTTCAATCGGAGGTGAAAATATTTGATCTATTTTAGTATAGTCTTAACAACTATTTCTTGACTTCATAGTCATCTTCACAATCTATCCAAAAATCCTTTATCTATGGAACATGGGAGAAGAAGGGACATATTTTGAATTATTTCAAAGAAAAATCCTAGCTGTCAAAATTGGAATGTGGAGAGTAAAATGAGAGGTTCATGGTCTTGATTTTGACATTTTGACTAAGGGCATCTTGAACAATCTTGCACTGGTAATGTCCAACCTCAATGGGAAAGGTATAGCCAGAGCCTTTCTAGGCTTTACAAGTTTTCTCAACTTCTACCAACATACTTGAATAAAGACATAGCGATCTAGACAATACTAAGGAAACCTCAAAGGTTTTCCTTCATAGCCTCCTATTATCAAATATGTAAACTTTGGAAATTGGATAAAGAAATTACAAAAGATGGTAACTAGCGAAGCTGCTTCTTTAGACAACCTCATATTCTCTTTTCCTTGAAGCTAAAAAACCAACCTGGTGAGGAAAGTATCTTGAACCCTTTTGAAGGCTTTTGGGTTTTTTCTCTTTTGTAACAAGGGGTAATATTCATAGATGTGCATGCTTTGGTTCCACACCTAATGAGGATGACCTTTCCACTCTCTACCATAGGCCAGGATATAAAATAGGTAGGATGACATTTAAAAGCTAGAATTCCCAGAAACTTATGAAAGCTCCTCATGCAACCTCACTCCTATGATATTAGCACAATCAACGGATTTTTCTTTTCCCAGAATGGCCTAGATGAAAAAGTACATCCAATTATCCCAATCAAAGACATGTTGATTTCCTATAACTCTATTTAATAGGGTTATAATATCTTTGATTTGTTGTATCATATGATCCTTGGTAAGAAGATGAGAAAGATGATAACCACCCCTTTTTGGTTTTAGCAACCAACTCTTAATAATTGTATTATTGAACTCATTGGCATTTATGGAGAATTATACATAAGCTGCACTAATAGTCCAATCTTCATACAACTTGTAAGGAGGTATTCTCAATGTGCCCATTATAGAAATCTTGTTTACATACACAAGGACTTCTCCATTGTAGGTTCTGATACATTTCTTGGTGGCATCATATTTATCCCAACATGCTAGGACAAGTTTTGGGCAATGGATCGCTTCATCAAAGCCAAAAGCTTGCAACAATCCACTTTCAAAGACCTTTTTAGAAATAGACCCAGGTTTTGAATTGGAAAATTTGGCCACTAGTTTTCCAATGCCTTCATTAGTCAGAAAGGTATCCTCTTTCTCAAGAAGGAAGCTACTTATGGCTGAAGCTTTATCCTTATCAGGTAATTTTGGATGAAAATTAGCCAAAGACAATTGGATTTTAATATGCTACAAGAAGAGTATGGAAGGACATAAAATAAATAGACAAAAACTTAACTACAAGGAAAAGAAACAATAGCTTTAGAGGAAAATAAATTTAGGACTCATTAAGATGGTTGCATGAAAAATCCCTATTGGAAAAGGTCTCTAATGTCATCTCCTTGTATCTCTGAACAAAACAAAGTTCTTACCTTAAATAGAAATGGAAGAAAGAAAATGAAAAGGAAAGTCTTTTTAAGGCATTTGACATGGAGGGAGAAATACATGTGGATAGGTAAGGGAATACATAAAGTGATAGGGTACTTTCCATCATTAAATGCTTCCTTCAGTTTTGCTCATACCAAAACATGTCTCAACAGCATTACCTTTAATCATCAATAAATACATGTGTTTTCCATGGATTTGAAGAAAGAAAAATCATTTTACATATTTCCACTTTTCTAGGCACATGTCCTCATTAAGGAAAGCTTTCAAACACATGAACTATGAACCTTTAACTACTAATAATAGTTAGATGTCCAAGTTTGTTGGTCATTACATATTGGAATTGTGGCTCATAGGTTGACAAGACTTAGTGATTACCGATTGAATCGATGAACTTGAACATGAATGTTCAATGTTAATGTTAACCAAAAATGCCTTCCCACCAAAAAAATGATTTCAAAATGTTAATCCATCTAATGGTCATACTTTTTCAAATATTCAAATGATGAAATGTTACACAAGGATCTATTTAAAACTTTGGCCATGTCTTTTATCCTAAGTCTCATGACCTTATTTCATGTATGTCTTTGAAACATTTCAAGTTGTGACCATGCGATCACCATTTGGGTTCACATAGTCATGGTGGGTTAAGTGTTAACTAGAGTTCAAATGGTGAAGGTGCAATTTCATTATGTTCTCATCATCACAGAGTTAGTTGGTTCAACCAAGGTCAAGGTTCCAATAGGGTGATTGCATTATTTTTTCCTAGTTGCAAGGTGAATTTTACATACTATGGTTTAGGTTGTGATAGTGCAGTAAGGGAAAAATATTCAATGTTTCAAGGATGCATTTTACACTATTAGATCTTTCAAATCTATGGCCAATGCACTACCATAGCATGTTAAGAAGGAAGCTATGGTTAGAATTGTGATCAAGCCATTTCTTTTTTTCTCTTAGTTGCAAGGTTAGGAGGTGAACATCAGGTCAAAGTGGTGATGGTGTGAATGTGATCAAGATCTTAGTCTTCACAAGGTCACAATGGTTAATGAAAGGTGTGAAGGGCAGACAATAACTATTAATGAAGAAATGTGGCAGTGAAGTTGTGGTCACGGGTGGCCAAACATAAGACATAGGGTTGGATGCTGGCAGAGTGGAAAAATGGTAAAGGATGATTGGTCCATGTGGCAAGGCTTTATGGTTTGACTCTAGTTGACCAATGACATAGCTGATTTGGTGCACTTATGATAGAGGAAGCATCTTTTTGATGATAGATCCAATCTTTTCTATCTCTTGCAACCACTTTCATCATTCCTTAGGTTTGATAAATGAAAAAGAACACTCCATCATCATCTATTGATCCACCTACTCAGTAAAAACTTAATGGCTATCATTCTTGACCTATTAGAGCTTTATTTGGTGGGACAAATGAATTTCTAGCATCCAATTTTTTTACCATGATTAGATATCTTCTAGATTTGCAATAGTGGTTGGATGTAGTAGTTGTGAAGTGATTCTTAGTTAGAAATATTTAGTTATGCTTAAGCTATAAAAGCACATTTTGTAACCCTAAGCTAGGGATTCTTCTCTATTTTCCTTGGCATGTTTTGTATGCGCATTGTAAATTCCCTTTTCCTTTGACCTATTCATGATATTTTGCCTTATCTCTTTTAGCAATTGATGTACTATGCAAGATCTATTTTAATTTCTTCATTGTTTTGTGGCTATATACAATTTACATGATTGTGTTTCTTTTGACTTGTGAATGGTATATAAGTGAACTTTCTTCTTCCTTGTGTTATTCATGTTGATTGTCTAATCTACATGTAATTATAGGATTTAAACAAGTCTAAATCCATATATCTTTCATATCATATCAATTCAAGTGTGCATAAATGGGTAGAGGTAGGATTGAACACCCTATTTTGGTGCATCACCTCCTTACAATAGATTGGCTAGTTGCTTTCATGTATTCCTTCTCCTTTTTCCTCGTCAAGTGTAATTTAAGTGCATCATGATAGCAAAGGAAACCAACCTGGTCCAAAGACTCAACCTCATAGTTCAAGTCCCATAGCTTGGAGGTTGTTTCCATGCTTCACAAGGTTGTCCTTAGGTAAAAAAATTTGGACAAGGGTGCAAGCTTTTGTGACAATAATTCAACTACACTAATGAGAAACAAGGTCCAAAATGAAAAACAAGCTGCCAATGCTTAAGTTAACCTAACACTATAAACCCGTGAACTCATGAACTTTGAGCTTTGAATGAACATGTTTAGAGTTCAAGTTAAGTCTTAAGTTTGAAACTTGAAAAAGTGAAAGACTCATAATGAATGAACTTTTTGATAGAAATAGTAAAGACGTTGATCTCTTGAACTCTTGAACCCTTTGATCCAAGTTCAAGACTTATTTCAAAAATGAAAGTTTTGTTAATTATGTGACAATGAATATTTATGCAAACCATGTATGGGTAACAGTATCCTTACCCTCTCATGTTTGCATGCGCATTCATGCACAAAGGAGGATAAACCACTCTTGGTGGACATGTGCTTAGTTGTTTCTTATCTCTTTACATGACACCTAGCCATCCTAGTTGCCTTTATATACATATACTTCTATGATGTATTTATTTGATCATCATTGAGATTCTCATTTGATAATTTCTTGTCTCTTTTATGCTATTGCTCATGCTTCTAGATCTTGGTGTTGCATTATTGCCTTAGGAAAATTCTTACATGATATCAAAGCCATAGTAGCATACATTTTCTAGTGGTTGGAGAGCTTTATTGTCTCATGTCTTGCAAGGCCATGATTTAGATCCTAGATCAACAATCTTGCATGAGTGTCTTAAGAAAAAATGGACCTTGCCATTGTGTCTGAGTGGTCATTCTAACAATTTTGATTATAAACTTTCCTACCTTAGGAAAAAGTCAAATATAAGACAATTTTTATTGCAAATTAGAAACCAAAGACTTGATTTCCAATTTAGTATTATTTTGGATAGCATTTTCATTTTAGATCTGAATTAAATTTTCATTTCCATTATTAATTTTTTGGATTTGCAACTTTTTTCCAGATCTATTTATTTCATTAGAATATTTTTTTCTATAAAATGTTGGCCTATACAACTTATATATTTTGTCAGGTTAAGTCACCTACCAACCTATCAAATTGAACATCAAACTGCAAGAAAGGCACATCACACACCAAGTCGTGTATGGCACCACACATGCAGACCACATACCACTAGCACCTTTGAAGGAACTTAATACACAAAGAAGGTTGAATATAAATATCATCAAGAGCACACTCACGTGCACGTGGGACTAAATTCTCATAGCACCCTGAGCAGAGGTGTAACCATCCCCACTGGTGCTCTACCCTCCTCTACGATGATTTTTCTCAACTTAGCTCCTCTACATGGAAAGCCAATAACAAAAGGCCATGTAACCCAGTCTCACTCTACCACCTAAACCAAGGGCAGCTACCACATAGCCATCATTTTTCCAATCTTATTCAAACACATAGCTTCCACATGGACACACACAAGAAGAGGTGCCACATCTTCCTACCATGCCAAAAAAATGTTAGCTAGCCATGTTAGTAGTTTGTACTACACAATTAGTCACATCATGACCAACTCCATATAGAAATATCATTCATTGACCCACATTCACTAATGCCATCATGGTTGTTCAGTTAAATTTGACAGACATCTTCCCATTGTAGGAGGTACTTTTAATTTTAATTTGACAACCATTTGGAAATCAATTTTAGGATAGTAGTTGGTTGACATCATCAGACTTTGAAAACTTTGGGCCCCTGTCTATATGTAGTTTTGAATTTGCACTTAGAATTTGAGAGGTCATATCTCACTCATTCAAACTCCAAATTAGGTGCAATTTTATTTTATTTTTGGACTAAAATTTCCTAAAATTTTTAGTGGTGGTGTTATTTTCCAGCTTTGGTACACAAATTTTGAAGAAATTCCATTTTTTGGTGACTTTACTTGAGCAATATTTTATTTTTCAACTTTAAAGGCTTCGTTTGAGCTCATCTAAACACATTTTTAGGTTCTTTTTTAAATTTTAAAGTGCATTTTTTTAGTCTACTTTCCAGATTTGAAATAATATTTTAGCCTTGTTTGGGTAGAAATATCAATTTCATAAATAGCTCATTTTTCACATTTTATAATCATTTTAAAGCTTTAGATTTGTTGTCATTCTGAGCTATCTTGTTAAGTGTCTAAATTGGCCTCAAAGGGGTAGTTGTAAACATAAAAAATTAGAAGTCCACTTAGGCCCAAAATTGACAAGTGGTATTGTACATGCACTAATTATAAAGTGCCAAATCATCATTTTTTGGGCAGATTCCTTGATTGAGTGATGGGTGTGTGCAGGTGTGTCTTGTGTTCTTATGTCTCTTTTGATATTGTGCTCTTTCTTTTGCATTATGAGTTTTTCAAATGTAACATCTGATATCTATGCTACTTGGAAAATAAAAATGGAAGAAGATTGATAGGATTAAGTTTACTTGTCCATGAAAATGGCACTATAATAAAACTCGCTAATGATGCTAGTAGTCAAACACAAAATGATTGGCTTGAAAAGTGAGATAGGGCTTTGGGAACCTTGTTCCAACATGTCTAAGATCTTGTCAAATATCACATCAAAAATATTAAGAATGTAAAAGAAGCTTGGGATAAATTAGAATCCTTATATGGGAAAGTAGATGAAGAAATGATCTACATCATTAAGAATAACCTTCTCCAATTAGATCCTAGAAACTCTAACACCATGCAAGAGTATCTTTCTCAAGTAGAAGTCTATAGAGCACAACTTAAGGATTGCGGTGAAACCATTAAGGATGTGAAGTTGACCACACACATCATGACCCATCTTCCTCTTGAGTATACTACATTTGTTTAAAGTTATAATACACACAAGTTGATGATGCCTTCACTAAGCCTTCATTTGATTAATTTACAAGAATTTTGGTCTTAGGAAAAGAAAAGTTGGTGTGTATGGGATTTATCTAGTCTTGTAAGTCCAAGGCTTTGGTAGATAATAAAGTAAATCAAGGAAATCAAGGAAGTCAAAGAAGTAAGAATTCCAACAAGAAACAAAAGTAGTGGAAGGATAAGCCACAAGATGAGACACAACAACATTCCTCACAACAAGACAAGTGTTCTTGCAAAAATAATGAAATGGGGTATAACTTCAACAAGAAGGAAAATTAAACTTGTTCATATTGCAAAAAGAATGGACATGAAGAATATTATTTCTATAAGAAAGAAATTGATGAAATCAAGAATCTTCTCAAAATTAAAATAAGTGTACCTTAAAGGATGACTTCCTTGTCCTCTTCATATTCATATTGTTATAATGAAAAGGATCGCAAGGGAAAAGGTCAAGCATTAGTTGCTACTTCAACTCATAATTTAGGGAGATGACTTCTAGATTCAAAGGCTTCTAATCATATGGCATCTTCAAAGCCTATGTTTTCATCATTTGATCCTTTTCATAGTCAACTTATTATGATGAGCAATCATACTTACATGAATGTGATTGAGAAATGTACTATTGATAATGGGGAGGGATACCTAAAAGATGTGTTATGTTTACCTCACCTAAGTTACAACCTTCTTTTCATTTATCAACTCACTCATGGGGATACAAGGAGGATTGTAGAATTCACACTTGATTCAATGTTTATTAGAGACTTGAAAATTAGGGAGAATATTTCTACAAGGGTTGTTGATCATGCATCTCAACTATACTACTCAAACTTTTCTCATGACTATGATGATGATTCTTCAATAGATTCTCATCACATTTCCAGTGATAATTCAAAATTTGAGAACTTTGGCTACTTGAACTTGGTTAATCTGACATGTGATCATGCTATTGAGCTTTTCATTTCTTCTCCTCCTATTGATATTGTATCTACTATTTTTATTGATGATGCTCATATTTTCACAAACATGGATTCAAGTGATTCAGTACAGTAGGATATGTATTGTCTTCTAGGCTTAGTTCCATGGGATGAATTATTGATAGACATTGTAGGTTTCTTTGAGGAGTATATATTACATATTTGGGAGATACTATTGATGGCATTCATCTTCTCTTTAGTGAAGACAATCCTTCTTCAATTTCTATGAGGGAACACTCTGACCCTTAATCTTAAGTTTCTACTTAATCATTCTTTTGAGGTTGGCATGATGGTAGATCCTTTGATTAAAAAAATGGAGGAGGTCACTTTATCTTTAGAGGAGATACGTGAGTCTTTGATACAAGTTGTACTTTATCCTTAGTTGATCCTAACTTGTCTTTTCTAGTAGAGTGGCATAAAACACATGATTTGGAGGAGGCACTTTTCAGTATTGACATGGGGACAATTTGGTAGGTCTCATATATTGCATACACTTTGAGGTTTCTTCCTACATATGGGGGAGGATTCACTGATACAACTTTGGTTTTGTTTCTTCCTAAGGGGAGGAATTTTTTTCTACACTCATAGTGTAGTTTCTACATCAAGCCTAGAGCATCTACCATAGGTGTACATTCTACATTGAGGGGGAGCTATTTGGTCTCTATTCCACTTCTTCTCTCTTTGGGGGCTATTTTTTCCTCACATGAGGTCTTCTCTCTCATCTTATTTTATTTTACTTATCTCTCTTTTTGGGGGAGGGTTTTTACCATTCAGATTTCCCTCTTTCTTTGCCTTATGATAGACTACATTGAATTTCTATTTCACTTGAAGTTTGTACATGGGTACTAAACATGGCCTAATAGCCGAGACCTATCTTGCATTATCATATAGATTTTGTGAGCTTAAGTGAATTTCCCTAAGTTTCACTTAAGGGGGGGTGTTGTTGTAAATAAGTATTTACTATTTACACTTTACTTAAGTTTACTTAGATTAATGCATTTAAATATTAGTTGTCATGCAGGCACCTAGGAGATTGCATATTCATATGAGTCGTCATGTAGATAACATAGTAGTTTACAGTCCAATCAAGCACATGTTTTCTACTATATCTCTTTACAAGATACACCTTTGTATTCTTATCCTCTCATTGTTGCATGTATATTCATGTGCAATGGAGGATAATCCACTCTTAGTAGATATGTGTTTAGTCATTTCTTATATCTTTGCATGACTCTTAGTCATCCTAGTTGCCTTTATAAACATGAACCTCTATGTTGTATTTATCTAATTATCTATTATTATTTTGATCATTATTTATATTCTCATTTGATAATCTCTTGTCTCTCTTGTGTTATCACGTGTGCTTCTAGATCTTGGCATTACATTATTTCCTTCAAAAAATTCTTACAAGTATTTTTTGTTGGATGCAAATAAAACTAACCAAGGTAAATAATTACATGTATGAGGAATAACAAAAATGCAAAAACTATGAAAATTATTGGACAAAACATAAAAAATATTTTGAGTATGTACAAATTATCAACCTATGATTTCCCCCTATTTACACTAGTCTTGGTCTTTTAACACTATAAAGTTCCTAACCTTAGCATTAATTTTAAACTATCTAATATTTTTTTCCATCTTTCATGTTCAATATTCTCACCAAGTTCTATGTCTGTGTAACTATACATTTACCACATTAAGATAGGTAGTTGAAATATCAAGGGAAGCCAATATTTGTTCCTATTTTATTTTCCCAACTTCTTGTGCCCATGAGCTCTTTGCATTGCAATCCTAAAGTTAACAACTCTATGGGTTTATGCTTTCTCTAGTCCTAGAGAATATTTGCCACCTTTTCATTAAGGTTTTTGTTCTCTTTGTTATAAATTTGTTCATCACTTCCCTCAAGATTCATGACAAGGGCTTAACTACCTCCTATGTACTATAAGTTGAGTGGTTTTATCAAAATTTGATAGATCAGTCTTTTGGTGCAGGGGAAATCCCACTTTAATAAGTGGTATCAGAGCTTGGTCACAGGTTCAAATCCTTAGGCCCTTGGGTAATGCTAAGGGGGAAATTATTAGAAATTTTTTGAATGCTCCCCTCAGGATTTTTGACAAGGGGTTAACCACCGTCTATGTATTATAAGTTGAGTAGTTGTATTAGACATTGACAAATCTATCTTTTGGTGCAATAACAATCCTACTCTAACACTCTTTTCCCTTCGTGGTAAGGCATACTTGCAAATTCTCTATACACCTATTTCATAAGGGAAAGAATAAATTTCATATGGAATTTTTATGGTAACAAATACACATTATGGAGCCAATCATAGTAAAGGGATGGAGGATCCTTTCATTATAGCCTTAGAGGTAGAATGATAATCCTCTTCCTTTCTCTATAATTTATTCACTTCTAATCAAAGCTAATTTCAATTCTAACCCAAATCATAAGATATTTATGTATGTATATCTATCATTCTATTATTAAAATAATTGGATTCTATTATGTGTCCAATGATACCACATAATTGTATAGATAATATTTAGAACACAAATTCTACTGGTAGGCAGAATAAATTTGGTAAAGATCAAAATTGTGTTTAGCAATGTCACTACTAGGATCAAGATTCCTAATTGTCCTCATTATTTTAAATAAGAGATTTTTTTTAGACACATGATATAAACCCCCTGTGGAGGTTTGAATTCTATTAATTGGGGAATCATATCTATTACCATTTCATGTTTATGATTCAAATATTCAACCTCTTGGTTTTGTTGATCAATTTCTTTCTACATTTTATTCTTATTCCAAATCCCATTTACTTTGTTCACATTGCATTTTCTTGAAGAAATCTAAATAAAATGTATGACATGCTAAGTAAGAGGGAGGAGTATGTTCATGGACTTGGATTTCCTTATATGATGCACAAATCTCATATTAATTCTCCACCTCTGGATTATAGTGAACATCATCCTTTTTTTGGGAAAATTTGGTTCCTCTATTGTTGCTAGTTTTTAAGTTACAATAAGTAGGTTTTCTAGCCCTTGTATTTATTCATCAATTATAGTTGGGCTTATTGTTTCTTGATTGGCTTCTTGTAGATTTAAGAAAAAAATTCCTCTCTAAACTTGCATTTGTACATCTTCTCTAGAGAAGTTTCATTAGGTGCATCCTCCTCTTTATCACAACCTTCCCTTAAAGGGTTATAAATATCTTCTTCTATAAATGTGTGTTTCACATTCTTAGGAGAATGAAATCTCCTCTTCTTATTTATTTCCTTTTGTTCCCTTATTTATCTTTCTTCTTCTCAAATTTTAATAATAAGAAGCTTTTAATGGGTGATCTATGGTTGAACTTTGAGGCTTACAATGAAATTTCACAGTGGTGACCCTTTTTTGTGCTTTATATTTCTTATGTATCCTAACCCTTTTTGAATGTTTTGCTGCAAGAGATGGTACTAGAGGAGAAAGGATTTATGCACTCTTCCTCTTCTTTGAGATGGGGATAATAGAATCAAGAGTTTGTTCCTCCTCTTCCTCATGAGGAGTCTTGTTTAATTTATCCTTTACATTAACTCTCCTATTAGAAGCTATATTTTGAAAAAATAATTCTATTGTAGAGGGAAAACTAATAGTACAAGTTTTCCTTGTTGAAGATTATGTCTTTGATAATTTAGTTGTAGGATGCTTGGCTGCAAGAGGCATGACATACTAAAAAGATCCCATCCATTTTTATAGTACCCCTAGGATTATCTTCTTTCTCCATAATTTCCTATCCAAAGGTCCTCCATTTCCTACTTGTACTCTTCTAGCTGAAATAAATTCTTCCCAACTCATGGGGGGACTTCATGTAAAGACCTTTCAACTAGAAGTTTAATTAGACCATGATGAGTGAAAAGGTTCTATTTTACCTTTCTATATTTTTAAACACTCACAAAAAAAAAGGTTAATAAGAACATTCACAAGGTGATGATTATTAACATGATTTAATAGATTGAAATGAAGTGAGCATAAGTAGGAGAAATTCCCTTCACAAGTTATATACCTTATGATCTATATCTATCTATTTGTAGGGAAGATTTAATAATAGTTTGCTTGATCCTTCATTGTCACCCTCAAGAGAGTAGTTACTAGGGTGTGTGAACTCAACTCTAGTTGTTATTGCATCATGCTTATGTGGGTATACTTCTCTAGTGGTTAGAAAAATAGACACCTCTTCTATTCACTCTTTTATGGCTGAGACTCATAATCCTTTTTCCTTGGCCTCTCCATTAATAAATATACTTTATAATTCTTAGGAAATATCATCATCATAGTCATCTTATTTTAGGAAATGGTCTATCCATCCAAAAATAGTAAATGGTTAGAGGCACACCTAGTCTTAGAGTAAGATCATGTGTATTGTCCCCACTCGAGGCTTACTCTTTATTTACTTCTTATTCCAAACTTAGATTTTTATATTTCACTTTTAAAGATAATTTTTATAAATAATTCTCCAATGTAATTATGACTACTTGGAATCTTGATATATAAGAGAATCATATGTATAGCAATTTTTTATTCTTACTGAAGAAAGAACTATTTGGTTTGATTAATAATTCAATTATTTTACTTATCCTCAAATATGTGTATGATATAATAACCTTTTATCTCCCTTAGATTAACACTCTAGCATTATATATATACACACACACACTTAACTTATATATATGTATACATATATATAAGTTAAGTGTGTGTGTGTGTGTGTGTGTGTCTATATATATATATATATATATATATATATATATATATATATATATATATATATATATATATATATATATATATATATATATATATATATATATATATATATATATATATATATATATATATACATGTATGTATAAATACATATACATAGAGTGTAGTCATAGAAGTATGTATACATATATACATATATACCATGTATAGTTTGTGTACACACACACACGCACATATCTACATGCACACACACACACACATCATGTATGCATACGCATGTGTACATATATGTATGTATGTATGCATTCAAACATGTGTGTGCGCACATACATACATGCATGATATATATTTATATGGACATGTATATATGTACACATGTTCATGATATATATACATATCTATATGTACACAATTTTTGTGACATACATACACATGCACATATATACATGTGTATATATATGTCCACATATATATGTACACCATATATAATTTATGTGTGTGCATGTGTACACACACACACACACATTGAAAATATATACATTAATTTAAACATATATAATTGTTCAAAATTAATATATCTAAACACATGCATACATAAAAATAAACACATAAACATTAAAACTTAGAGAGTATACATATATATAAATACATGTGTATATTTATATGCATATACATACATACATACATATGTGTTGCCTTGGGTTTTGAAACCCTAGGTATTACCCCTCCCAAACAATAAAAAATTAAAATACTTTCAAAGTAAAATCATTATAAATTATTTTGCAGTACATATTTAATTATTTAAATAATTAAATATTAATACTTGCAAAATAATTAAATATCAAACCTTTCAAGGTAATATGATCTTTCACATAATTAATTCTAAAAGAATTAATTATTACTATTGTGATGTGATCATGAAAATAAAAATGATAAATGGTAAGTTGGTGGGGGTAAGGTAAATGTAAAAAGAAGAATTAATTCTTTAAAAAGAATTAATTACTTTTGTGAAATGAAGTTTTGGGAAAGTTTGTATAGGTAAAAGCTCTTGACAATTGATTAAAAATGAAAACATATGTAAAAATAATTAATTCTTTTATAAGAATTAATTATTTTAGTAAAGTGTCGAAGAAGACAAAAAGAGTTCAGTAAGAAGTTGTGGTGGTTGACAAACTTCTTGGAAATTTGATTTAATGGGGGAAAATCATTTGTAAGGGGTTCTTCTTTTTTAGTTCTAGAGTTTTGTAGATGTAGGAGGGAGAAGAATGTTTTTTGAATGTAATAGGGAATGTAGGGAGTTGATATCTTTTGTTTTCTGCATCTGATTGCAATGGTAGGGATGAAATAATACTATTTTTATTTGTTATATTTTAGAAATGGAAAGGAATATTTGTATGTTAGATCTTGAGGTTTGGATATTTATTTTCTAATAGAGCAAGATCTTATGGTCTTCTCAATCCTATTTCAAATATAGTCCTATGTTGTTGTCTTTTGCAAAAAGATATGTTTGATTCTCTCTATTCTATTCTAGTAACATGAAAGACTTAATAGGTGGTCTTATGGCCTTATGTTTTTCTTTCTTTCATTATCTCATTGTAAACTTTGTAATCACATCCACTCCATGTTGATGGATAGATGTTAGAAATCATTTGTATCTTCGGGTTAAAGATACATGTTGTAATTTACAATCATTGAATATCCATTCATGAGGGAGTTGTACCTCTCAATTTAGAGGAGAGTTGTCAATCAATGATAAATCATCCAACTGTTGTATATATATATACATGTATGTATACATATATATGTGTATATATAGACATATATGTATACATACATATACAGATATATGTATATATATATATATACATATATATACATATATACATATATATGTATATATGTATATACACACATATATATATATATGTATATCTATACATATATGTATATATACATATTTATGTATACATATCTGTATATACATATATATGTATATATATACATATGTATATACACATATATGTATATATACATATATATAGATATACACATATACATATATATGTGTGTATATATGTGCACATATGTATATCTATATATATGTATATTATACATATATACATGTGTATACACACACACACACACATATATATGTATACATACATATATGTATATCTATACATATATGTATGTATATATATATATATATGTATACATATGTATATGTATAGATATACATGTATATATGTATAGATATACATGTATATATGTATATCTATACATATATGTATGTATATACATGTATGTATATGTATACATATATATACATATATATACATGTACATATATGTATACCTATATGTATATCTACATATATATGCATGTATATATACATATATGTATATATACATATATATGTAGATATGCATATACATGTATATATATGTATATATACACTTATATATCTATACATGTATATATGTATACATATATCTATGTATACATATATATATGTATAGATACATATATGTATATATGTACATATATATATGTATACATGTATATACATATATATGTATATATGTATAAATATATATATATATATATATATATATATATATATATATATATATATATATATATATATATATATATATATATATATATATATATGTTGATGGGGACACAACCCAAGAATAGAATGGACACAATAGAAAAAGGGAAATTGTATTAACTGAAAAATAAGCTAGTACATTCAGTACAGAGAAAATAAACTTCAAAACATGCCCTAAGGGCTTACAATAGCATAAATGTGGAGATAATTTCTCCTTTCAATACCTCCTCTCAAACTCCACTCCGAACTGCCTTTTACAATGCCAGAAACCTCTTTAAATAGACCCTAGAGGGTTAAGGACTAGGAATACATTCTAGAAAGTGCTAGTAGGCATCCACCGAAAAAATAGAAGGTTCCAGAAGCTGCGTCAGAAGTCGACACAAATCTAGAAGAATCTAGAAACAGTAACCGAACTTTCGGGAGGCATAACTTTTGAACCATAGCTTCGATTGACGAACTGTTTACATTTTCGAAAAGCTCTCGAAGCGCTCTATAGCCCTATGGAGGAGCTTCAATCATCCCCCATTTTTGGCCCTTTTTGAGGTCATTTAATGCCCCTAACCTAACTTTGAAGCATTCTTAAGAGGTCTCCACAACCTGATAAACTGCAATAACTTTCAAACCGTGGGGCCTTTTGACCTGATTCTTTTTCTAGAATGATCTAAATCAAAATTACATTCATCTAGCCAATCCACACCTTCTAGTTCACCAAAATGATGGCTCAATTACATACTCCTATTTTTTTGAGATTTACACAATCACTGATAGTGGAACTGTGAGAGTTGGAACCTTTATTTGACCCAAATGGGTGTCCAAAAATGAAAACACATGAAACAAAAACTAAGTCTAAGTACATTTTTTTGGGTGACACAGGATTGCCCTTATACCTCTGGATGCTCCTGCATTAGACCACCCAAGGTAGATTGAAAAGTGACCCTGTCACTTTATGAATGGTAGAGGAAATCCCAAATGGGAAACCTCAGCTGCTGAAATCCAAGTTGAGTCCTTGATTGATCATCCTTTCCATTTGACCAAATACTCTTCATACTGCCTGTTTCTGGTACTCCTACCCACACGATGATCTAGAATGTCTTCTATCTCCTCCTTCTTAGAAGCAAGAATTGGACATGGCTCTAACACCAGCTCCTCATCTGGACCATCATCATGATAATCTGTTAAATTTGTAATGTTGAGAATGGGAGAAATGTGAATACCCTCTGGCAGCTCCACCTCATATGCATTTCCTGAGTCATGTTTCTTCAAAATTTTGTAGGGGCCAAATTTCTTCATTTTTAGCTTGTTGTAAGTATCGGCTGGAAATATTTCTTTGCGTAAGTGCACCATGACTAGATCCCCTACCTGGAATTCCTTATGTCTTCTCCTTTGATCAGCCCTAGCTTTATACTCTTGATTCATCTTGGTAATGTGTGCTTGAACCTCCTCATGTAGATGCTTGATATGTTCAGCAAATTCTTCCGCTTCAGCACTTGTCCTCTCCCTTGCTCTATCTTCCTCAATTCTGGTGCAGTCCTTGGGCTATTCCCATATACAATTTAGAATGGTGATTTTCCAGTACTCCTATTTATAGAGTTATTGTAAGAAAACTCTACTTGTGGTAGAATCAAATCCCATCCCTTGGGCTTATCCCCAACTAAACATCTCAACAAATTGCCCAGACTTCTGTTTGGCCATCAGTTTGTGGGTGATGCATGGAATTGAATTTCAAGTCGGTTCTTAACTTTTTCCATAATATCCTCCAAAAATACCCCACAAATTTAGTATCTCTGTCAGAAACTATGCTCCTTGGAAGACCATGTAGTCTTACCACCTCTTTGAAAAACAAGTCTGCAATATGGACATCATCATGAGTTTTGTGGCATGGAATGAAATGTGCCATTTTGGAGAACCTATCAACCACCATGAATACTAAGTCATTACCCCTTTGTGTCCTTGGTAATCCAAGAACAAAATCCATACTTATGTCCTCCCATGGCCTTGATGGAACAGGCAATGGCTGATATAGGCCAGTATTGTGACTAAACCCCTTGGAAACTTGACAAACTTGGCAACTCTGTCCAAAATTCTTCACATCCTGTGAAATTTGAGGCCAAAAATAATGTTCTCTAAGAATGGCAATGGTCTTATCTTGACCAAAATGTCCTGCCATCCTTCCACTGTGTTTCTCCTTAATCAGGTTTTCCCTCATGGAACTGCTTGGAATGCACAATTGACTACCCTTGAAAAACATGCCATCCTGAATCAAATAGTCCAACCACTTAGTTCTATCTACAACAACAGGTTCTTTACAAGCTTTCCATGCTTCAGAAAAATCAAGATCCTCGGGGTACAATTTCTTGAGTTCATCAAACCCAACTACTTCAACCTGCATTACTGTAAGCAACAACTGTCTCCTACTTAGTGCATCTACAACCTTGTTAGATTTTCCACTTATATGATTCAACACAAATGTATAGCTCTACAAGAACTCTACCCACTTCATATGCCTCTGATTCAATTTACCTTGGCTATTTAGGTACTGTAATGCCTAATGATCAGTATACAAAACAAATTCCTTTGGCAATAAATAATGCCTCCATTTCTTTAAGGCCTGAACTATTGCATAGAACTCTTGATCATAAACATAATACTTCTTCTTTGCATCATTCAATTTTTCACTAAAATATGCAATAGGCTTACCTTCTTGGCTTAATACAATCCCAATAGCACTGCCACTGGCATCAAAATCCACCTGGAAAACCTTTCTAAAATCTAGAAGTGCCAACACGGATTGTTCTGTCACCTTCTTCTTCAGCAATTCAAAACTTCTCGTAGCTGTTGCAGTCCATTTGAACTCTTTTCTATCCACTCTTATTGTATTAGTTAGGGGTGCACATATGCCACTGAAATTCTTAATAAACTTCCTGTAAAAACTAACCAAACCATGAAATGATCTTACCTCAGTAGAAGACCTTGGAATAGGCCATTCCAAGATGGCTTTTACCTTCTCTAGATCCATTTTGAGACCTTTGGGTGATATAACAAACCCCAAATAGACTAACTCCCTTTTTGCAAAGATATACTTCTTCAGATTAATTAACAGTTTCTCTTACCTTAGCCTTTCAAGGACACTACAAATATGCAGTAAATGTTCTTCCAAAGTCTTGCTGAAAATTAAAATATCATCTAAATAGACAATAACAAATTTTCCCAAGAACTTCTTAAGTACCTCATTCATGAGCCACATGAAGGTGCTTGGGGCGTTCGTCAATCCAAAGGGCATGACTAACCACTCATAAAGACCCTCCTTGGTTTTAAAGGCTGTTTTCCACTCATCTCCTTCTCAAATCCGTATCTAGTGATAACCACTCTTCAGATCTATCTTTGTGAATTACTAAGCTCCACTCAAGCAGTCCATAAGTCATCCATCCTTGGCAAAGAAAATCGGTACTTGATGGTTATCCTATTTATAGCTCGAGAATCTATACAGATCCTCCACTCTCCATCCTTCTTTGGTGCGAGTAATGCAGGTACTACACATGGACTCAGGCTCTCTCGAATCAAGCCCTTCCTCAAAAACTCCTAAACCTGTCTATTTAGCTCCTCTATTTCAATAGGAGTCATCCTGTGAGCAACCTTGTTAGGCAAACTAGCTCCTGGAATCAGATCTATCTGATGAGTGATTTGCCTTACTGGTGGCAATCCATCTGGAACATTATCAGAGATAATATCTCCAAACTCCCCTAGTAAATCTGAAACTTTAACTGATATTTCACGACTACCTTCTTTATCTTTCCTAGGAATCAAAGCATAGCACATATGCTGATGTTTCATGCCATCTAAAAACTTCCTTTCATCAACAAGAAAAATCCTAGCACTGCTACATACCTTTTCACCTTCCTTTTTCATGGGCTTCAATTTGTGGCAAACTCCATCCTTTGTCAGAGAGTATGTGTTTGCATGTCCATCATGTACTGCATGCCTATCAAACTGCCATGGTCTACCCAACAATAGATGGCAAACATCCATTGAAATAACATCATAGAGAACTTCATCATGGTAACTCCCAATTTTGAATTTCACTAAACATTGTTCACTTACCAGGACCTTATGATCATCTTTTACCCAAGCAATCCGATAGGGCTGGGGATGTTTCTCCCTCTTGAGCTTCAGCTTAGAGACCATTTCTTTAGATACCAAGTTATCAGTGCTACCACCATCAATGATCATGTCACAACATTTATCCTCACACTTGCATCTGGTACAAAAAAAACTCCTCTGTTGTCCTGGTTCTATCTCACCACTTAGTAGGACTCTTTCATTTACCAAGGTCTCTCCTCTTTTTGCATCCTCTAAATGTGATGATTGTGCATCCTCATCCACATGAGCAATCCTAGCTTGGCCCTCAGCTCTCCTATCTGTCCTTCCTTGTCATTGAGGGCATTCAAAGGCATGATGACCTTCTTCATTGCAATGGAAATAGGTACCATGGAAGCCTCCTCTTCCTTGTCCACATCCTCTACCTCTTCCTCTCTGATTTCCAAAGTCTTGATCATGGGAGTGATTGAAACCCTCATTCCTTTGGTTCTTGCTAGTACCCACATCTTCATTTTTCTTTTGGGTTTCATTGCGGCCTCCAGATGATCTACCACTTCCCCTTCCTCCTTGACCGTGCCCTCTTTGTCTTCCTTCAAACCTTTTATTCAGCTTCTCTTCAACTCGTAGGGCAAACTGGTATGCCTCTTCAACACTGGTCATTCTTACCAGACATAATTCCTCCTGGATGCTAGGTCGCAACTCATTGATATAATAAGCAACCTTCTCCTTATTTTCTTCTGCATGCCTCACTCTAATCAAGAGTCGGTAAAATTCCTCTATATATTCTTGGACTGATCTTCCTGCTTGCTTTAACCCATGCATCTTCTTAAACAAATCAAGCTCATAGTCCATAGGAATGAACTGCTTCTTCAATTTGTCCACCATGCGATCTCATCTTGTGATCTTTTCCTTTCCTCTTCTGTTTCTTTCCAATTGAACCTCTTGCCACTAGATTTTGGCATGGTCTTTCAGTTTGGCCTTTGCAAACTTAACCCTATCTAGGTCCCTGATATCCTCATACTCAAAGTATTCTTCCAGTTCATTGATCCAATCGATCAACTCATCTGGGTTTAGATTTTCTGAAAATACACCCACTTCAATTGTAGGTCTTTTCCCAAACTTAGTAATGTCCCTAAAAATCCTTTCCTCTGCATGATTCAGAACTTCCTCATCAAATTCCCATTCTGGTCCAATTTCATCTTCTTCGTTGTCATCTTCACTTTCATCACCTGCAGCCACAGTTGCTCCTCTACGGAGCTCCTCCTGCAATGATTGTACCAGACTTTGGAGGGCTCTAACCTCCTCAAGATTAATAGCTCTGACCCTTCTTCCATGCTCTCTTTATGGAGGCATCTTCTTAACTCAAACCTACAACCACACAGTCCTGGTGCAAACTGCCTCACAGTCGGTGCTCTATCTACACACTCAGGAAAACCAGCTCTGATACCACTTGATGGGGACACAACCCAAGAACAGAATGGACACAATAGAAAAAGGGAAATTGTATTAACTGAAAAATAAGCTAGTACATTCAGTACAGAGAAAATAAACTTCAAAACATGCCCTAAGGTCTTACAATAGCATAAATGTGGAGATAATTTCTCCTTTCAGTACCTCCTCTCAAACTCCACTCCAAATTGCCTTTTAAAATGCCAAAAACCTCCTTAAATAGACCCCGAAGGGTTAAGGACTAGGAATACATTCTAGAAAGTGCTAGTAGGCATCCACCAACCAAATAGAAGGTTCCAAAAGCTGTGTTAGAAGTTGACGCAAATCTAGAAGAATCCAGAAATAGTAACCAAACTTTTGGGAGGCATAACTTTTGAACCGTAACTCCGATTGACAAACCGTTTACATTTTTAGAAAGCTCTTGAAGTTCTCTATAGTCCTATGGAGGAGCTTCACTCATCCCCCATTTTTTGGCCCTTTTTGCAGTCATTTAATGCCCCTAACCTGACTTTGAAGCATTCTTAGGAGGTCTCCACAACCTGATAAACTGCAATAACTTTCAAATCATGGGGCCTTTTGACCTGATTCTTTTTTTGGAATGCTCTAAATCAAAATTAAATTCATCTAGCCAATCCACACCTTCTAGTTCACCAAAATGATGGCTCAATTACATACTCCTATTTTTTCAAAATTTACACGATCACTGATAGTGGAACTGTGAGAGTTGGAACCTTTATTTGACCCAAATGGGTGTCCAAAAATGAAAACACATGAAACAAAAACTAAGTCTAAGTACATTTTTTTGGGTGACACGGGATTTCCCTTATACCTCTGGATGCTCTTGCATCATATGTATATATACACATATGTACATATGTATATATGTATATAAATATATATATATATATATGTATATATACATACATATATATACATATACATATATACATAAATACATATGTATATATACATATATATACATAGATTATACATATATATATACACACATATATACATAGATATATATATATATGTATACATATATTATACATATATATATGCATAATCTATGTATATATGTATACATACATACATACACACACACACACACACACACACACACACACACAAACACACACACACATGTATTGTTGCTTTGAAATTATTATTTCCTTTGATAATATATTGAGGAAAAATTAATTTATTAATGTGTATGCTTCAATTGCCTTTTTTTTTTAAATCTTGCTCCTATAAGATTTTTCCCTTTCTTATTACCTTTATCTCCCTCCTTACCATGACTCTTTTAGCCTCTAATATTTATTGTGCTCTTTTGAATTACTCTCCCCTATAATTTTGGCCTTAATAGCATGATTTTAACTTTCATGAGAATTAACATTTTACTATTGGGACTCAAAATTGAAGCCCTGATTTTGAGTACCATTCTAAAAATGGAGCCCTATAAGCGCATTTTAATGCATGTGTACTCAACTGTTCTTTTAAGGCCTAAGAGGTGTTTAATATTTCTAACACATTTTATTCAACATATCCATGTGTTCCATGAAGATAAATTTCCATTCTGAGTCATTCTGTGAAGTTCCATTTTGAGCAATGTTCAAATCTGCATTTTTGCCTAATCGTCAAAAAATGATAGGTACCCTAGTTTGCAACTAAATATCTTGTGCCTTGTTATGTTTCATGATTCACCTCTTTGGGAATGTTTAATATTCATATCAAATAACCTATGTTTCAGATTTCTAGTTATTTTGGCATGTTTTGACTAGATTTTGAATCCCTCAAAGTCGGTTGTTTAATGTTGCCATGTTGATACTAATTGTTCAAAATTCTGGCAGGCCCTATTTGACCAGTTATAACTTTGACCCAATTGACCAAAATGAGAAAATTATTTTTTTATTTCATTCTAGAGGTTAAACACTTATTATATTTCAATTTTGAGCCTATGAAAAATCTGTTTGATTAGTTTTTGAATGTGATTCCAAATGCAATTTCTAAAGTTTCACTGGTGTCAAGAAATGCAAATTGATTAGTACCCCTGTTTGGGATGTCATAACTTTGAATCCATGATAGGTGAGATTTAATGGATTGTACTATTGTATTCTACTCTAAAAATCCTTTAAGTGTGCCAATTTGTAAGTCTTGACAAATCCATCTACACACTTCCCTAGGTCAATTCCATTTGCAAAAATCAATATTTGTCATTGTTCCCAGTCTTGCAAATTCAAATATTCATCTTTGACTACTTTATAAATGCATCCAGTTATTTTTCATGAGCCTAAATCATAGATTTGTACTTTCCTCATGAAAGTGAACTAATGCCCCAATTTTCACACCCTTAAGTGTCAGTTTGACCCATTTTTGAAGCCAAAACCGAACACACTTTATGGTCTTCTAACATGTTTGTTTGCAAGTAGTTTTAGGTAAGAAAATTTAATGATAAATATATTTTTAACTTGAAGTTGTCATGGAACAAGATTTGATAGGGTAAGAGTATGTAGAAAAAAGAATCAAGGTGTCTATTTTTGAGGCCCAGTTGTTAGTTTTAGTCAGTTTTTAAAGCCAGTTAGAGGACCCCTTGGCACAAAATTGACAAGTTGTAGAAAGAGGTTGAAAATGATTTTAAGGTTCTATTTAATTAAGGTTCTATTTAATGGTCAAGTTTGATTTCAATCAATGTTAGGCTCATTACATCAATTCAAGAGGTCAAGTGTTTCATTCAATTTCTTTTTTTTTAGCAAGACCTGTTTTGGGGTGTGACTGATTATTTCAAATTGATAAAATGTCATGGAATCCTAAGGGTGTCTTGAATTTTAAAAGTGCTTTTTTTACATTGTGGTCAAGTGAAAATGATGAAACTTCTATGAATACTAAGTAAACATGGAAAAATTACTATAAAACAAGATTATAATAGTATAAGAAATATAAACATTTAACTATGTCTCATGATGCATTGGCTAACAAATGAAAACAAGTCAGGAAGGATGAAAAATTTATGATTTCAATTAAAAATATAGATTAGTGAAGTTGAAATTTTTCCATTTTAGTTAAGGAATATTGCTTGGGCAACTCCAAGGCATGATATCTACCTAGTGAGTACTTATTCCCTTATACATTGATGTTTGATGCCTTCATTAGTTTCAATAGGATATAGGAAAAAGTAGATGGGTATTATGAGAGCAGGATTGAATGGGATTCTGGAAACTAAATTCTAGTGAGTGTAGGCTTGAAATCTATTATATTTGGAGCCAAAGAAGGAATACTAGGACTATGGAGAGAAACATTTGCATCAACAAAATTGCGGACCCCTCGCCAAGCTTTCCAATTCACTAATTTTCTATGGCCTAGCTATGTGACTGCCTCCTATCTAATCATGCCCAAGTTATGGATTACTTCAATAGTTATAAAAACCTTTTTGGGTGGTTACATTGCATTTAGTTCATTTCCAAAGTGGTAAAGGTTCGATGTAGTGGGAAAAAAAATGGTGCATATGCTGAAGAATGAGGTTATAAATGAATTCCTTTTATCTGATGTCAACTTGCATTCATTCTCCCAAGTTGACTAATGTACCCCAACACCTTTGTTCATCCATTTTGTCCAACCTAAATTTCTTGTGTCTCTTTATCACTCGTTGGCTGAGGTAGACTAAAATTACAAAATCAATTGGAAGAGGAGACTCATCATTAAACTTTTTAATCGCACCATTCAAAGTTTTAGAGAGAGTTTTCCAATTAGGGGTACTTGTGATGAAGTGATTTCTAGTTATTTATTGAGGTCATAGAGACTCCATCCCTTTTCCTTGCACTTCCCACTTTTTTTTACTACAATGTACATCTATGGTAACTTGGGGGAGATCATTGTCCATGATGCAAGGGAGATCATTATCATGGTTTTTTGTGTCGTGGATAGCCTTTTCAGAATGTTTATGCCTCCACCAATTTCTTCAATGGTGTCATGAGTGACACTTCAAAAGGACATTCGCATGAGCAAATCTCAACTTTTAGAGATCACCATTAGAAGATATTGGATTGGTTTTGGTAGTTTCCAACATTTTTGCATTGCTAGCAATACATGATAGCATTAAAAAAGTCTGGCTTCAATTTGAGTTTCTTAGTGACTCATAATTCTCATGTAGTGGGTGTTGAATCATGAAAGAAGGGGCATTCAACTATCAAAGCCTCCATTCATTGTCAAGGTGAATATGAGATGCGAGTGTAACTATAGTCTACAATCAAAAAAGTAGTAGGAGAAAATGATTCCATTGCATTTCATCAAAATGATGATACACTAGATGATGTCCACAATTAGCAAGCAAAATATGAAGGGACACCATTAAAGCATGTTGCCAGTTGGGAGAAGAGTTAAAAGGTTAGTCCCACATTTCTTATGTAGGGGGCTTTTTGGTTTTTTAAATACTAAATCACTCAATAAGACTAATGTCTTAGAGACATGAGGCATTTGGAAGCCACAAGTTGCTCTCATGGGCCCTAGCTAGCTTGGTGATTTAAGCAATATTTTGACCCAACATACGGATATGGAAAGCTAATGTGGAAGTCAACTAGATCCATTGGATGAACCACAAGTGGACACATGGTAGACCAGAATGAAAAATTTTATAGTACCACATGGCAAAGGTTCTTTAGGTTGGTGCACTTCCTGAGGTAGTGACATGGAAAAGAGTGACACATGACACAATGTTTCTTTGGTGCTAGAAAATTGGTAGTCATTGACAAGGATAGGACATAATGACAAGCTACCATGTGGTAAGGCTGGTGACATGGTAGTTTTTTCTCAGATGTAGAGGATTTTTCCATGTGGCATGAAATCGACGATTATCACTATGTCACGAAGGGAAGTTGCAAGATAGATAAGCATGACAAAATAGTGACATGTTAACACATGGTAGTGGGCCCACCTAAAAGTTGTGACAAATCTAACTAATCAGATGGTGCCACACGGTGGTGACATGGTGGGGTGCCTAGTAGATGGTGATGTGGTGCATTGACCATGCACAGAAGGGAAAAAATGGTGACATGTGGCAGCATGTTAGGTGGCAAGTAGAAATTTAGTGGACCAATTCGAGAGTGCCACATGGTGCCCAGGTGGCAGATGATGGTGCAAAGTCGATAAATGGTTTGCTAGCATATAGCACATGAAAGTCAAAGCATGTTGATCTAGATTAGTAATGGAGAAAAAATATAATTTAGAAAATAATATCTTTTATCATTCCTTTTGATTTTGAACATGTAGGAATATTTTAATTTCAAAGGGATATATTGTATAGTTTTGACCTTAGGAGATTTTAAATTTTTGGAAAATGAAATGTAGTCCTGAAGGTCATGACAGGAACCTAGTTTTCAACTTGATCCTTTGGGAACTTTTAGTAAGAAAACACAGGACTATCATATACCGTCAATACTGGGAGAAAGTGAATTTTCCATATTTGTGGTGTTTTTTTGCACAGGAAACCGTTTGTTCAAGTTGGTCAAGGTTTTGTACTAGGTACCCAATTTTAGTATCATCTAGGTAAAATAGTTCTGATCTAATTTTGGGAAAGATGGTGAAGTGGGTGAATGCCGAAGGTAGTAGGGATACATTTAGGGATGTTTTTTCACCTCCAAGTTATTTTAGTGGAGGTTTTATCAATATTTCAAATGCATGCCTAATGGTTTTATTAGATTAGGGTTTCTCATTAGTTAGAGGAGATATTTTGAGTTTGTTGAGATATAATGATGAGATTCCAATCTAATTTCAATTGTAGAAACATGAGAGATGATTTGCAATAGTAGGGAATGAAGATTAAAGTGGACACATTTCACTTCTTGATCAGATCTAGCTTCTTCTTCCTTTCCTATATCTTTCTCTTTCTCTCTCATTATAAGGGTTCTAGTTTTTACTGCGAGACCAGTTGGTTCTAGTTTTTGGAGAAAAATTCTCATGACTTTGATACCATTCTCTTTAGCTTTCTCCCTTGTATGAACAATAGAAAATAAAGCTAATATAGATAGTTCTGATCTATTTAGTGGTTTCAGGAGTTATTTACATGCATTTTGAATGTATAGTTTCAAAGAAATGAATACAATGAGCAAGAATCTTCTTAGTTTCATTCTGATTCTAATCTCCTATCTTTGTAATCTATAATGTTTTGTGGTTTAGGGACAAAGAACTTAGACCCTTTTGCATCCCCTTAAGATTTCATGTCTGATATGTTTTGCTATTAGAACAAAGAGCCAAGTAAATGCTTTATAAAATTGATACTGTTGCTAGTTATTTGAGAAGGATATTTCATGAGAATGAGGTCTCTATGAATATTGATGTTTGATTCACAAAGTGATAAGATAGATCTAATATCTTGATGTATGGAATATATCACTGGTATCATAGATGTATGTGTGTGTGATTTATGGAACTGCCCAATAGATAAGGCATTGATCAACTACAGGATCAACTTGTTCTTACTGTTGCATAGTTGGGGATTTGCTAAAATCAACTTATAATCATCCATTTCCCTTTCCATTTAAGAACTGAAAGGATTCCCTCACTTAGCTTATCAATTTCTTAGGTCATGTTATTAGCTATTACATGTTTATGATCTTTGCATAAGTATAAAAGATATAAATGTTTTATCTGCTTTGTTTTAGATTTAGTGTATCCTTTGAATATTGGTACCATATGAAGAATCTATAGGTACACCCACCTAGGTTTTGTAGAGCTTGAAGTAGAAGAAGGGTCTAGCCTTATAGTTGGCCTGGTGTCTTAAAGGATATGTTGCAAATGGGAAGTAGCTACCCGTAGATGTATTATATTCTCATCGAGATAATTTGAAACTATGACGTTTCAATATACCAACAACTCTACCCTATAATTTTGGCCTTAATAGTATGAGTTTGACTTTGCAATAGTATATGATATTTGACCTTTAAAGAGTTCTCCCTTATATGTTATATCTTCCCAAGCTTATTAACTAGTAGTTGCAAGCTTTTGCCTTGCAATAATGAGCTGATAGGTTTTTATAGTTTGCATAATATAAAAACTAAATAAAACAAAATTTGAAATATTAAATAATAGTTTAAATGAAGGAACTTTTTCTCTATTTTTGATAATTAAAAAATAGAAAGTTAAATTAAATTTTAACAACTAGATTTTGAATGTCAATAATACTTGACATTATAGTTAAATTATCACGAGAATATGGATAATCTAGTGGCTATTATGTGCAAATTTGGTTATTACATTATTATTGAAAAAATTCACAAGCAAAAGATGAACGAGATAGTGTCAAATCAACTAAAAAATATAGACTATAATTTTTTTATATTTTTGTGATGTGTGTACATTAGTAATTATAACAGATTACCCAACCTATACTAGTCTATAATAAGGGACAATTTTTTCACCCTCACCACATGAAAATAAAAATAAATGTGATAAGAAACAATACATACAAAAAAAATTAGCAATTATATCAAATTCAAAGCATCCCTCCACAGTAAAATCTGGTTGCATTAATCTTTTCAAACAAAACCTGATTCAATCTTTTCAAACAAAACCTGATTCTTTCTTCACATAGAATTGGGTTCAACATAAAATCTCTAAATATTTAATAGAAATAATGGGAACATTAGAAACTAAAAAAGAATTTAATTTGAAAACTTTGTAATTATTGTTTTTTTTACATGTTGATAAAGAAAAATTGAACTTGTATTGATCTTTTTACACATGAAAAAGGAAAGTTAAATTTTAATAATTGATTTTTGTACATCATTAAAAAAGGAAAGTTAAATTTCCAAAATTGGTTTTTGTATATCATTGGAAATTATAAAATTGAGGAGGTCTTACAACTTTTCTATTAAATGTTAAATTCTGGGAGCAAAGCTCCCACAATAAGCCTATTGGCTTAGGTATTGATGAAATCAATATTTTTTCCCACATGGAATTTCCTTTTTCACTTGGTGGCATTCTACCTTTTTCTTCTCCCTATTTCCTATGAGAAAATATAGGAGGGAATATTTATATGTGTTAAGATGCTTGAAATGGGACTAGTGTGCCCTTTCAAGTGGGTCTTGCACATCCAAAGAGCATTATCCAATGTAATCAGTTAAAATGGATTATATCCTTTTTTATGTTTATAATAACAGGATGGGATATAGCTTAACATGTAATTAATTTATCCTTTGGTCAATTTATATGGTAATTCTGATTGGAACTATATATTATTATTAATATCTATAAATAGATAATAGAAATTTATATTGAAATTATTTATTATTAATATTTCTAATTAGATAATAGTAAAATATTACTATTTTTTTTTTCATAAGAAATAAATATATATTCACATAGTTATTGATAATGTTATTTTAAATATTTAGTGTTTACTCCCTTTTGATGATTAGAGAATGATTAGAGTTTTCTCATTATTGTCTAACCATCATTTATGATTTTATTGATTCATTTTTGTTTCATGATTTCATCACCTCATTAGGATAATGATGTGCTTGAGTAATGGTTTTAAGTTATGATGATAATATATTTTAAATATATTACATATAAATTGGTTATATATATATAATTTAGTATAATTATGGGATTTCATTTTAGGAGGGGTCATAACAGCCTCCCCTTCCCAAGATTGTTTGTCCTCAAGAAATGTTAATTTCACAAATCTCATTATGAAGATTCAATGTAGTGATGCGAGAAGATTCAAAACAATGTGAAGTATACTAATGCATGAGGACACAAAGAAGACATGAAGTAGACACAGGAATTCTTGAAGTCACAAAGAATAAATGATGTAAGTACAATACAAATGTTGCACACTTTCTTGATTAGGCCTTATAATTTATATTTTAAGGGTTAGAGAAAGGATTTATAAAAATTTACTTCCTTATCATACTTTTGATTGTGAATCCTACAACAAAAAGACAATCATTAGTACATAAATGTAAATATATTCATTTTTTTAAAAATATGTGTCATGATAAATTAGGTTCGAAGAGCCAATTCTATACTAAGCCCCCAAGAGTGGGACTTTGACCCTATTGGCCTTGGTGGTAGGTATTAGGCATCCACACAAAGTGGCCTACTTAGAAAGATGTTTGTTTTCTTCCATAATTGTACTTTACCATGATCCAAGTCCAAGGGTAGGACTTTGACCCCCTTTGCCTTGATGGCAGGTGTTAGGCATCCATCACGGTGGTAATCTTAGATAATCATTATATCCTTCTTTCATTTATCCAATCTAAGCCCAAGGGCGAGACTTTGAACCCCTTGGCCTTGATGAGAGGTGTTAGGCATCCATCAAGGTGTTCTACTTAGATGGTATTTTTATTCTCTATCTAATCTAAGCCCAAGAGTGGGACTTTGACCCTCTTGGCCCTAATGGTAGGTGTTAAGAATCTACCAAGGTGGTCTACTTAGATATCATAATATCCTTTTTTTGTTTTCCAATCTAAGGCCAAGGGGAGGAATTTGACCCCTTGGCCTTGATGGTAGCTATTAGGCATATATCAAGGTACCTACTTTGATGGTGATCACATTCCTTATCTATGTTTCAAATTCAATAATTCCATGTTTCCCAAATCAATGAGAATATACACATAATACATTTATTTGCCTTTAGTGATTTTTGGTACTTATTTGTTATTGCTAGATCTATAGCTCCTCAAAATCCCTTTGATCCTTTCCTTCTTCATCTTTGTGATCATGTTTTATTTTCTTTCTTGAATTCTCTTCCAACTCCTTGTCAACTTGGATAAATTCCAATCTATGAGCTTGGTTCCTTTTTCTACATGCATTTCCTAGTTCCCATTGTTCTTTGCATCTAAAACATAAGTTCTTCTTCTTCAATTCTTCATGCCTTCTCTTGATTTTTGTTCCACATTTATGGTTGGGATGCCATAGCTCATTACATTAGTGACATAGATCCTTTCTATAAAACTCCTTTCTATAATTATGAGAATGCTTGAAGTGTGTATTTGAAGGATGGTCCTTGAATTTGTCTTTCGTTAGGTGTGGGTAAAATTTAATGTCTTTTAGATTGCATCTTCTAAGTTTTTTGGTTCATGGGCTCCCACTGTGCTCCTGATCGATTCCTTTAACCCATTTATAAATGAATAGGTGAGTCTCTTTTGTGATACTTCAGGTACCATAGTTGATAATCTTTCAAATTCCATAGAAAATTCCACCACTAATCCTTCTTGTCTATGTTGGGTCAATCTTTTGAAGTAACATTCTAGATCTATTTGATCAAATTTCTTTATTAGTTTTTGTGTGAGTTTATTATCTTAGAATGATTTAGAATAAGTAGGGGCGGGGGGAGGTGAATCAAGTATCCTTAGGTCCATATGTACCAATTAAAATTTCAAACACTTCAAGCACTTCAAATCTAATCATTAAGTAGCTCAGTCTCTATAGAAAATAATTAGTAACATTAAATTACAATTCATTTTCCCAATAATAAAAAACTTGTAGAGTGTAAAACATTAACAATAAAGCATGTAAGATAATATCCTAACAAGTATGATGCTAGGATTTTACATGGAAACCCAAATTGGAAAAAATCACGAGCAACATGTCACCAATTTTTCCCACTTCTAAAATGAGCTCTATTACTGAAATGAGTTCTATTAGGATACAACCCTATTCAAGGTTGAGATACACATTGTTAGGTGTGACCCTATTAAAGGATTTAATCACCCTATCATGAGTGGCCTTGTTAGAGGATTTAAGCACATTTCATTAAAGGATTTACAAATGACAGTTAGGTCAACCTTGATTCAAGGATTTCAAACTAATATAATGGTTAGAAAGTAACAAAAAGTTGATCTAATAAATACATATCACTATGCAGCTCATATGCTGATCCATTAACTGACTTCCATTATCATCTCTATCTTTGGTCTGCTTGGTAATCCTTTAAGCAATCTCAATTCACCTCTTCACAAATATTCTCAGTCTTCTTAAGTTCACTAGTCAATAGCATCGATAAGAGACTGTATTCCTCTGCTAACCCTTTATATTAGCCCTTATACCTACTTAAATAAGTAGCTTGAACTTTTTTCACTTAAACACCACTGTAGATCTTAGGGTTTGGTTAGATTCATCAAATCCTTCCATATTTTCATTTGCTTCCTCTTCTTCTAGAAACTTCTTTGAACTTCTCTTTGAATCTATGCATAGAAATTCTCAAACATGGTTACCCTTTGAATAAATACTCTAGTTCATCCATCATTATCTTCGACATTCTTTCCATGCTCCAAGAGTTCAACTCTATCGGCCAAGAATTGAGATTCCTTCACAAATTGAAAAGTGTTATCACTTGGCCAACACTATGTTCTAACACTTGGTCATCAATGAATTACTCAATCAATACTAACTATTTTGTTTAGCATTTTTTTGATACTTAGTTTATATTGATTCTCAATTGACATTGTATGCTTCTTGGCTTATACTATGACTTGGTCAATAGTAGCATCACTCAGCCTAAACTTCTAGTTCCTTAATCCTTTTCTCTAAAGCCCAATCAAGCCTATGTATTTTTTCTTTGTATATCATCTCTTCTAGGATTTGACACAACTATCTTCTCTACTTAGTATTATGATTAAACATCACATTATCTTGCCAAAGTCTAATTGATCAAGTTCCCATTGTAATTGATGCAGGAGCATCCTAGGTTGCCTTGTAATCCTTCTCATTTTTGTTTATTCTACAAGTTACTGTCAAGTTCCATTTGTTGCTTTGTTTTCTAGTGTTGGTTGAGTTGTCTAGTGTTGGTAGAGTTGTCCACTATTGGCTAAGTGTTCTTTCATGTGCCAAGTTAACCAGTTATTTTACTGATGCTTAGTTCCTTCTTTGACCAAGTTGTCTATGTTTTGGTTCTTAGTTGGAGCCAAATCTTATATTTAATGTGGATCATGAGTTTAATGATATGATCTTGTCTAGGGATGAGTTTTGATTATTTTAAGGTCATCCTTTTTTCATGTAACATTCTAGAATCTTTTATAAGTTATTTTGGCAAGTATAAGTAGAGTTATTTGGTTTAGTTTAGGGCATGAAAAGTAGAAAGAACTTAGAGGTTTTAGAAAGTTCGAGGCATATGTGTCTGGAAGTGTGAATTCAAAGCTAGATCATGGATCTTGAAGTTGTATTTGTATCTAGCCATAACTTAGAAGGCCTTATAGTTGGACATGTATGCTGATAATTTGATAAAATTAATAGAAGTGTTTTGTTCTCTCTCTCCTTGGTGTTGTTCTTTGTTGTTTTCTTCCATTGTGTTTACTCTACAAGGTGCTTTAGATAGTTGGGTGTTCCCTTAGTCCTAGCTATTCATTGCCCTCCTTGCACTAGGTGGTATTAGAGATTAAGGTTTATCCTCATAGAGAATGGATCATGTAGAATCCTAAGTTGGACTTGGTTATAGGGTGACAGATCTAAGGATTTTACTGATAACTTGTAGAGGGTTACAATCTTGTAGGAACCTAATTTGTAAAGATGGTTCGAGGTAGAGGAAATTTTGATAATGCCATATTGATGGAGACACGACCCAAGCACAAAATGGATGCAATAGGAAAGGGAAAATTGTATTAACTGGGTAAATATGCTATTGCATTCAGTACAAAGAAAATAGACTTCAAAACATACCCTAAGGGCTTACAACAGTATAATTTTGGAGATAATTTCTCCTTTTAGTACGTCCTCTCAAACTCCACTCTGAATTGCCTTTTACAATGCCAGAAATGTTCTTAAATAAACCCCAGAGGGTTAAAGATTAGGAATACATTCTAGAAAGTGCTAGTTGGCATCCATCGACCAAATAGAAGGCTCTAGAAGTTGCATTAGAAGTCGGCACAAAATTAGAAGAATCTAAAAATGATAACCGAACTTTCGAGAGGCATAACTTTTGAACCATAGCTTCGATTGATGAATCGTTTACATTTCTAGAAAGCTCTCGAAGCGCTCTATAGCCCTATGGAATAGCTTCACTCATCTCCCATTTTTTGGCTCTATTTAAGGTCATTTAATGCCCCTAACCTAACTTTGAAGTATTCTTAGGAGGTCTCCAAAAATCAAAAAATTGAAATAAATTTCAAACCGTGGGGCCTTTCAACTTGATTCTTTTTTTGGAATGCTCTAAATTACAATTACAATCTTTCGACCAATTTACACCTTCTAGTTCACCAAAATGATGGCTCAATTACATACTCCTATTTTTCTAGCATTTACACATATTCCAAGGTGTCCAAATACTCTATCCTAGAACACTAATAGTGGAATTGTGAGAGTTGGAACCTTTATTTGACCCAAATGTGTATCCAAAAATAAAAACACATGAAATAGAAACTAAGTACATTTTTTTGGTTGACATAGGATTTCCCTTATACCTCTGGATGCTCCTGCATCTCATATTGGATACTTTGAGACAAATGGAAACATGATTAGATGTTGTGGACACAAATTAGAGGGGAGAAGCACATCTTGATGATGTAAGTGATGATGAATTAATAGCACTAAACCCTAATTTAGAACCTTAAGAAGACCAAGATGAGGAAAGATTATTGAGAGAAATATCTACAACACATTCAAAGCCTATTGTAGAAGTTGTTCCTTATGATGGAAAATTAGACACCAATCCTGTGTTGGATTGGATCTCTAATATGGAGAAGTTCTTTGAGTTTGAAAACACACCTGATAATAGGAAGGTGAAACTTGTAGTTACTAGGTTGAAAGGTCATGCTTCACTATGGTGGGAGAATTTGCAAACTAATAGACAAAGGAGAGTAAAGGAGAAGATTAGAACTTAGCTAAAGATGGTAAACAAGGTGAAGAACAAGTTTCTTCCTATTAATTACCAAGTTAGCTTGTTGAGAAAGATGCAAAACTTGAGATAAAGAGACATGATTGTGAAGGAGTGCACTGAGGAATTCTATAGATTAGACATTAGATATAGACATGTGGATGATGATGTTGAGAAAATTGAAAGGTATCTAAATAGATTGAGGTCTAGAATTCAAGATGAAATAAGTTTTGTGAAATTGAAAAGTCTAGAAGAAGCATACCAATGTGCCTTGAAAGCTAAGGAGATCTTGACAAAGAAGAATGAACAAAGACAAATAGGAAGAGATGGTAGATTCAAGAGAGGTAGAGGTAGATCTTGTAGAGAAGGTGATAGATTTTAAAGTTCTATACAAGATAAGGGAAAATATAAATGGAAAAGTGATGACAAAAATGAGACCAAATGGAAAGGTGGTAATTCTTATTGTAGAGGTGGTTTTTATGGTAATTATTTCAGCTATTGTAAAGAAGGGCATAGATCCTTTGAATGAAAATCCTCTAAAAATGGGCAAGGTAACATAAATGTTGTGATTCAAGAAGACATTGAGGGTTCATCAAGTGGACCTAAGGCAAGAGAAAATTTGATGGTGAGAAGAACCTTGTTTAATAAGGGAAATGATGAGGAACCTATCCTAAGGAGAAGTCTTTTCAAGACTAGATGTAAGATGGCTGGAAAAATTTTCAAAGTGATGCAGGAGCATCTTGGGTTAATGTGTTAACCTTCTTATTTGTGTTCATTCTACTAGTTTTTTTTGAGTTGTAGTCATTGCCAAGTTGCAGCAATTGTTGAGTGCTAATAATTTTGCAATGTCTATCAAGTTGAAGTTATCCCATGTAATGTTAAAACTTAGGTTAGTATGTTATCCCATCTCACTCTGTAGTGTTGCCAAGCTATCCTTCATGTACTGAGTGTCACCATTTTGGACAATTTTTTTGTATTTTTGATGGGAGCTAACTTGTCTGATTAATTTTGATCACTATGTTTATGATAAGATCTTGTATTGAGATGTGTATAGACCATCTTTGGGTCAGCCTTTCTATTTTTTAATGTTTTAGAATGTTTTGTAAGCCATTTTGGCAAATATAAATAGGGTGTTTAGGCTTAGAATGGGAAGAATAAGAAGGTTAGAAATTTTGTTTCATATGTGTCTAGAAGTGCAAATTTGAAGTTGTATCTTGGATCTAAAATGTATTTTTTATCTAGTTGTAGCCTAGAAGGCCTTATAGTTGGGCATGTATTTTGATTATTTCATGAATCAATAAAAGTATCTTGTTTTCTCTCCATGGTGTTGTTCTTTTTGTGTGTTTTATTCTATTGTGTTTACTCTGCAAGTTTGTTTTGGATTGTTGGGTTTGCCTTTGGCCCTAGTTATTCTCCCCCTCCTTGTGTCAGGTGGTATCAAAGCTTGAGGGTCATCCTTATGGAGATTGGATTGTGTAGAATCCTGATTCAAATTTGGTTGTAGGGTTGTAAATTTATGGATTTGACCTATAAGTTGTAGAGGGTTACAATCTTGCAGGAACCTAATTTATAAATATGGTCTGAGATAGAGGAAATGTCAATAATGCCATATTGGATAAATTGAGACAAATTTCAGCTAGATTAGATGTTGTGGAGATACCCTAGAGGAGATGAGCACATCTTGATAATGTGAGTGATGATGAAGCAGTGACACCAAACCCTAATCTAGAACTGGAAGAAGATCAAGATGAGGAAAGATTGTTGAGAGTATTGTCCAGGGCACATTCAAAGCATGTTGTAGAAGTTGTTCCTTATGATGAAAAATTGGACATCAATGTTGTGTTGGATTGGATCTCTGACATGAAGAAGTTCTTTGAGTATGAAAAGACTCCTAATAATAGGAAGGTGAAACTTGCAATTAATAGCCTGAAAGGTCATGCTTCACTATGGTAGGAGCATTTGCAAATTCATAGACAAGGGAGAGGAGAGGAAAAGATCAAATCTTAGGTGAAAATGGTGAACAAGGTAAAGGACAAATTCCTTCCTACTGACTACCAAGTTAGCTTGTTGGGAAAGATGCAAAATTTGAGACAAAGATACATGACTATGAAGGAGTATACTAAGGAATTCTATAGATTGGACATAAGATCTGGACATGTGGATGATGATGTTGAGAATATTGTAAGATATCTAAATAGATTGAGATCTGGAATTCAAGATGAGATAAGTTTTGTGAAATTAGAAAGTGTGGAAGAATCATTTCAATATGCCTTGAAAGATGAGGAGGTCTTAAAAAAGAAGCATGAACAAAGATAAAGAGGTATAGGTGGTAGATTCTAGAGAGGCAGAGGTAGATCTTATAGTGAAAGTGGTAGATTTGATAGTTCTATGCAGGATAAAGGGAAAATTTGAATGGAAGAATGATGACAAAGATGAGACTAAGTGGAAAGGTGGTAGTTCATACCAAGGAGGTACTAATTCTTATAGAGGAAGAGGTAATTCCTATTCTAGAGGTGGATTTCATGGTAATTATTTTAGATGTGGTAAAGAAGGGCATAGATATTTTGACTGTAGATCCTCTAAAAGTGGGGAAAATAATAGAAATGTTGTGGTTCAAGGAAACATTGAGAGTTCATTGAGTGGACCTGAGGCTAGAGAAAATCTTATTGTGAGAAGAACCCTATGTAATAAAGGAAGTAATAAGGAACCTATCCTTAGAAGAAGTCTTTTCAAGACCAGAAGTAAGATGGTTCGAAAATGTTGCAAGGTGATCATCGATAGTGGAAGTTCTACAAATTTGGCATCAAAAGAGTTGGTTACATAGTTGCAATTGCAAAGGTTGAAGCATCCTAGACTCTACCAAGTTTCATGGATCAAAGATGAGTATAAGATATTGGTAAGTGAGCAACACATTGTGAAGTTCAAGATTAAACATTACTTTGATGAAGTGTTGTGTGATATTATGCCCATAGGTTGTCATATTTTTTTGGGTAGACCTTGGAAATATGATAGATATGCTATACATGATGGAAGATTGAATTAATATACTCTTTAGGTGAATGAGAGAAAGAAAATATTATTCACTTTGATTGAAAGTCCAAATGAGGTTAATTGTACTATTGTTCAAGTTTGCATGGTCAATGGAAAGTAATTTGAAAAGAAGTAAAGAAAAATAAAGTTTGTTTTTCCATACTTCCTAGAGGACTGAGTTTGGGTAGTAATGGTTGAGTGATAGTAGAAGCTAGTAATGATCAAGTGACAATAGATAGTGGTAGCCAAGTACTAGAAGAAATTTTAGAATTTTTGAATGAGTATAAGGATATTGTTGCTGAGGATATTCTTGATGATTTACTACTAGTAAGAAGTATAAGTCATTGTATCGATCTGATTCCTGGAGCTAGTTTTTTGAATAAAGCACCATATAGAGTAACACCTATAGAGAATGAAGAACTTACTAGGAAAGTGCATGAATTATTGTAAAAGTGATTAATCAGAGAAAGTTTGAGTCCATGTGTTATACCTATTGTATTAGCACCTAAGAGAATGGAGAATGTGTATTGATTCCAGAGCAATTAACAAGGTCACAATAAAATATAGGTTTCCTATGTCGAGGATGGATGACATAATGGATTGTTTGAGTGGAGCAAAGTACTTTACCAATATTGATTTGAAATGTGGATATCATTGGATCAGAACTAGAGAAGGTGATGAATGGAAGACTACTTTCAAGACAAAAGATGGTTTGTATGAATGGTTGGTTATGCCTTTTGGTTTGACTAATGCACCTAGTACTTTTATGAGGTTGATGAATGAAGTTCTAAAGACATTTTTTGTAATTTTGTGATTTTTTATTTGGATGATATTATGATATTCATTAAGACTAAGGAAGAACATCTTGAGCATGTTAGGCAAGTATTACAAATATTGAAAGAGGAGAAGTTGATGATTAATCTAAAAAAGTGTTATTTTATGCAAGAGGAGATTGTGTATTTGAGATTTGTGATTTCAGCTGATGGTTTGAGAATGGATCCTGAGAAGGTTAAAGAAAATTTGGAATGGCCTACACTTGAGAATGTGGGTGAGGTAAGATCATTTAATGGTTTTGCTAGTTTCTATAAGAAGTTTATAAAGAATTTCAATTTTTTTGTAATGCTATGACTGAGACAATGAGAGGAGATAAAAAGCAATTCAAGTAGACACATGGAGCTGATAAGTGTTTTGAGACTTTGAAACAAAAGGTTATTGAATTACCCATATTGGATTTGTCTAATTTCAATAAGGTATTTCAAGTTGAATGTGATGCAAGTGGTAGTGCAATAGGAGTTGTATTGAATCAAGAATGTAAACCTATTGATTTCTCTAGTGAGAAGTTGAATGAAGCTAAAAGGAAGTATTATGTGTATGATCAAAATTTTTATGCTATTGTTAAAGCTTTTAAGAATTGGAGACATTATTTGATTCCTAAGGAGTTTGTGTTGTATATTGATCATAAAGCTTTACAGTACTTGGAAAGTCAACATAAATTGAATCAAAGACATATAAAGTGGGTTAAGTATTTGTGGAGCTTTACATTCTTGATTAAGCATAAAAGTGAGGTTAATAATAGAGTTGTTGATGCATTGAGTAGAAGACATTCTTTGTTGATTAAAATGAAGGTTGAAGTTCTTGGTTTTGATGAAATGAAAGAGTTGTATGATATTGATCTTATTTTTTCTAAGGCAAGGAGAGAGTGAAGAACACCAAATCTAATAGATCACATCAATAAGTATTATGAATATTTCATTCAAGAAGGTATGTTGTTCAAAGGTATTCAAATGTGTATTCCTAGAAATTCTATGAGAGTTAATCTAATTAAGGAAGAGCATAGTGGTGGATTGGCTAGACATTTTGGAATTGATAAGACATTGAGTTTTCTGAAAGAGAAGTATTATTAGCCACAAATGTATAAGAATGTTCATAAATTTGTGAAGAGTTGTGGAGTTTTTCAAGTTGAAAAAGGAGTAAGTTAGAATACTAGATTGTATACACCTATTTTTATTTATATGAAACCTTGGAGTGACATTAGTATGGATTTTGTTCTTGGATTTCCTAAAACAACAAAGAGTTATGATTCCATATTTGTTGCTGTGGATTAATTTTCTAAAATGGATCATTTTATACCATGTAAGAAGACATCAAATGTTGAGCATGTTGCTAAACTTTTCTTGAAAGAGATTGTTAGATTGCATGGATTACCGAGATGTATTATTTTTGATAGAGACAGTAAGTTTGTTAGTTATTTTTGGAGAACTTTGTGAAAGAAGATGGGTACTAAGTTGAAGTTTGGTTCTACATTTCATCTACAAACTAGTGGATAGACAATGGTTGTGAATACAAGCTTGGGTAATTTGTTGAGACGCTTAGTTGGAGATGAATCATATAATTGGGAGATGGTATTGACACAAGATGAATTTGCATATAATATTTCTATGAATAGAAGTACAAAGAAGACACCTTTTGAGATTGTTACTAGAATGAAGCCTAGAGGAGTGTTAGATTTGAGGGATGTTGCTAGTGAAGAGAAGAGAAGTGTTATAGGAGAAGAATTTGCTGATTTTATGGAGTCTTTGCATAAGGAAGTGAAGCTGAAGTTTGAACAAAGTAATTAGAAGTACAAGGAGAATGTTGATAAGTCTAGAAGACATAATATTTTTTAAGTTGGTGATGAGGTAATGTTACATTTGAAGAAAGGTAGATTTCCTATTTGAACATATAGTAAGCTAAAGATGAAGAAGTTTGGACCTTATCAAATCTTGAAGAATTTTGACAGTGGAAATGCTTATGAAGTTGAGTTACCTGATGACATGGATATATCTCCTATATCTAACTTTGCTAATCTATATAAGTATCATGAGTTAAATGATAAAGTTGTTATACCTAATGATTATCCTAAGAAGTAGATTGAAGAGGTTGAACAGATATTAAATGAGAGAGTTGGTAAAAGTACAAGAGGAAAAGAATACTATGAATATTTGGTGAAGTGGAAGAACAGACCAGTTGAAGATGTTGCATGGATTTCTTAATCTAAGTTGGATTTAGCTCAAGTTGTGTCACTTGCATGATTTAGGGGAATAATTTCTTTCTACCATGGTTTTCTAATGTAGGAGCATCCTAGGTTGATGTATTATCCTACTCATTTGTGTTTATTCTGCCAATTGTTGTCGAGTTGTAGTCATTGCATAGTTGCAACAGTTGCTGAGTGCAAGTAATTTTGTAGTATTTGTCGAGTTGAAGTTATCCCACATCATGTTAACACTTTAGTTATCATGTTATCCCATCTCACTCTATAGTGTGTACTGAGTTCCATGGTGTGTGTTGAGATATCCTTCATGTGTTGAGTGATCCTTCATGTGCTGATTGTTCCTATTGATGCTGAGTGATAGAATTTTGGACAAGTTTTCTTCATTTTTGATGGGAGCCAGCTTGGGGGATTAATTTTGATCATGATGTTTATGATAATATCTTGGCTTAGGATGTGTGCATACCATGTTTGGGTTGGCATTTCTATTTTGTAATGTTCTAGAATGTTCTATAAGCCATTTTGGCAAATATAAATAGGGTGTTTAGGCTTAGAATCAGAAGAACGGGAAGGTTAGAAAGTTTGTTGCATATGTGTTTGGAAGTGTGAATTTGAAGTTGGATCTTTGATCTAGAATGTATTTCATATGTATCAAGATTGAACATTACTTTGATGAATTTTTGTGTGATATTATACCTATGGATTGTTGTCATATTTTGTTTGGTAGACCTTAGTAATATGACAATCATGTAAGAGCATCCTGGGTGTGAGGGCAATCTTTTATCACCCAAAAAAGTTTTCTTTTTAGTATTTACTATTTTAATAAGGACTAGTAGACAAGGTGGTTACTATTTATCAAAACTTTTTATTTTTAGTAAGTTTTTCATTGTTAGGGTTAACCTTAGATAGAAATAATAGTTACATGCAAATATAACCAATATCAAAAAATAATAGATCGCACATAAGAGAACACAAGACACCAAGATTTAACATGGTTCACCCAATCCCTGGGCTACGTCTACCAACAACAAGTCCAATATTATTATTATCTAGTGATTACAATCCACACATATTATTATTATCAAGTCCAATATTATTATTATCTAGTGATTATATTTGCATGTAATAGATCACACATAATAGAATACAAGACACCAAGACTTAATGTGGTTCATCCAATCCCTGGGCTATGTCCACCAATAGCAAGTCCAATATTATTATTATCCAATGATTACAATCTACAATCCCTTACAATTCAATACCACTACAAGAAGCTTCAATATCACCATTACATTATGAAATCCCTAACCCTAAGCATTTTTATACAAGCTTTTTACCACTTACACAATTAGGACTATAATAATTCATCCAATAAGAAACTAGTAGTCACTACCCCTTGACCCCATCTTAGGGATGCTACCCCCAAACCCTCGTAGAAATAATATGGAGAGAAAATTGTGCTGAATAATCCTCTAAGTCTGATTAGGATCCACATCACGACATTCATTCGAGATCAAAATGTTCTCATTTTCTACATGAAGGTTCATTTTAGAATTATAAACCTACCATAAAAATATCATTGCTTCAACTTAAAAATTAGAGAAGTTATTGTGGATTTTTGGTGGAAAAGTTAGGAAAAAAGTCTTCAGGCTCACCATTGAAGACCTTAGATTGCCTTGATGAGGTCCAAAAACTTGACAAAAAGGTGCTTGTGCCATTCAAAGCTTGTAGATTAGGTGCTGGTGTTTTCAAAAAATGGTTATAATAGCCAATTAGAGAAACATAAAATTACCTATTTAAGAAAGGCCTAAACATTGTCTAGGACAACTCTGGGTGGTTGTTCACAACTTAGTCTTGTAGATTACTATAATGAAAGCACCCATGTGGGTTAGCATCTTGTACTTGTGAATTTTGTAATTCCACATTTGTGGTGATAATAAGAAGTCCATATTTTTTCTCTTGCATTTGCTATTATTTCTTTGTTTCTTTTATGAGTATATGGTATTAAGGGAAACACCCTTTGTCAAGTGGTATTAGAGCTAGAGTTCTTGAGTGTGTGGATAGATGATTGACTATGAGGCAGTTCACACCAAGATCATGGTTTTGCACTAGGGTTTAAGTGAAAGTGTGAAAATGCCTCCATAAAGAGAGCGTGGTGGAAGAGCTATAGGTGTTACACCTAAGGGTTTTAGAGCCCTCTAAAGAAAAATGCAAGCATTGGAAGAACAAATGCATAAAGGAATAAATCTTCCTCTAATAGATGAAAGTGAGAACAAGGATGAAGTAGAAGAAAATGTTGAAGTAGAGGCAGTTCTAAACACAGAGGAAGAGAGGATTTTAGGACCATCTCCAAGATTGGAAAAAGACATCAATTTAAAGTTCCCATGTTTTTAGAAAATATCAACCTAGAGGAGCTAATCAATTGGATCAATGAGTTGGAGGAGTACTTTGAGTATGAAGATATTGAGGATCTTGATAGGGTCAAGTTTGAGAAGGTGAAATTGAAGGGACATGAAAAGATCTAGTGGAAAAGGTTCAGTTGAGTGAAATAGAAAGGAAAAGGAAAAAATCATCAAATAGGATTGGATTATAGCTAAACTAAAGTAACAACTCATTCTTTTGGATTATTATCTTGATCTATTGAAGAAAATTAAAAGGTTGAAGCAAGCAAGAAAATTTATTCAAGAGTATACCGAAGAGTTCTATCAAGTTCTCATTAGAGTCAACCATGCAAAGGCTAATAAGGATAAAGTGGCACATTATCTTAATGGGTTAAGGATAAGTATTTAGGATGTGCTGAGTCTAGTTTGAATGAATAGTATTGAGGAGGCATACCATTTTACCCTAAGATTTCAGAAAAAACTAAGAAAGAAGTTTGACAACAAGAATAGTGGAAGAGGTCAAAGTGGAAGATCTGGTGGATGATCTTATGGAGGCCATAATGATGATTAGAAGAACAAGAATGAGGCTAGAATTAGTAGTCAAAACCAGAGGGGAAACAATTCTAATTGTTTCCATGATTAGAATAATAGAGGTCAGAGAGGAAGAGGTGGAGGATAAGGATCCAGAAGAGGAGGCTTCTATGGGAAATGTTTTCACTGTGGAGAAGAAGGACATGGAGCATTTGAATATTCCCAACACCAAGGAAGGATAGATCAAAGAACATAAGGCTAGGAAAAAGTTACACATGTTGATGAAGGTGTCAAATCACCACATTCTAAATATACTAAGAGGAGAAGTCTTAGTTAATAGAAGAGTCCTACTAAGTGGTGAGCATGAACCTGATCAAAGAAGGATCTTGTTTTGCACTAGGTACAAATATGAAGATAAGTGTTGTGATGTGATCATTGATGATGGAAGTACTAACAATCTAATGTTAGAAATGATGGTCACAAAGTTGAAGCTAAAGAGATAGAAACACCCACATCCATACCATATTGCTTGGGTGCAAGATGACCACAATGTCATGGTCAATGAGTAGTGCTTAATGAAGTTCAAGATTGGAAGCTACTAGGATGAGGTACTTTGTGATATCATACCTATGGACATATGTCATATGTTGCTAGGTAGGTCATGGCAATTTGATGGGCATGTTATAGACAATGGGGGAGCCAATACCTACACTTTGACCAAGGATGGAATGAAGCATAAGCTAAAGTGGTTGAAGGATAAAGAAGAAAATGAACGTAGTGCTACTAGAATATGTTTTCTTGATGGAAAAGAGTTTCTCAAAGGTATGAAGTGTGAGCATATGTGTTTTTCTATAATTCCAAAATATAGTAAAGAAGAAATAGAGGAGGAACCTATAGAAGTTGCAAATATGTTGGGAGATTTTTATGATATTGTATCAGATAATATAAGTGATGGATTTCCACCAATGAGGAATTTTCAATCACCAGATGGATTTGGTTCCAAAAGCTAGTTTTCCAAACAAAGTAGCACATAGAATGATACTAGCAGAAAGTGAAAAGTTGAACATACAAGTTTATGAGTTGTTGTAGAAGGGGTTGATTCAAGAGAGTCTAAGTCCATGTTTTGTACCAGAAATATTAGCACCAAAGAATAATGGAGAATGAAGAATGTGCACAAATTCTCATGCTAACAAGATCACAATCAAGTATAGATTTCCATTGCCAAGGATGGATGATACTATTAACTATTTGAATGGGGTTAATTATTTCACAAAGATAGATCTAAAGAGTGGGTACCATTAGATTCATATCAGAGAAGGTGATGAATGGAAGACTTCTTTCAAAACAAAAGAAGAACTATATGAGTGGTTAGTCATGCCTTTTGGGATAACCAATGTACTGAGCACTTTCATGTGGCTCATGAATGAGATACTAAATGAGTTTCTGGGTAAGTTTGTCATTGTTTAACTAGATGATATTTTTATTTATAGTAAGATATTGGAGGAGCATTTCATTCATATTTGCAAGGTTTTTGATAAGTTCAGGGGAAAAAAGTTGTTGATAAACCTAAAGAAGAGTAGTTTTGTAAAGAAAGAGTTGGTGTACCTAAGATTTGTAGTCTTAGTAAAATGTCTGAAAAATGGATCCAGAGAAAGTGAAGGCTATCCTTGAATGGCCTACTCCAAAGAGTGTGACAGAGGTAAGATCTTTTCATGGACTAGCTAGTTTTTACAAAAAATTTATAAGAGGTTTTAATAATATTTGTGGACCCTTGACTAAAATAGTGAGAGGGGATAGGAAAGAATTTAAGTGGACTGTAGGAACAGATAAGAGTTTTAATCTATTGAAATAGAAAGTTACTAAGTAGCCTATTTTAGCACTTCCTAATTTTAACAAGGTGTTTCAAGTAGACTATGATGCTAGTAGTACTACAATAGAATCTATTTTGAATGAAGAAGGTAGACTTGTTGCTTGTTTTAGTGAGAAGTTAAATGATGAAAAAAGAAAATATTTTGTTTATGATTAGGAATTTTGTGCTACAATTCAAGCATTGAAAAATTGGAGACACTATCTTCTTCCTAAGGAGTTTGTGTTGTATATTGATCATCAAGCTTTGCAATATTTAAATAGTCAAGAAAAATTGAACCAAAGGCATTTGAAGTGGGTTGAATTTTTGCAAAATTATACATTTTTTTTGAAACATAGGAGTGGGAAGTCTAACAAAGTTTCAGATGCTCTTAGTAGAAGACAACTTTTGTTGACACAAATGTAGATAGAGGTGGTTGAGTTCAAGGAACTTAGTAATTTGTATCCAAATGATCCTGATTTTAGTGAAGCATGGAAGGCTTGTACAAAATCTATTACACTTGATAGAATGAAGTGGTTGGATTTCATAATCTAGGATATTATGTTATTCAAAGGAAGCTAGTTGTGCATTCCTAGATGTTCAATGAGATAGAATATCATCTAAGAGAAGCATAGTTGAGAATTGGCTGGACATTTTGGTAGAGCTAAGACCATTGCTTTGGTTCTTGAGAATTATTATTGGCCACAGTTGTAGCAAGATGTGAAGAATTTTGTACAGAGTTGTAGAGTATGTCAGATGGCAAAAGGAGTGAAGTAGAATACATGATTGTATCCACCATTACCTATACCAGAGAAGCCATGGGAGGATGTCAGCATGTATTTTTTTCTTGGATTACCAAGGACAAAATGTGTGCATGATTCTATATTTGTGGTGGTTGACAGGGTTTTAAAGATGGTATATTTTTTTCCTTGCAAGAAGACTAGTGATGTTGTTCATGTGGTAGAGTTGTTTTTCAGAGAAGCGGTGAGATTACATGGTCTGCCAAAGAGTATAGTTCTAGATTAAGATACTAAATCTATTGGGTATTTCTAGCATACATTGTAGAAGAAGTTGAAGAGAGATTTGAAGTTTATTTCATCACATCATCCACAAATTGATGGACAAATCAAAGTTATGAATTGCATTTTGGGAAACTTACTAAGATGTTTGATTGGAGACAAGCCAAAAGGATGGGATATGATTTTACCATAGATAAAATTTACATATAATAATTTTATCAACGAGTATTGGTAAATCACCATTCTAGATTGTATATGGGACTAGTTCTAGAAATGCTTCTAAATTGAGGCAGTTGGATAAAGGAGAGATAAGTAGTGTTGAAGCAGAAAATTTTGCTAAACATTAGAAGAACATCTATGAGGAGGTGAGGAAGCACATTATAAAGATGAATACATAGTATAAATCTAAGGCAGATGTGACAAGGAAGTACAAGGAATTTTAGATTGGAGATGAATTCATGGTTCATTTGCAAAAGGAGTGTTTTCCAATGGGTGCATATAATAAGCTAAAGATGAAGAAGTTTAGACCATGCAACATGGTGAAAAGGCATGATTCTAGAAATTCTTATGAAGTGGAGTTTCCTGCTAAATTGAATATTTCATTTGTATTTAATATTTTAGATTTGATAGAGTATTATGAAGGAATTAATGAAGTTGTAGAAGCACAATGGAGTATTCCAGCAACTAGTTTGACTATAAAGGAGATTGAGGAGATATTGGATAGTCATGTTGTCAAAAGTACAAGGAACAAAACTTATGTGGAATACTTGGTCAAATAAAAAGGGAGGCTAGTAGAGGATTCATCATGGCTAGCATGGGAGGAGGTTAGCAATCTTGGTTTATCTCTAAATACATAAGACATGACAAAGTCACTTCTCAAATTACCTCGAGTGTCTGATGCAGAAGCATCCTAGGTGTGAGGGAAATCTTGCATCACCCAAAAACATTTTCTTTTCAGTCTTTTCTATTTTAATAAGGACTAGTAGATAGGGTGGTTACTATTTATGGGAACTTGCTATTTTTAATAAGTTTGTTATATGAGCTTGGAATGTTCTCATTTTATACATGAAGGTTCATTTCAGAATTATAAGTCTACCATAAAAATCTCATTGCTCCAGCTTAAGTATCAAAGAAGTTATTACAGATTTTTGGTGGAAAATTTAGGAGAAAAATCTTCAAGCTTATTGTTAGAGGCCTTAGAGTGCCTGGATGAGGTCTAAACACTCAAAAAAAGGCACTTACACCATTCTGAGCTTGTACATCAGGAGCTAGCATTTTCAAAAAATGGTTATAATAGCCAATCAAAGCAATGGTTTGAGAGTTATGGCTTTCCAAAGTTGGGCTACCCAAAATTCCTAAAATAAATGTCAAAAATGTATTTGGCCAACTCTATATGTATTGTTAGGCTCTTTTGGCCCTAGGTATTAAGCTTGAGCATCTAGAACCTTCCTAAACAACATAAAATTGTCTATTTAAGAAAGGCCCAGACATTGTGTAAGACAACTCTAGATGGTAGTTCATAGCCTAGTCTTGCAAATTACTATAATGAAGACACTCATGCAGGTTAGCATATTATACTTGTGAATTTTGTAATTCCACATTTGTGGCAATAATAAGTCCATATTTTTGTTCTCGCATTTGCTATTGTTTCTTTGTTTCTATTATGATTTTATGGTATTAAGGGGAGCCTTTATTAGATAGATATGTTATACATGATGGAAGATTGAATAAATATACTCTTTGGGTGAATGGGAGAAAGAAACTATTTTTTCCTTTGATCAAGAGTTTAGATTAGGTTAATTATATTATTGTAAGATTTTTCATTGTTAATGGAAAGCAATTTGAAAAGGAAATGAAAAGGAATCGAGTCTATTTTTCCATAATCCCTAGAAGATCATGTTTTGGTAGCAATGATCAAGCAACAAAAATTGGTAATGACCAAGTGATAGATAGTGGTAATCAAGTAATAATAAAAAATACTAGTGTAGACTAAATACCAGATGAAATTGATTTTTTTCTGAAAGAGTATGAAGTGTAGATGATATACCAAATAGTTTACCACTAGTAAGGAGCATAAGTCATTATATGGATTTGATTCCTGGAGCTAGTTTTTGTTGAATAAAGCACCATATAGATTGACACCTATAGAGAATAAAGAAATTAATAGACGAGTGCATGAATTGTTGTAGAAAAGTTTGATCAGTGAAAGTTTGACTACATGTGTTGTACCTACTATATTAGCACCTAAGAAGAATGGAGAATGTATATTGATTCTAGAGCTATTAACAAGATCACAATTAAATATAGGTTTCCAATGTTGAGGATGGATGACATAATGGATTGTTTGAGAGGAGAAAAATATTTTACCAAGATATATTTGAAGAGTTATTATCTTCATATTGGAATCAGAGAAGGTGATGAATGGAAGACTACTTTCAAGAAAAAAGATAGTTTAATGAATGGCTAGTTATGCCTTTTGGTTTGACTAATGTACTTATTACTTTCATCAGGTCGATGAATGAAGTTCTCAAGAGATTTTTGGGTAAGTTTTTTATTGTTTATTTCGATGACATTTTGATATTTAGTAAGACTAACGAAGAACATCTTGAGCATATCAGTCAAGTATTGTAGAGATTGAAAGAGGAGTTGATGATTATTTTGAAAAAGTGTTATTTTATGCAATAGGAGATTGTGTATTTGGGATTTGTGATTTCAATTGATGGTCTGAGAATGGATCCTAAGAAGGATAAATAAATTTTGGAATAGCTTGCACCTAAGAATGTGGGTGAGGTAAGATCATTTCATGGTTTGGCTAGTTTCTATAGGAATTTTATAAAGAGTTTTGGTCCTATTTGTAATGCTATTATCGAGACAATGAGAGGGCATAAAAAGGATTTCAAGTGGACACATGGAGTTGATAAGAGTTTTGTGACATTGAAACAAAATGTTGTCAAGTTACCTGTATTGGCTTTTCTTAATTTCAATAAGGTATTTCAAGTTGAGTGTGATGCAAGTGGTAGTGCAATAGGAGCTATATTAAGTCAATAAAGTTAACCTGTTGCTTTGTTTAATGAGACGTTGAATGATGCTAAAAAGAAGTATTCTATATATGATCTAGAGTTTTATGCTATTTTTCAAGCCTTGAAGAAGTGGAGACATTATTTGATTCCTAAGGAGTTTGTATTATATACTAATCATAATGCTTTGTAGTACTTGGGAAGTCAACATAAATTGAATCAAAGACATATAAAGTGAGTTGAGTATTTGCAAAGTTTCATATTTGTGATCAAGCATAAAAGTGAAGTTACTAATTGAGTTGTTGATGCATTGAGAAGAAGACATTCTTTATTGTATGCTACCAACCCTAATTGTTTTGAGGTATGGGGAGAGTGTAGAGCACCAACTATATTAGATCATATGATTAAGTATGATGAGTATTTCATTCAATAAGGTATATTGTTTAAAGGAATTAATTTCTGTATACCAAGAAGTTCTATGAGAGTTAATTTGATTAAGGAAAACCATTTTGGTGGATTGGCTAGATATTTTGGAATTGATAAGACATTGAGTTTGCTAAACGATAAGTATTATTGGCCACAAATGTACAAGGATGTTCAAAAGTTTGTGAGGAGTTGCGAAGTTTGTCAAGTTGCAAAAGGATTAAGTTAGAATATTGGATTATATGCACCTATTTTTTTCCTAAGAAACCTTGGAATGACATTAGTATGGATTTAGTTCTTGGACTACCTAAGATAGTAAATGGATGTGATTCTATAGTTGTTATTGTGGATAGATTTTCTAAGATGGCTCATTTTATACCATGTAAAAAGACATCAGATGCTAAGCATATTGCTAAAATTTTCTTCAAAGAGATTGTTAGACTACATGGATTACCAAGAAGTATTATTTCTAACAAATACAATAAGTGTTTTGGTTATTTTAGGAGAACTTTGTGGAAAAATATGAGTACTAAATTAAGATTTAGATCTATATTCTATCCATAGATAGATGGACAGACAAATGTTGTGAATATAAGCTTGGGTAATTTTCTAAGATGCTTAGTTGAAGATAAACCACATAATCAAGAGTTGATATTGGAACATGTTGAGTTTTCATATAATAAATCTATGAATAGGAGTACATGGAAAACACCTTTTGAGATTGTTACTATAATGCATCCTAGAGGAATATCAGATTTAAGGGATGTTTTTGGTGAAGAGAAGAGAAGTGTTGTAGAGGAAGAATTTTTTGATTTTATGGTGTCTTTTCATAAGGAAGTAAATTGAAGTTGGAATGAAGTAATTGAAAGTATAAGGGGAATGTTGATAAGTCTAGAAGACATCATGTTTTTGAAGTTGGTGATGAGGTGATGGTTCATTTGAAGAAAGGTAGATTTCCTATTGGAACATATAGTAAGTTGAAAATGATCAAGTTTGGACCTTGTATGATTTTGAAATTTTTTGAAAGTGGTAATTCTTATGAAGTTGAGTTACCTAATGACATGTATATATCTGCTATATTCAATGTTTCTAATTTTTATAAGTATCATGAATCAAATGATGAAGTTATTGTATCAGATGATTATCCTAGGAAGTAGATTGAAGAAGGTTAACATGTATTGGATCAAAGAGTTAGTAAGAGAATAAGAGGAAAAGATTAATAGAAACATTTGGTGAAGTGGAAGAATAGACCAATGGAAGATGCTACATAGATTTTCCAATCTGAGTTGGATTCAACTTAGGTTGTGACATTTCAATGATTCAAGAGAATCATTTCTTTCAACCCTGGTTGTTTGATGCTAGATCATCCTAGGTTGCCTTGTAATCCTACTCATTTTCATTGATTCTGCCTGTACTACTAAGTTCCAGTTGTTGTTGAGTTATCTAGTGTTGGCTGAGTTGTCCAATGTTGGTCAAGTTGTCCAATGTTGACCAATTTGTCTAGTGTCAGTTGCATTGTCTAATGTTGGCTGAGTGTTCCTTCATATACTGAGTGAACTAGTTATTTTATTGATGCTTAGTTCCTTCTTTAACTAATTTATCCCAATTTTGGTTCTTATTTAGAGCTAACTCTTGTATTTAATTTGGATCATGAATTTAATGATAGCATCTTGTCTAGGAATGAGTGTTGACCATTTTGAGGTTGGCGTTTCTTTTACGTAATGTTCTAGAATCTTTAGCAAACTATTTTGGAAAGTATAACTAGAGTTATTTGGTTTAGTTTAGGGCATGAAAAGTAGAAAGAACTTAGAGGGTTTAGAAATTTTGGGGCATATGTGTTTGAAAGTGTAAATTTGAAGTTGGATCATGGATCTTGAAGTTGTGTTGTGTATCTAGCTATAACCTAGAAGGCCTTACAACTAGGCATATATGTTGATAATTTGATAAAAATAAATAGAAGTGTTCTATTCTCTCTCTCCTTGGTGTTGTTCTTTGTTGTTTTCTTTAATTACATTTACTCTATAAGGTAGTTTGGATAGCTGGGTGTGTGCTTAGCCCTAGCTATTCATTGTCCACCATACACCAATAATTCCACATGACTCAATCTTTCATCTAGGTTCTTTTGTTAACTCTTATTCTCAAATCCTCTTCATCAATCATCTTGATATGACACTTTACTTAGGTAGAAGTTGCCTCACCAATAAGATTTGACAATAATGAAAACATAACAATTATTCCAATTGTAGTTTCCAACAATCTTCCTCTTTGGCATTGATGGCACTACCTCAAGTTACCATGTTGGAAATGATTTAAAAGATCATAAGGAAGATTGTTGGAATGATCATATGGAACTAGTAAAGAATGTTCTCAATCATTGTTTTGTCATTGATGTCAAACTTTCCACTTGCAGGAATGAGAATTGCTTTAGTGATCCAAATCCTATCAATTGGTTGATTAACAAGGAGGAGGAAATCAATAAGATGTAACTAGAACACCTAGAGAAAGGTTGAAGTTATGATGTTGGAATGAAGTAGAAGGATCAGTCAAGCCATTGATGAAATAATGTACTGATGACATACTCTAAGACATAGAGAATGGGCACACTGAAACATATCAAAGATATAAGGTTTTAGCTAAGACATCTGTAAAGCCTAACTAAAGTTCATTAGAGAGAAGGAGCCAAGCAAGCTAGTAGGTGCTAAACAGATTCCTAGTTGAAGCCGAGCAAGTTCAACTTCAAGTGTCGAGTGAACTTCAGGTGCCGAATGATACAAAGTTTATCAAGTGCCGAGTGATATCAAGTGTCAAGTGATCCAAAGTAATCAGGTGCCAAGTGATATAGTTTTATTTAGGTGTCGAGCTATCCAGGAAACAAATGCTGAGTAACAAAAAACTCATAGTGTCGAGTAACACAGAGATGTCGAGCATCAGTAAACCAATAATGCCGAGTTGCTGCATTATTTTGATAATCATAGATTTTCCAGATCTAAGCCAACAAGGTTGTTATCTAGAAGTCTGTGAATTAAATGGAAGATAAGAATGATGAGCTGGTGGCACAGAACACCATGTAGAACATTTTTGAGGTTACAACTGGAACCTAGATAAAGTCTCTAGATAAGAACAAGATATGAGGTAGATACATTGTATCCTACCTAATCCATTTGAAACCCTACAAATTGGAGAGGGAGAATTGAGCAGAGAAGGAAAATTAGATTTCTATATAAGGAGTCATAAGGTCATGAAGCAAAGAGAGAGAGGTGGTCAGGCATGAAAGCATAATTGCTGAAGAAGGTGCTAAGGAGAAGAAAGCACAGAAATACTATTTGGATAGATGACCACAAGGATGATTGCATTGGCATGATGATTAAAAAGACTCAAGGAGATAAAGCTTGAGAGGAAGACAAGCTGTTAGAGCTGAAATGATTAAAGCCAAGCAGTAGGACTGAACTGAAGAAGTGATCTAAAATCTACAAAGTATGTTGTAAGTTGTATCAGATCAAAAAGCCATTATTGTTACTCTCTAGCAATTGTAATAGATAGTTTAAATCCTATGGACTTAGGTTGGTTTAATAGCCATGAGGTAAATCCTTTAACTGGGTGACATTCCAAGTGAATGTTTAGAAGTCCTTTAACCAAGCCCATTCCTAACAATTTGGTGAAATCCTCTAATAAGGTCACATTTAACAGTGTGTTGTAAGCCTTTAACAGGGTAGGCTTTTAACAAGGCATCGCTTTAGAAGAGTGAAAATCAAGTAGCATGTTACTTGCAGTTTTTCCCAAATTGGGTTTCCACATAAAACATTCTGTCATGTGTTGATCTTGCATGTTTTATCTCTACATGTTGATTTACCGTAACTTGCTAATATGGTTTATTTAAGTTTGGATGAATGAAAAGTGTATGGATTCATTAAAAGTAGTGAAAAAGTGTTATTAGGGCTTTTGGACCTTGGATAACTAATTCAGCCCCCCCCCCCCCCCCCCCCCCCTCTCAGTTATTCTAAAAGAATTCTAACAACCATGCAATCCAAAAGTTATTTGATTTGTTTCAAGAAACTCCCTCTATCTTCAGTATTAAAATTTCATTAATATCCTTAGTTTCATTTTGATTCTCATCTCATTGTCCAACAATCTCCTTTTTTAGTTTCATTTTGATTCTCATTCATGCAACTCTGGTATGCAATACATAGACTTTCTCTATCATACCATATCATGAAATCAATTAGCTCCCTCTTTGACTGCTAACAACACCTTGCATTGATTTGTACATTGGAAACATAAATTGGAAGGTAAGTTTCAGGGGGAGAGGGGGGTGAATCAACATTTTAAAGATTTTACCAAAAAAACATTTCACCATGCATCCATCTCATAAATTATCAAATAAATTAAAATATCTAACCATGCATCACATCCATAGCATAATGTAAACCAACACATAACACAAAATATTTTGGTTACCCAGAAACCCTCCAAGATGAAGGTAAAACTAGGGTGGGAATGACACCCACAAATCTTCACTATGTAGCAATAAAGTGTGGCCAATTATGGCTACAAAGTTTTGATCATAAACTATGATCATACCCTATGAAAGGTCTACCCTTGTAAAGGCTTACAAAATTGTTAGGTCTTACCTTGATGAAAGGATTCAAACTCATAATTAAGTAAGCACTTTGTTAGAATATTTACCCAAGTCTATTAGGACTACTCTATTAAGATATTTACCTTGTATAACCTATCAAAATGATTCAGTACCTGATCCTTCGGTTAGCACCTTTTGCTAGATAATAGATATCCTCTTTATTGGTTGTATCTTGATCCTTCTAATCTGATTTCTCTTCTCTGACCCTTCACTTCTTATCTTGTCAACTAAATTTTTTCATATCAACTACTTTTGCATTATCGATCCTTCACTGAAGCATGTTCTCCATCATGAATGTCTCCTTTCCTCTTAGCATTCACTCTTCTTCACATATGATACTTCTCTTCACTTTATGATAACTCCCCCTTAGGGTTTTCCTCCTTAAATAGGCATTTGGAGATGATCTTAGGTCATAATCAATGGATCTGGTTGATTATAATTGTCGCTTTAAGATCCCCTTTTTCTTATTGGTTTGTTAGGTAATCTTGGGGTGCTTGATATGACTTTTTCTTTATCTCTTAATATTGTAAATTAAAGATTATGTCATCTAAAAATGGTTTACACATGATTTTGTGCCATTACAAACTTGTATGTCCATGACTAGATTCTTGACATCAATAGGCTTCTGATGCTTATCCTTAACTATGCCCTCTACTATCACTAAATCTCATATTGGCTTTGCACTTATTGTTTCTCAAATCTTGAATGAATTGGCATTAACTATTTACTTGGCATATACTTACTTTTGATGTCATCTCAACATGTATTATCTAAAGGCTTGTGCTCAACTTACTCTATTTTCTTAGCCTAAGTAGTAGCTTGGTCACAGTGATGACTGACTAACTCTTCCAGATAATGACTAAGTGTTTTGTCACTAACTTGTTAAAACCATAATGAGATCAACAATCTCTCCCTTTGACATGAGTGGCAAAAACACATTGTCATGGAATATATATTTTATAGTACACATAATTTAGACAATGTATAATATCTATTTAGTCTATACAAAATTTCAAAACCTGTAAAAATATTGTCTCATTACCTTATTAATCCCCCAGAGTAAATACTACATTTTGGTTTTGTAACTCCCATTGTGTAGATATTATCAAAAATTATTCTTCTTCAATAATATATTTCCCATTTCTTTATATCATGTCTTCCTTGACATAAAATCCCCCTTTTTGACACTTATGTCATTGTGGGTAGTACATTTACAGTGTGTTTATCCAAAAAAAATTTGTGGACTTGCATAATGATTCCCAATGTAGAATTCCAAATATCTCTAGCTATTTATAAATATTGAATTTGAATCTCCAAGTTGGCTTCCATGTCCACTAGGCCTTTTATAGTTCAAAGATGGGAATCTTTCTTCAATAGTGATTTGACAAATATGAGATCTCATTGCAAAACTTCCATGTGAGGGGTCAACATGGATTGAATACTGATCAAATTTGATATGATGTTTGCATCCTTGGCTTGCAACCTGACAAGTCTTTCTTGTGTAAGGAGTAATCTCTAAAAATGTGATTAACTAGTTCCATGAGATGATTTCAATGTAAATTCAGTAGACTTTAGTTCTCCTTGCAACCTATCAATAGTTTGTTGAGTTTCTTGAGTCAAGAAATCAACATTACAAAGTTTAGTATATAGAGAATATATATTTTCCAAAGTTTTCTTCACACTCTCCATCTTTGTTGACAAGTCAACCTATCTAAGTTCTATGTCACTGGAGACTTTGTCCATGACCTTAGTGTGAAATCTCTTTTCAAAACATTCCAATAAATTGACATTAGTCTCTATGTCTTCATCTTTTATCCTATCAACTATATGTAAAAGTTGTTCAAGTATAGGATTATTGGTTGATGAATCTTAAATATCAAAAGAATCTACAAAAAATATATTTAATGTCATGCAAAACTTGTTTTGGTTTATGCTCTCTCCTGAGATTTTTTTGCATTGATTTCTATTATAGAGATTCTTGAAGAATTTCCTATTGACATATGAGTCAAATTTTTTATTAGTGACACATACTTATTCAGATTATGTATAGCTACCAAGCTCTTTAAGTAGTTTACAAAATTTAACATGAAATTTAGTAGCCACCAAGCTTCTATAGTTGCTGCTAAATCCTTTGGACTAATTCCAGTGGCTACCGAGCAGATTTAGTTAGTGTGAAGTTCAACAATTCAAACCAAATAGTTTAGTGTATACCAAGTTTATCAATGGTTATTGAGTTCATAGTTCATGTGATGTGAAGCCTACATTTACTAAGCTTTGTAGTATCTACCAAGTTTACAATTCAAGTGATGTGAAGCCAATGTTAACCAAGCTACTTCATGGTGACCAAGTGATTCAATGTTTACCAAGTTGCAAAGTATCTACCAAGTCACCAGTGTAAACTAAGTTCAAGACTACTTGAGGGTGATTAGTATGGATCAAGCTTCTATGTATACCAAGAGCATGATGATGCCAAGCAATGATAGTGGATTTCGAGTATCAGAACCTCACCGAGTTAGTCTTTAGAACTTGAGTATCTTCACGTGGGCTAACTTTGTAATATTTGTGTAAACTTGTGTCATGGCCAACTTAGTAATTTTGTAAATTGGATTGGTATATGTATATATATATATATGATGTATTGTATCATATCCAATATAGAGGAAGTGCAAGCAAGAATGAATACAAATATGAAAGCATATGTATTGTGAATGCAACAGATAAAGAATTATAAAGGCCATATCAATACAAGGAGTAGAAGTGACCAATCTATCACAAAAGGTGATCATTACACTAAGGAATCTCTATCAACAAACTCAATTGCATATCAGAGATCTACTGCTTCATCCTAATAGGTGAACTAGTCAAAATCCTCTAACAAGGTAGACCTAACAATCTTTTCTAAATCTCTTTACCAAGTGCATACATCATTATATGTTTGTAAATCCTCTCACAAGGTAGACCTAGCAGTCCTATTTGCTCCTAATAGGGTAGATCATTAGAAGTGATCAACGTAAGCCTTAATAGGCCAACATTTGCTATAGTACTAAAGTTTGTGGGTATCATCCCCACCCCAATTTTACTTTCTATTTGGAAGGTTTCTAGGTCACCAAATCCCTCTGTTCAAGTGTCACGGATAATATCATGTTTTTAGTTTCTCATACATGTTGTTAGATTAGATGTGATGAGCTAAGTGCTAATTAGTTTATTGGATTAAGAATTGAATTGGTAGAAGTTTTAGAAGTTACTGATTCACCCCTCCCCTCTCAATAACTTAGCATATTCTTGAATATTTCCATCAATTGGTATTAGAGCTTTGTGATTCTCAAGAGAAATTTTAACAACTTGAGCAAAGATCAAGGACATGGAGATATTGAAACTTGATAAAGCCATTGACAATGAAAAGTTGGATCTAGAAATGGCCATTTCCCAACTCAAGAAAGCTAAGGAGAAACTTTCCCAATCCCTAAAGAGAAGAAAGAAACTTGCAAATCAAATAAATAATCATCTCTACATTGAAGAAAGAATTGAATATTTTCACCCTTCAAGCAATTCAGACGAGGCAAATGATGCAATCAAAGAACTCCTAGAGAAGAATGGTTCCCTACAAGAAGAAATAAGAAATTTTAAAATAGAACAAGAAATTCAATCAATAAGGTTATGTGAATTCTTGGAATAGAAAAACAAGATAAAAGAAGAGATGGATGGAAGGAACAATTACATTCAGAACCAATCCCTTCAACATGTAGACCTTATTGATCAACTCTCCAATGCAAATGAGGAAATCATGAGCCAAAGATAAATCAAAGAAAGATTAAGAAATGATCTAAATTTTGAAAGACAAATCAATGAAAGAATAAAAAATGAGTTGAGATCTAAAAAACAAATCAATGAAATATTGAGAAATGACCTAAACACTAAGAATCAAATCAATGAAAGAATGATGAAATCTCAAGTAGACACGGATCAACTCAATGAGAAAAATCTCTATAGGAAAAAAGGAAAAGAAAGAATTGGATACAAAGAAGAAGGTGAATTCTCCAAAAAAGGTTCTCAAAGGAATCAAAGACCTACTTGCAATCACTGTGGTAAGATAGGTCATACATCAAAGAAATGTTGGAGTAATGGAAAAGAAAAATTTAATGGAAAATGCTACAATTGTAGTTGGCATGGTCACAAGGCTAATGAATGCAAAGAGAAACAAAAATTTGAAGGAAAATGTCATAAATGTAAGAAACATTGACACAAGGCACCAAAATGCAAAAAAAAAGACATTGAATCCTGTAGAACAAATTGTGAAAGCAATATTTGGTTGGGATTACAATACTTGGTGTATATTTCATTACTATGGAGAATATGGACACATTGGTATGAATTGTATCAAACATCATATGAGGAAAAGAGATACCACTATAAGATGTTTCATTTGTAAAAAACTTGCTCATCTTGCCAATAATTGTATGAATTCTAATAAGATTGAAGATCAGAAGAATGCAAAAGCTGATAACATTTGAAAGTAGATGAGATAGCAATGGATTCCTAAATCTACCAAGGATACTAGTCTGAGAAATGATGGTCAATTCACTCAAGAATTGGGTGACTCTACCATTTCTAATTAAGTTCTTAAGGAAGAACTGGAACCAGGATATCAAAGAAGACATCACAATCAGTTCCAGTTGAAAGGTGACAAAGATCCAAATCCATATTCAAGATATAAAGGGATCACTAAGGAAGATCTATATCAATCATTACCGAGTTAGCTTCTCTACCAAGTAAGGTTCTATCATAGACTCTACCAAGCAAGATCAGGAGTAACAAAAGCACTTATGGTTATTGACTCGCAAAGACCTGGCTGAGTGATCAATATAGTGTAGTGGATGATAGCCTATCAAGCACAATGCTAACTCATCTATCATCATACCAATTACTAATGGTGAAAGTTTTGAAAAAATGCATACAAGAAAATTCATTTTTCACCATGAATTTTTGAATGATATTACAAAATGTTATTTTCTAAGCAATCAAGCAACTTGAGCAAATTTCCTACAGAAGCTTTTGAAGTTCTCTCAAGCTACCAAGTGAAAATGACATCTAGCAATAGCAAGGTCAAGAAAGGTTTTGACATGTTGTTTTGAGGTGTTGAATGGAAGGCAGCAGATTTCAAGCTCATGCCCATGGTTGCTAAAACCCTAGACCCCAATGGAGCTCAATCTCAAATCCCTCCCAAGGTAGTTCTTGTTAATGACATTTGAACTCATTTTAAATGTGCAATTCAAGAAATTGGTAATCTTGAGGTGGATAATGCCCTAGTTTAGTTGTGTATTGATAGAACCCTAAAACCTGAGCATTAACATTTGGAAACAAAAGGATTAACTCACATTCCCCATATGCCTCGAGAGTTTCAAATTAAGTGGATTAGGTATATCCTCAATTGGGTGCACAATGGAAAATTATGGTTGGAGTAGCCAATATTGATAATAAAAAAGATGATTCATCAAATCACTAGCCTTCCCATGCTTTTCAAAGCCAAAATGACCAAAACCCTAAGTCAAGCTAAATTGGAAAAGAAAACCCTTGCCAAGTGGGATGGCAGAGGCATGAAAATAAGTAGTGTCACAAATATAGAATTGAATTTTGGAATTCATGTTATAGCTCATAAGATATATAGTTCAAGCCATCTTAACAATGTATCATGTGAAGCTATGGATTTGGCATATAAAGTTGTGAAGAATAACTTATCTTATGACCTTACCGAGTTATTAGTGAAACAATTTAATCAAAATATGGAAAGTATTACAACCTCCAAGAATAACCCATGCAAATTTGGTTCTTTCTTAACATTTTTATTCTTTTATGTGAAAAACTTATTTTCCTTCCAAAGGCACTATAGTATGGAGAAAAGATGTGCTAGTAATATACCAAATAAATGAATACATCACAGAAATGAGAGAAAACTATGACAGCATCATGGAAAACTACTTCAATATGTTCAAGGATAAAATGAAAAATAGGTTTAGTATACCTAAGAAGTTAGTTGAGGACTACAAGGATGATGTGTGCTTTATGGTTGATTGTGACAGGTATACATCCAAGCAGTCAAGCCTACTGGACAATGTACCTAATGGGTCTCCCTTGTAAGCCATCTCAGGTATAGCATGAAAATTTGGTGGTTCATGTACATCATTGCTGATCAATTAAACATTTGTCACTTCTTTCCCTTCCTTCCTCTCTATCGCTGAAGAATTTGATGCCATTGTAACTTGCTAGGGTTTGAAGATCATGAAAACAAAGTAAATTAGCACAAGTAAAATACCTCAAGATTTTATGATAACGTCAAGTAATGCAATTGAATCACCTATGCAGTCACTTGAATCTCTTTGCACAAATTGTCTAGTTTCTCTTGATCATCTAGTAGGTGAAAATGACTTGAAAAAATGAATATATATAGCATTAAAAACCTTGCATTAATGCTTTGTACCTACATAGTTGTTAGCTCAGTCACCACAAGTGTTACGTTGTGCTCAATCAATATAGCTTACTCGAATATCAAGACAATTTCTTCTAGTACTCGACAATAACATAGAATATCTCATAATGATAAAATGTCTCATCCTTCTAATCATTTAATTGTATCTTAATTTATGCTGATAAATCCTTTTCATACCTTAAATTCTTGGAACTGATGTAAAATATATCATTTCAGATGTTAGTTCCATACATACCTTTGATTGCTTAACTTTGGTTGTGATGTAATCACCTAATCCATTGGATAAAATGATCTCATCTTGGCTTGAAATGATGCAAGCTTCTTTATTTCTATGTATTTTGTTCATCTGGATATTTACTTTTTCAACATCTATCTTACCTTTGGCTTTGTTGAATTCATTGCTTGGTGTAGGTGATCAAGTTGGGTAGTTTTAGGTTACATGACCAACTTTAAGATAGCTAAAGCATATAATCTCTCCATTCAACCACTTTTTGTAATTATCTCTAAAGTGTGTCCTTATGCAATCTTTAGCAACATGACCATATTCTCCACAATAGTGACAACTGGACCTTGTATTGTAATCCCAATTGTAAGAATTTCCATGATGATGTACCTTTTGTTATTTTTTTGATGTCTGCTTAGGTTTGGATTTGCATTCATATGCTTTGTTTCCATACTTTTGACAGTTATAACAATATCCTTCAAATTTATGAGTGTTGATGGTATTTGTCTTGCATTCATATGCTTGATGTCCTTGTTTCTTTTAGTTATGGTAGTGTCCCCTGTATCTTTGCTTAGGGTTTTGATTTCTAGTGTTGTATACGTGAATATGCGGCCTCTGCTAACACACACACTTCAACATGTTCATTGTATGTGGATTCATCCCAGAATGAACATTGGATTGTTCATCCAAAAATCAGCTGGCAAGATGACCTGTTGCCTTCTATCTAAAGGGAATTGCTTGTTAGATATCCTCAAATTTGAAGTTTTAAGCAACCAAACCCTCTAAGAATGAAGGATTTAAAAAATGAAATTAATCTATATGATTATGTAGATTAATCTAGAATGAGAAATGCATTCTAATCTTAGAACAAGTGAAGGAAACTAGATTAATCATATGCATATTATACTAAATGAAATTAAGCTAAGGATGCAAATGTATGTAAAATATGAGCAAATGTGAGTATGAATTCGAGCAGCAATTTGATACAAATTCCAAATTCATCCTCTTTTGAAATGAAGAGAGGAGGGTCTCTTATATAGATTTTCTTGAAAACCTCCGACGGTTGAGATTGATTTCAATCAACGGTCAGGATTGAAGATGAAGTTCAGTCATAAAGGAAGATTCCCAAATTAGAGGGAGTTAACTAATTTATTTTGAGTAGAATAAGGAGTTAACTGATTTAATTTGAGTAGAATAAGGAGTTAACTGATTTAATTCCTTTTTGATCAACAGTGAACTGGGAATTTCCTTTTTTTTAACTGAAGAGAGATTATGGTGAGATATTTAATTTAATAAAATGAGATATGCTCTCATAATTACCCTTCCTATTTAATTAAATAATTCTATTTAATTAGTTAGAGACACTTTTCTTATTTAATTAAATAACTTCATTTAATTAATTAGGAATGGCTTCCCATTTAATTAAATAATTTTGTTTAATTAATTAGAAGTAAGTTCTCCACTTAATTAAATAATTTCATTTAATTAATTAAAATAGGGGCATTTATTAAATTAAATAAATTTAATTTGATAGTACATTAGCCTTAGGATATAATTTAATTTAATTAAAGTATAAATACTTAGTAATTAAATTAAATATTAATCAATAGGTTTAATGTGACTAATATGAGTAAATACTATAAGAATTAAATAATAAGCATGATGAATGCAGATTAGGGTTTTTTGCATCTGACAATTAAGTCAAGTAGCGAGTAGCCGAATAAGAATTTATCTAATGGAATAGGACTTTAGGATTGGTCAGAAATATACCAGAATTGGTATCATGGAAATGAGCCAATTTTGGGGTATTACATTTTGCCCCTCTTTAAATGAATGTGCGAGAAGCACGTTCAATTCAAAGAAAAATCAAAAAGCATGATGCGAAGATGAGATTGGTTCCAAAGTTGATGACACGGAGACCAATCACTAGTACATTTGAGACCATTTTTTGACCATTATTGGTTGAAAATTCGACCCAATTTTTTACCAAACTTCGACCAACTTCGACCAACCCATTGGTCAGAATTTTTTCGATCAAAATTTTGACCAACCTTCTGGTTGGTCAAAATTTCAACCAATACGTTGGTCGAAAAACCTCCATAGCCATGGTGCAAGTTCTGCCAGGAATTGGTCAAAATTTCGACCAATGAAGGTCAAAAATTTCGACCAATAAAGGTAGAAATTTTGACCAATGAAGGTCAAAAATTTTGACCAATGAAGGTAAAAAATTTTGACCAATAAAGGTAGAAATTTTGACCAATGAAGGTCAAAAATTTTGACCAATGAAGGTAGAAATTTCGACCAATGAAGGTCAAAAATTTTGACCAATGAAGGTAGAAATTTCAACCAATGAAGGTAGAAATTTCTACCAACAGGTAGGTGTAAATTTTTTTTCAAGCATTCTATAAAATAGTCACATGCCTTGCATATGATATGACATTTTGCATGCATCCTGTACTCTCTCATCCGGCTGATGATGGATTACAGAGAGTGATATAAAACCATGATGCTAAAAAACACACACAATCAAATCCAAAATGAACTTGCATTACAAATGGATTGTGGAAATCTGATATTGTTAATTTTGCATGCATGTCTACTAGGACAAATATATGTTTAAGTTGTGATTGTCCTAGTAGACATGCATGCAATTTTACCAATATTAGATTTCCACAATCCAATTTATAGTGCAAGTTCATTTTGGATTTGATTGTGTGTTTTTTAGCATCATGGTTTCATATCACTCTACATAATCCATCATTAGCCGGATGAGAGAGAGTGTAGGATGCATGCAAAATGTCATATCATACGCAAGGCATGTGAACTATTTTATAGAATGCCTGAAAAACACTGACAGTAACTAATATGAAAAATATATAATTAGTTATATGATTGAGAGAAATCATGTACCAATGAGTTGGTCAAAATTTTGACTAGATAAATTTTGACCAATGGGTTGGTCAAATTTGGTCAAAAATTGGGTCAAAAATTTGATCAATGAAGGTCAAAAAATGAACCCAAATGCACTAGTGCAAGTATGCTCGCCAAGTTGACTCTTTGAGTTTGGTCATCAAGTCACCTCACCAAAGTGCCTCATCAAGGTCAGTCTTTAGGTTTGCTCATCGAGTTTTCTCACCAAGTCAACTCGCCATGTCGCATCTCTAAGTGGCCTTGCTAATTCGGCTCGCCAACTTGCCCCACCAAGTTGCCACTTTAAGCCCACTCACCATGTTAGATCACCAGGCCGGCTCCCCAAGTTAGCTCACCAAGCTGACAATTGAAGTACGCTCACCAAGTCTATTTCTGATTCATTGTCTACAGCTTAAAATAGGAATACATCTACTAAACAAAATACAAATCACTCAACAAATTTGAATGTGGTAGAAGAGTGATCAACAACACAGTGAATCGAGTCTATAGGTTTGTGGCATTGACAACACTTTCTGGTTTGAGAAGAGATTCAAAAGGAGGCATGGTTGAGGATGCATTTCAACAGCAAGCAAGAGTGAAGACATGATGCATGCATCACTCTAATGAAAAGACTGGCAACGAATAACATGCAAACATATGCTTATTTAATAAACTTGAATGAAATCTATTTTCTCCTGATCAAATCAAAATACTGCAAGACATCACTCAAGGCATTCACATCATGATCTTAGCCAAATTATAGGAAGTCATTGTAATCAAATTACTTTCTTTCAATATAATGGGAGGAATCTCCTTTCACAACAATTCACCAAAAACAAAAAACTCAAAACATGTAGAAAACAAAAAGTAGAGAATGCCATTTAAAGAACTTTTTCAGTGTGCTGAAGAAAGCTGGTAGGCAATACGGTACAGAACTAGATTAAACATATACCCACCATTTTAATCTCAAACAAGACATCCACTGAATTGTTATCCTATTTTAAAACAAAATCAAGATTCATGAAACTACCAATTTAAAAGGTTCATAGTGCATTCTATCCATTATGCAAAGTGAAACTTGAGATAAAATTGTTTGAAAAGTAACCTTCCAGAACACGTGTAAAATGAAACGTACACTTTCTGCCAAGTTTGGATCAGGGATGTTCTACTTCTAGATGAAGAGGTTCTGCAAGTCTAAAATAAAACTACAGCTCCAAAATCAATGACAATTTTTCTGTTTATTGTGTTACTGCTGCCACAAACATAGGAAAGATACATAAGAATATGCCCACTATTTAGAAACATCAGACAGTAAGACACGAGATCTTGAAGGGAAAAGAAGAGGAGGTTCATAGAATTAAAATTACAATTAACGAAAAAAAATTATTTTGGCATATATGTGAAAAAGGAAAACTTGCACAGTCTAAGCCAAGGATAAATTCCATTTTAATTTTAGGCTGGGCATAAAATGCATTCACCAAGCACAAATGATTAAATAATATCTGGAGCAATTCTTGATCTATTTCTCTAAATTCAATAAAATTTGATAAAATTTGAACCCATCATCCAAAGAAGAGTCTTACTTATCAACATGATGTACTTGGAGATTACCATTATCTCTACTTGTCTGATAAGAATATCTGGCAAGCTTCAAACCCAATAAGAAATAATCATCCCAGGCCTCAGCAATTCTACCAAAAAGATCTCTGTGCACACACAACAAAGCCAACAAGATAGAAAAGTTCTTTCCAAACACTTTATGGCATAATGTAACAAGGGAAGGAAAGTTTTCCACTATTTCCTCTAGCATTGCAGATACTATGGAGGATGCAAATGCAGTTGCTGCACTGGATTTCCTCTCACAATCTATATTCTCTACAAGTGACAACACTTGGGAAAGAGATCATTGAACAGTAGGATTGCCTTTTCCCAAAAAGTGAGTATCTATTGATTCCAAACTAGATCTCACTTGCTCTTTGGATAATATGCCTTGGGAAAAATGAAGCAAACTTCTCAATGGACTCCATTCACAAAGAAAATATTTTGAACCATGATCGGATTGATATACTTGATTGATTTTTGGAAGCAAAGTAGTCACAATTGTGAAAGATAATGACCTTGAATTAGCCTGTGAGAGGAAATATCCACTTGTCAACATAAGGATTTGACTTCAAACTTAGAATAAACTATATGAGGAAGAACAGATACACACCTGAGCCTGCAAAAGAAAGTTCATCACACTGGCCACATAGAATGAAATCATTGTCCGGTGGGCAAGCTTCTGACTTTTGGAACTTGACTCAACAACTTGAAGGCACTTTTGCAAGACACAGATCACAAGAGGGCTAAAATGTGGAGGTGAAAGATCTGCATAATTTTTAATGAGTAAGTTATTAATCAAAAATAAAAGAGTAAATGAACAGACAAGAAACTTTATTATACAGGCCCAACTAATAATTTTCACTTTTCAGAATGAAATTGTGGTTAGTGTCAGACATCTATTTTCCATAATTCATTGTGCATCAGCAACTACTCATCAAAGGCTAAGAAAACCATGTAGTGTTTGGAACTAGGCTGTTATTTTCTTCAAGTCAAAGGGATGAAATCATTTGAAAGAAAAAATTATTTTTTTAATAAAAATATAATTAGTGCTACAGTTAAACCCAAGACAGACAAGTCATTCTATGATTCTAGATATTTTCCAATAAAAGAAACGGACAGACATGAAATGGACTGTCCACTCTAATTTGTGGAAGCTCCCCTGACAGTGCATTTGAAATATCTGTAGGTAACTCCAAAATTAAGTTGTGGGATCATATCAATGCTTGTTAGTCAAAATTTTCTCTTGAATAGGGTTGTGAGGATATTTTGTCAGCATTTGGTTCCTAATTTACTCAAGAATTGGGGTCTGATAATTTTGTCTTACAAATTGTTTATTTTACAATGGAGTTGTATCTTCTATTTTATTCCTAACTAATAGAAGTTTATCTGACCCTGAGATGATCAAATCCACTTGATAAATGTTAATCTCTCTTTAAGTTTTGCACTATTTTCTATATTAGGAATAAGTCAATTCTTGAACTATCTACAACTATTGATTGCCTTGTGTTTCTTTTTATTCCTGTCAGAGCCTTCATTCAACTCTATCTACCCTACTTGTCATTCCAAAACATAAGGATTTATAATTTTTTCTCTATACACATTATCTGCCATCAAACTAGTATGTTTAATGTCCATTTTCCCATTCTCAATTTCTGTAATCTCCCTTTTTATTGATATTGGTAGAATCATGGTTGAGCCCCATGGTGCTGTTGATATCATATCAAGTGGTTGTGGATTCCCTTCAGGAGTAGTAATTCCATTTATTGGTACCAGAGGTTGTGATGGTAAAAATGGTGCCAAATGCTTCTTTACTCCTATAGGCCCCATACCAGAGTGTAGAATGTAGAATGTCTTCTAAAGATTGAGATGGCATACATCCACTCCAATTCAACTCGAGCTAGTTAGTCCAACCTGCACATTCATGTTTGCACCATCCATGTACACTTGACTATCATTGTCATGAATGATTTAACATATCTTATTTAATACCCTCCTCATACACACCATGCATTGAAGGATAGGTAATCATAAGTGCTACAAGGTTTCCTTATTTTCCTCTACATCCTTCATTTTCTTTAGGAACAGTTCAAACAACAACAATTTTCATTCCACACATTGTAGCACTTGCAAGATTCATTCCATGAGTTGAGACAGTAATGATAGAAGTTTTGATGCCCATCTCCCCTTGCTTAACGATAAGCATATAACCTTTACAATATCAAAACTAGTAGTCACATATAACTTTGATTTTTGGAAGCAAAGTAGTCACAATTGTGAAAGATAATGACCTTGAATTAGCCTGTGAGAGGAAATATCCACTTGTCAACATAAGGATCTGACTTCAAAATTAGAATGAACTATATGAGGAAGAATAGATGCACACCTGAGCCTGCAAAAGAAAGTTCATCACACTGGCCACATAGAATGAAATCATTGTCTGGTGGGCAAGCTTTTGACTTTTGGAACTTGACTTGACAACTTGAAGGCACTTTTGCAAGACACAGATCACAAGAGGGCTAAAATGTGGAGGTGAAAGATCTGCATAATTTTTAATGAGTAAGTTATTAATCAAAAATAAAAGAGTAAATGAACAGACAAGAAACTTTATTATACAGGCCCAACTAATAATTTTCACTTTTCAGAATGAAATTGTGGTTAGTGTCAGACATTTGTTTTCCATAATTCATTGTGCATCAGCAACTACTCATCAAAGGCTAAGAAAACCATGTAGTGTTTGGAACTAGGCTGTTATTTTCTTCAAGTCAAAGGGATGAAATCATTTGAAAGAAAAAATTATTTTTTTAATAAAAATATAATTAGTGCTACAGTTAAACCCAAGATAGACAAGTCATTCTATGATTCTAGATATTTTCCAATAAAAGAAACGGACGGACATGAAATGGACTGTCCACTCTAATTTGTGGAAGCTCCCCTAATAGTGCATTTGAAATATTTGTAGCTAACTCCAAAATTAAGTTGTGGGATCATATCAATGCTTGTTAGTCAAAATTTTCTCTTGAATAGGGTTGTGAGGATATTTTGTCAGCATTTGGTTCCTAATTTACTCAAGAATTGGGGTCTGATAATTTTGTCTTACAAATTGTTTATTTTACAATGGAGTTGTATCTTCTATTTTATTCCTGACTAATAGAAGTTTATCTGACCCTGAGATGATCAAATCCACTTGATAAATGTTAATCTCTCTTTAAGTTTTGCACTATTTTCTATATTAGGAATAAGTCAATTCTTGAACTATCTACAACTATTGATTGCCTTGTGTTTCTTTTTATTCCTGTCAGAGCCTTCATTCAACTCTATCTACCCTACTTGTCATTCCAAAACATAAGGATTTATAATTTTTTCTCTATACACATTATCTTCCATCAAACTAGTATGTTTAATGTCCATTTTCCCATTCTCAATTTCTGTAGTCTCCCTTTTTATTGATATTGGTAGAATCATGGTTGAGCCCCATGGTGCTGTTGATATCATATCAAGTGGTTGTGGATTCCCTTCAGGAGTAAAAATTCCATTTATTGGTACCAGAGGTTGTGATGGTAAAAATGGTGCCAAATGCTTCTTTACTCCTATAGGCCCCATACCAGAGTGTAGAATGTAGAATGTCTTCTAAAGATTGAGATGGCATACATCCACTCCAATTCAACTCGAGCTAGTTAGTCCAACCTACACATTCATGTTTGCACCATCCATGTACACTTGACTATCATTGTCATGAATGATTTAACATATCTTATTTAATACCCTCTTCATACACACCATGCATTGAAGGATAGGTAATCATAAGTTCTACAAGGTTTCCTTATTTTCCTCTACATCCTTCATTTTCTTTAGCAATAGTTCAAACAACAACAATTTTCATTCCACAAATTGTAGCACTTACAAGATTCATTCCATGAGTTGAGACAGTAATGATAGAAGTTTTGATGCCCATCTCCCCTTGCTTAACAATAAGCATATAACCTTTACAATATCAAGTAATGGAGCATCCTCATCATTAATAGTGCCTAATTTTTTTAATCCACTAATAAATGCTCCCGCCAAACCATGTACACATTCTACATTTTTTTTCAATCCTCCCAGACCATGATAGATTGCATACATAGAAGATATATTGTAGTTAATGCCTGTATCATGTAGATATTTCTAGTGGCATTATCTTGCTTGATGTGTTGCTCCCTTGTCTACATTTCCATCCTTAGCATAGGATTCCTATGGGAATCCACATTAACTCCAATAATCCTACCAGGCATCATTCATTTTTACTCTTAAGATGTAACCAAGCAATATAAATGAGGGGCCCCCATAGTCTAGGGGGACACCAAATCTTTGAGAAGACCCAAAGATGATATCCACCCCAAATTCCTCAAGAGGCTTCAGTATTGTTACTGTAGAAAAATCAGAGGCCATGACAACCTTCACACCATTAGCATGAACATTCTTAACAAAATAAGAGTAATCAATAACTTCCCTCTCTATCCTAGGGTGCTGAACAAGCACCCCACAAACATCCTTGGAACTATAATCAAAGTACTTTAGATCAGATTTCATGACATTCAACCCCAACCAACCTACCCTTATCTGGCACACATCAAATGTCTAAGGATGAGAGTTACTAAAAATGATAGAAGTCTTCTTATTATCTTTGGCTATATCATTACATATCACAATAGCCTCAAAACTAGTAGTGGCCTCGTCCAAAAGAAAATCATTTGACACAAGAGCCTAGTAAGATCTAATATCATGTTCTAGTGATTGAAAAAAGATTCTAGTATATCATGGAAACCATGTTAGGAGGGGACAAGGGATGACAATGGGACTGAAATCTACGATAAATTATACTCTATTAAAAGTATTAACTTATTACTATGAAAAGAAACATTTCACTTAACAAAAACTAATATATCAAGTACCTCCATTTGAAGAAAAATTATCACTTGTTGCTCGAACATCATGGATACTTAATTGATGAGTAAGTCTTGACAATAAAGATGCCTATTTTTTGAATCTCTCACGTTTCCTTTTTGCATTCTGATCTTCTTGGAGAAGTTCTTCAATCTTTGCTGTACTCTAAGAGCTGTTTGAAGTAGAATTGAAAAATAATATATGAGGAAAACACGAAAAAAATATAACTAGTACCATGGCCATATTAGCCACATGTAATTAACCTTCACCTGACAGAGCTATAAAGTTGAGTCAGCATTTCCTCTTTGGCTTTCTCAACTTGGCAGAGCACCACAACCTGTCAGTCATTGAAGGACAAGTTAATACTCATGAGAACCATACAGAAGAACACCTATTTTTGTAGTGTTTTAATTCAAGGATGTTCTAAGCTTCTTACTTTGGGTACATTTGCAGCAAGACTATTCAGAACAGCTTCCACATAACCACATACTTCTTCAGACATCAACCTCAACTCCTCCTCTAGATCAACTGGTCACCTGGCCATTGTATCCTAATTACAAAGAACATGAATAAATTGAACATTAGCTTTGACTCAGTATTTAATTTTTGTCTTGTTAGATAAATTAAGATGCATCATGATCAATCAACCTTACAGAAGGAAAAAACCATTCCTAGCATTTTCATTAAATAATTAATAGAAAACCATCACAAATATTTTTTACCACATTACATAATTTTGTTTTAAGAATGTAGACTTTAAAGCGTAGAGCTACTACAATTTTATTGTAAAGAAACTATGAGAAATAAATTGGCACATTGTTGAAAAGTCATGTGAGCTCCATATGAATGGATATTCCTAATAGTACATGAGTTTGTGTCTCATCTCACATTCAAACTCAGTGACCTTCATTACCTAAGTTGAATTCCTTCTAAAAGGTAGCAACTAAGAGATAAAAAGATTTGTATGGTTGATAAATGACAATAGTTCCATAAGGTAGACTAAAGGGGAATCTGTTTGTCCATCTCACATTCAAACTAAGGTTTTGCATATCATCTCCACAGTTGAGTCATTGTCTTTACCTTCAAAATTCCCCTAACCCATCGACTTACTTGGAGTAATGTGCACGTTTTTCAGGCTAGAAATCCTACTTCCAATGCAAGAGGACTTCTTTGAAGGTAAGTTCAACATTTTGGACATGGGCATTAGATCTAAGATACTATGTTCCCAACTTGACTTTTGACTGTATGAAATGATTCCTGAGACAATTTGGCTCAGAATTAGAGAGAAAATTGGGACTTGAATTAGAGTTGATAGTCTTGTTTCTGGCATGGGCATCCTTGAACCTAAGGAAGAGCATCTTGGCAGTCTCTTTGCCCCTCAAAAGGCAGGCTACTTCATCCTTTGCAAGTGAACAATATCACCACAATTTTTTGTAAGTGTCTCTAATAGCTGCAAAAATAACCAGGCAAATATTAAATCAAAGTTATCCATCAAATTCAATCATAAATGAATTCTTACTATAGTAAATTTTTTGCACTCAGAATTCAACCAAATATCTCAGTAATGATAACTTAAAATAAATCAAAATGTATATAGAAATTTATAATATTATTCAATACTAACTGTCAGAGAAAGAATTTGGATCTTAGGATTCTTATTGGCAATGCGTTTCTTAATTGCTTTGATTACTTCCTTTGCTTGTCTGTTCCAACACAATCATATTGACCAATATAGACCCTTCATTACTATCACCATATCCAAATGTCCATTTATAAGAAAGAATTTAGAAGATAGAGTTGTTAACCTGCTTTATAAAAACCATACCAACATCTCTTATGCGAACTCTATTCATATAACAAAGATGGGATTACATTCTCCGAACATGGACTACCATTAATGCATAATACAGAGCAACTACCAATCAAATAATGTCAAATTGGATTTACAAAAGAGGATAACAGTGTATCAATATTTGCAAAGCATAATCAAGAAATCTGAACCTAAGGTGGATTAAAGCAATTTAGCATGATTCTATGCCTTGTAACTGAGAGATGAAGGTATTTCCAAATATTTTGTATGACTTCTCATGTTAGACAAAAGATTATACAGACACATCTTATAAATATAGCCAAGATAGAATATATGACAAAAGGAGTAAGATTTCTTTGTGCCATTCAAGGTTCTTGGATAGGCAACATGAATAAAATGAAATGCTTTCATTTCCTTAAAAATTCTTGAAATCCATGTTTGATTGTGACTACCATACATGTTGATCTAAGCATGCCTGGCTCCCAGTTACTGCTATGATATAGTTTAAGATTACTGCTGTAACTGATAAGTGGTGATGTAGATGAGCAAATTTGGATAACAGTTTCTATATGTTAGGTGTCAAGAAGTTTCACTTTACAATTTAAAAAATGGTTCTACCATACATGCTGTTTTATTTTGTGTCATCTTGGAAAACATTGGATCATTCATGTAAACAAACCTAACAAGCTCTCTTGTGTGTTTATACTTAAGTTCTAACGTTTCTTTTCTAGCCTACACTAGAAGACTCTTCTGAAAAGTAATTCAACATTATAACATAATTATGAGCTGCGGAAGCATCAACTGTACCAAATGCTTACATAGCTGAAAACTATATAACCCATCACTGAAAAGTGATCAATATTACTCAAAAGATGCATTTGTTAAAACCATTGATTGATCAAAAGATGCACATCTTATTTCAAGCTCGTACTATTTCTATTTCTTAATATATTAATTCTCTGAGCTTGATTGTTCTACCACCGTGCATAATGCTTTTATTGTTCCTTCCTAAATAGGCTCTGAAAGGTATCAGAGAGAAGGTGCATATTGTAACTAAGTTTGGATTGACTTGGAGTAATGGAGAATTTGGTGTGAAGGGAGATCCTACATATGTCAGGGTTGCCTGTGAAGCAAGCCTCAAGAGGCTTGATATAGACTACATTGATCTTTATTACCAGCATAGGGTGGATATTATTGTACCCATAGAAGCTACTATAAGTCTTCAAATTCCAAACCCTTAACCTTGCACCAAAATACTATTTTTTCATGGCACTGTAAGTTTTAAGATTCAAAATCTGTACTACTGTGACAGGTTTTATATTTTAATCTTATTTATAAAATTTTGGGCAATGGTTTTTCTCCAAAAACTACATAGTTGAATCTTGAATTTGATTTGATGTGAGAAATATATTTTACATATCAATTCTTGAGATTGATAAGTATGAAATAGTTTCTACAGCAAGTCAAATTGTGATTTTACTACAAGGATTCAACTGTGTGGTTTTCTAGTGAAACGCATTGACACAAGTTATTTTAATAGTGGTTCACAAGAACTCATTTTTTATAAGAATGAATGGAACACATAGTACTCATTACATTTAGATGATGCTCATAAGGTGAAGCATTAAGCCTTTCTAGAAGGTCACTAAGTGCAATACTACTCCAGCTTATTGTCATGAGAGATGAGTTCTTATGAAGCTAATGTAACATGAGTCAATGAATTTGTCTCAAAAACAAAAAAATCAAAATTTCAAACCTCTAATTTCACTAGAAAATATGTGTCTAATAATCAAGGTTGTATGGCTTTGGAGGGCAAGATTGTATCCCTCTAGCTCTTTACCGACGCCTAGCAAAGCATAAGAAATATGATAACAAGAAAATTAGTTTTCCTTTTATACAGATGGGTGAATTGAAGAAGTTGGTAGAAGAGGGAAATATAAAATATGTGGGTCTATTTGAAGCCTCTGCTTCAACAATCCGTAGGGCCCATGTAGTGCATCCAATCACTGTTGTGCAGCTTGAATGGTCTCTCTAGAGTAGGGATTCTGAGGCCCAAATTATTCCCACCTCTAGGTAAATTTTGTGATGATATAATACCTCAACAGTCAGTGATTCAATGTTTACTTTATAGATTCCAGAGAACTGAGAATAAATATTTGTGAATTGGGTTCACAGTATATACCAAAAGTTGAAGTTTTTAATAAGATTTTTTTTTGAACTTTGTTCCATTTGAACTTAGATAAGGAATACAAGCTTACTTATATTTATTTTATTTCATTTTATTCCATTCATAGGGAGTTGGGGATTGGGATTGTTCCATACAGTCCTTTAGGCATGGGTTTCTTCAGCACAGGAGGAAAACTTCTTCAAAGTGTGATAGATAATGACTTCGTAAGGTAAAGGATAGGATATTTTTTTCCATTTAATAATTGTACCATTTTAAAGATGATCTGATCTTGAGTTCAAACATTGAGATTGAACAACAAAGTAAAATCTAAACAAAAATCTACATGACAAGACTGACAATAAAGGTGAAAATTAATTTGATTTGATTTTGTCATTGTTGATTGTTTCATATCATAATAATTGATCTGTTAAACAGGGGAATCTGAGGTTTTAAGGTGAGAATCTTGAGCAGAACCAAGATCTATTACTAAAGCTAAGTAAGATCAGTTTAAGAAAAGGGTGCAACCCAAGCCAGGTTGCTCTTGCATGGGTTCAAGACCAGGGAAATGATGTTGTGCCCATTCCTATAACCACCAAGATGAAGAACCTGGATGATAATATCTTCTCTCTCGATAAAATTGACAGCAGATGACATGAATGAAATCAAAACCATCTTTCCTATAGATGCTGCAGCTGGAGACCGACACAGAGCTGTTGATTTGCAATTGACCTGAATAAATTCAAAAATTTCCCCATACAACACTCTCCATTGAATTAAAGCACGTAAATGTTTGTGTTCCAGAGCAGAACATTTGCAATTGAGCTAGATGAATAAAGGGCTCTGAAGAGTTAGCAGCATTAAAAAAAAAGAATCTAAATAAATGGATTTTTTAGCCTTGTACTATATCAGTTATAAATGCTTATTATTGAAAATTTAGTATTTTTAAAGTCTATTAATAGAGTATTTTCAGAGCCTATTAATAGGGAGCTTTTGGTAAATGACTCTATAAAGAGTTTTATAAACCTGGTGGAAATATATTTCATTAATAGTAATGATACTGGCATTTTAACATTTATGCATGACAATATTTATGGACTAGTGATAAACCCAAACCCTTCCACATGGATCTTAAGCAGGAGTTAGTAATAAAGATCCAATAAATGAGTCGTAATGTCTCCAAGGTTCTCTCAGAGACTTCGATATTCAACCATTGTTACTCCACATAACTTGTGGGCTTGGATATCAGGATAACAATATGCCATTTATTATCAGTGCATGCCAAGGATACATTAGAGGTTTTCACCCCATATGTCAACAAATTCACATTTCAAAGTAGATAATCTAGAATTTCCATCCGATGCCAATTACATGTTTTATTATCAAGACAAAGCACAAGAACCCGTAGCTACAAATAAATCCAAATTTCCTTGAATTTCCTTGAAACAATATGAAACACACTTAGAGAAGTGGTATAACATTGAATAAGACCCATATTACATTACAAAAACCATATAAAAATCTCAAAGTCTTTCTAATACAAATTTCAAACTCGTTTACGATCATATTAATTTAAACAAAAATAAGTATATAATGGTAAGAAGTTGCATGCAGAAATTATTTATAATATTGCATTCAAATTCATTGATATGCACAGAAGTAGTGCAATGTAAAGTGCGGGAAGGGTCTACGTTGTATGGGTATGTCTCTCTTGATACAGAGGTGTGACACCTAAGAAAGAAATGGTAGCCCTCGTTCACTATGTTGTGTACACAGATGTCACTTTTCTTGATACTTTAGAGTCTTAGACACTAATAAAATTATTATAGGGAAAGTCAGTCAACTTACTAAATATATTATGACACCTCCATTCTAAACGGCATTATCATATTAGACTTTGTGATCCAACGTATTGAAGAAATTACCTTAATATTAAAGAATTAATACAAGTGATGTTGCAGGTGTAGTGGGATTGCTTCCAAATTTTGACTCTTCCACAATACCACTCTAAATATATAGTCCATGTCTAGTTCCTTTGTGCTCATTCCATTAGGAAGACTCCAGTCGAAGGAGTGAACCAGCGAAGCCAAAATTAAATGAAGCATCTTATCAGCCAAAGGAAGCCCTAGGCATATTCTTCTCCCTACTCCAAATGGTATAAGCTCAAAATCTTGTCCCTTAAAGTCAACAATAGCTCCCTCTCCCTCCAAAAACCTCTCTCGCATAAATTTGGAAGGCTCCTTCCAACACAATAGGATCCCTCGCAATCGCCCACACATTAACCCATACTTATGTGTCTTTGGGGATCACAAACCCCCTATTTCACAAGATCTTGATGCTTTATGAGGGATCAAAAGAGGACCAGGAGGATACAGTCGAAGCACTTCTTTCACCATTGCATGAAGGTAAGGTAGATGATCAATATCAGATTCCTCCACTCTTCTACTATGACCTACAACCTCCTCTAACTCCCCTTGGACCTTTTCCATTTTATCTAGATTATGAATGAGTTTTACCATTGCCCATTCTATTGTTGCACTAGTGATGTCAAAACTAGCAATTAACAAATCCTAAATTATCAAAACACCCCATCCTCATTAACCAATGCCACCACTCTCATCTTCAGCCCTAACTTGGCCTCCTCATTAGCAGATGACAACATTGATTGCAAGGATTTCATTAACACCACCGCTGCCACACCCGTCTCCACGCACCCCCTATACATAGATGCCCCTTTCTCAAAAACCTTCGCCTTTGCCTCCTCCAGCCTATGAAACCCTTCCTCCATTTTTGTCCTTAGCAACAATAAGTTTTTCCCACTTTTTAAAAAATTTTAACATATGAAGCCCGTGTTGGTCAAAAATTAGACCAACACGAGCATGGATTTCAAAAAAAAGATATTTTTCCTTGCATATTTCGACCAATCTAAAACATTTTAATAGATGGTCAAAAATTTTGGTCAAAAATTGGGGTCAAATGTACTAGTGAATTGATAAGCTTTTAAGGACTATCTCTAGAACAAAGCTTAATCCCAAGGAATCCAAGTAGAGCACCTAGATACCTAAGATTGGTAGCATTTAAAAGACTATCTCCAGAACAGAGTATAATCTTTAAGGATCCAAACAGAACATCTAGATACCTAAAATTGATAAGCATTTAAAAGGTTTCTTCAGAATGAAGTTTAACCTTTAAGGATCCAGATAGAACACCTAGATACCTGAGAGTAATAGCATTTAGAAGACTATCTCTAGAATAGAGCATAATCTTCAAGGATCTAGATAGAACACCTAGATACCTAAGATCGATAAAAGATAACAAGGTCCAATCATAAGTCATAGAATCATCCCCAGAATGAGGCTTGATCCTCAAGAGTCAGGGTTTAGACTGTCCCAATACCTACCCATCAAGCTCTGAGAAGAGTTGTTATAAGGTTGATCAATTGATGAAAAGATAAGATAAGTAGCAAAGATGCCAGATAGAAAGGAACAAGATGCCCCGAGTGATGAGATGCCCCAAGTGATGAGGACATAAGATGGGAACCAGATGCCCCAAGCAATAGGTATTTAATGATGTTTAATCATCCTGCCCCCTCAGGAGAGAAATTGAAAGATGACACACCAGAAATATGATCTGAAGTAGTATATCATGAGATATACAAAAAATCTGAGATTTAACAGAATATAGAAGAGATCAAAACGATCGAAAAAAGATTCAAGGTTGATTTGAAATGATTGAAAAGTTGCAAAGACCAAGTTTGACCAAAAGTTGATCAAATTTAGCCACAGTTGACTTGGGTTGACTATTTTGAAATTGATTTTTGAAAATATGGAGAATGTAGAGATGAAAGGATTCCAAGAATCACAAAGTGTCAGAAAGATTTGGGCTGCACAAGCGTTCGATCGCATTAGTCCCCAAAATTTTAAAATGCATTTTTGAGGCTCTTAAGTGTGTCAGATTTTGAATTTGATCTTGAAAATGGATCCAGAACGGTCCAATTAGCCAAGGGTGTGATTTTTGTGCAAATTTGAGAACTTTGAAAATTTTGGGTCAATAGGTATATAAGGGCTCGAGGGGTCATTTTCAATTCATTTGTGTTTTTTGTTTTTTATTGATTTGAGCTCTGAGAGAGACATGGCAGTTAGTGTGAAACATCATCAATTTGAGCACTCTAGATGTCATGACTGCCCAGCACACTACGGACCACTGGTGAATCATCGAGTCCCTTCCTTCGTACTTTTGTTTTCATGCATTTCAAGGTCGTTTATTCCACATTTTATCATGTTTTAAGATTGTCAATTCGATCTTCACGTGAGGCCTATCTCTTCTCGCATGAAGATCTTCTTTCTTCGTGCGAAGAAACAGGGTGCGTTGTTTCTTTGTGTGCAGTCAGAGGATCTTCGCACAGGATGCATTAGGTTTCGCACAAAGATTTAGATTCTTCACACGAGGCGATTCGTTTCTCGTGCAAGAATTTCTTTTCTCACGCGAACAACTCTTTTTTCGCATGAGCAGATCTTTTTTCACATGATGGTGAGATTCTTTGCATGAAGAAAGAATGATTTCGTGTGAAACTGGAGATCTTCACGCAAGATTTCACAAATCTCGTGCAAAATTCTGTGATAGTTTTGTTTAAAAAATTGATTTTCGTACTCAAAAATTGCTTTTTAATTGGTTTTGGTGCATCATTTTGACTTGATACTGATCATTTTATTTGTTGTTTGTTGTTTCTTGTGTGTAGGAGTCCTTTGGTGACATTTCATTCAGGTCTCATTATCTAGCATATGGGGAGTTATTGCAGAGTCTTGATGATGCAGATCGAGCTCACATTGCCCGATTGGGTTTGTCCTCTTTATGCCGGATTCCAGCCATGATAGTGAATCATGGCTTACTCACAACTTTGGTGGAGCATTTCCATTCGAAGATGAACACCTTCCACTTGCCAATGGGCGAGATGACCATCATTCTGGAGGATATTTAAAGGATTTTGAGGATTCCTTTTGATGGCGCCTGAGTCATCTATGATACAGTGCCCTGAGAAGGGACAGAGGCATTATCTATTGTGTTTAGGAGAGAGGTACCAAGGGGTAAAGCCATCAGCTAGGATGAGCTAATTCATACCTATGGACCGACACACAAGCTGGCATCCATGCTGGGTATATTTTTGAGCTGCTTCTTATGTCCTAACAAAGGACAGCATGGGTTGGAGTGCGGATGGGGTGCCATGCTTTGCAGGATGCTAGAGGAACTAGAGATCTTCGGGTGGGGTCAGTGCATGTTGGCCCACCTTTTCCATGAGATGCACGAGGTTGTCTTCCATGAGAAGAAGACCATGGCATCAGGAGTATATGTATTATAGATCTAAGCCTGGGAGCATCTTTCAATATGTCGGCCAATTTTTGAGGATGTCAGAGAGCCCATGGAGCCATACATATGCAAATATCGAGGGCATATTACCCAGGCCCACCTAGGTAAGACTGAGCACTCACAGATGAATCTTAATGACCTAGTGTCTATTGTATGGTGACCCTAGAGAGAGACAGAGGACTAGGATGATGCCCCTAGAGAGTTGCCATGGATGTTTAGTTCTCGACCTCTAGTGGGCAGGACAACATCAATTATTGAGAGATTTGTTATTTCATGAGTGTGGTGGTAGTATGGCCATCCCCAGGACATTTCACATGAGTACTATGCCTATGCCAGGGTGCAAAAGGATGTTGAGTGGGGATGGCCTCCATGGATGGATCTAGGGTGATCCATGATAGATATCTATAGTCTAGCTATAGTTCAGTGGGACTACCTACTAGAGGTAGTAGATGCAGGAATGACACCTACATATCAAGCATTTTTTATCAGCCATCCGTTCCCATGCTTCATAGATCCTCTAGGGATGGCAAGGTAGGTACAGAGATAGGTGCCCCAGTAGTAGCAGGCATAGCCATAGATTCTGCCACAAGTCCAACACTGGGTATAGCAGATGCCTATTCCCCTTCGTTAGATGGGATCAAACCCACGTGTTGGGGGCAGTGGGATAGGACACAATCAGTAGAGGAGGCAAAGGACAAAGGAGCAAGCCCTTGAGCAGGAGATACCATAGCAATAGGCACCACCATAGCTAGAGGCACCACCACAGTGGCAGGCACTAGAGATGCTCGATGAGGATATGCTAGATCAACTGGCAGGTGGGGTGCAGGACATGGTACAAAGGTATCATGAGCGAGTTTGTCAGGCCTCTTGACAGTTGGGAGAGTTGTAGATTGTGGTGGCAGTTAAGGATGCGTAGCTGGTAGAGCGATAGCGGGACACTAATCTTTAGAGAGAGCACGCCGAGACTGTAGAATGGAGATTAGAGCTAGCACAGGATGAGATTCGCTTCTAGTCAGCTCAAGCAATGTACTACTATGCTACATATACCAGCGTCATTCCAAATGAGACACTCCAAGTGTAGTGCTATTCTCAGTATGCATGAGATTCTAGGGGTGCATGACCTCCTATCAGGCCAGATATGCCACTGCCACCTCTGCCACCTGCTGCCCCTGCTCCTCTTGCTCCTCTTGGAGGTGAGGGTTCAGGACAAAGTTAGATGTTTTATGCCTGATATTTGATTTTGATCCCTGGCTATGTATCAATTGGTGTGTGAGCACCACATGTATCATTTTTGATTGATTGCGCTCGAGTAGCGCCCATTTTTTGTACTGACCAATTCTTTTGATATATATATATATATATACGAGATCTTGAGCATAGTATTCCTATGTACATGTCATTGTATGTGTTTTTTTACTTTGATGTACATGAGATGTATGTTGTACTTAGATAGAATGTATATGTATGAACTGACATCTCATGTAGTGTTTGCGTGTTTTTGCTTGATAGTCACAAGTTATTCATTAATGAGTGTGGATCGAAGAACCAAATGCTTGTACAACCATGAAGGAACCTGATGTGTGTAGAATATGAATAGAATGACCATCAAATTGTGTGCTTATGCAAATGAAGTATGTAATGCAAGACTATTAAATGCAACCCTAGGTCTGGTTACCAAGCGTCAATATTTAATCATCACCGAATATAAAATAAAGCTCGTATGTTATACAATTCCCACTGACATTGCAATCATGAAAATATGAATATAACATTAATTATTGGTTTTTCAAGATTAAATCTAAGCATTCGAGGCACAAGAAGCTAGAATGACTAGAACATTTGTCCCTTTTAATGTAGCAAGTTAACATAAGCATCAGAGCATAAACACTATGATGACCTGAATGTTGTTTGCATGACAGGCACACCAAACACACAAGAGATCCCTCTTATGCTAAGTATTCAGTATTCATTCTATCCACAACGACCCTTAACCTGAGAAAAAAGTGCACTAGATATACTTGCAGTGACCCATACGTTCACTTAGCAGGACGAGTATTAGTATTTATTGTAGCATGAAGAGTTTACTCCAACAAACAAGAAGAATAACCAATGTGATTGACATATCTATATAAAAGGAGTCAAGGTACACATGGCCATCCAATACGAGATAGAGGCTCTTATAGTGGACACCCCTCTTATAAGAATATATCAACTTATTAGAACTAAACTACAAACAGAAAGCAAAGAAAAGATCATGCCCCCAATCATTACTTCTCTAGTCAAAGATGACATCATCAAGTTGCTCAAGGGGATATGATAAAGAAAAACAAAGAAAACAAAGAAAATGCTCAGCATATCCAAACAAGTATATCATTTTTGAGTTCAATGTTTTGGGATTGATGTCAAGTATCAGTGTCCAGAACATGTTTGAAAGAAATCTCTTCAGTAGGGTGACGACAGTAGGCAGACGTAGCCAGAATGACTGGTGACTGAGGTCAAAGAGGAATCTTCAAGATGAAGAACCTAAGAAAGACTGAGCAATGGTAGACAAACACAACCATGATGACTGGTGACTGATGCAAGAGATTTTCCATAAAGGAACCTAGAGACATGACCTTAGTAACAGTAGGAAAACACAGCTAAAACAACTGGTGACTATTGCGAAAGAGATTCTATGAGGAGAATCTCAAAAAAGTGACACTAGTGAAAGTAGGCAGATGCAGTGAGGACCACTGGTGACTATCACGAAAGAGATTCTATGTGGAGAATCTCAAAAAGAGAGTGACACTAGCGACAGTGGGTAGATGTAGTGAGGACCACTGGTGACTGTCGCGAAGGAGATTCTATGAGGAGAATCTCAAAAATAGTGACACTAGCGACAGTAAGAAAATGCAGTAAGAACCACTGGTGACTGTCGTGAAGGAGATTCTATGAGGAGAATCTCAAAAATAGTGACACTAGCAATAGTAGGCAGACATAGTAAGAACCACTGGTGACTATCATGAAGGAGATTCTATGAGGAGAATCTCAAAAAGAAAGACACAAAGGAGGAATGCCCCTAAGCTGTGACAAGACTCAATCCATGGATACATGAGCAAGAAAAGCAGGAAAATGACTATACAAAATAGCCAAAAGACGCGCTGCAAGATGGAGCATTGGGAACAACAGGCACTTGTTTACCAGGTTTTCACCTTCTTGGCAAGATTTTTCTTTTTTTCTTTTCTTTTTTTTCTCTACCATGATGCCTGTTTCTAGATTTTCACCAATGGCACTTTTCTATTTTTCAAATTTTTTTTATATTTTTCTCTTTTTGATTTTTTTTTTTTTTTGAGATTTTTCACTTTTTTTGGTGTTACCAAGGTGCCTATTGCTAGGTTTTCACCAGGGTAACAATTTTTTTCAGGACTTTTTTTTATTTTTAGATTTTTGTCAAGACATATAGATATGTACAGAGAGCTTGCTGAGATTAAATCAACTGTAAAACCACTTCAGGTGGAGAGTGTTGATAGGCTCTTTAAGCACTTCTTCTTTGATTGTGGAAAGTTGATAAGCGCCACATCCATATATTGCAGTGATGATGTAGGACCTAGCTAGTTTGGTTCAAACTTTCCCTTTTGCATTCGTTGTTGTTGATTCTTAGGGTTCTCTTTTAGGATGAGGTCACCCAGCTAGAAGTCATGTGGCCTGATCCTCCAATTGTAGCTTCGTGCCATTCTTTATTGATATGCTTGTAGATGATCACATGCCACTTGTCATCATTCATCCAGTAACACAAGCTCTTGAAGTTGAGCTATCCTGTAGTCATCATTAGTGATAAGGCCTTTCATAGAGATTCTCAAGGTAGGAATCTCAACCTCTATTGGAAGCACAACATTCACCCCATACACCAACAGAAAATGAGTCATGCCCGTTGGAGTTCTAATGCTTTTCCTATATGCCCACAGGGCTGGGTTGATCTAGAGATGCCAGTCTCTCCCTGACTTACTGACTGTGTGATGAAGAATTTTGAGGATTGCCTTATTGGATGCCTTAGCTTGGCCATTACCCTGGGGGTAATAAATGGAAGACCAATGTTGTGTGATCTTGAATTACTTGCATAGTTCCTTGAGGTCTTTATTCTTGAACTATTCTCCATTATCAGTAATGATTGAGGATGGTACACCATATCTATAAATGATGTAGATTGTGATGAAAAGTGCTATAGTTTTTCCATTAGCAACTGTGAGAGGGACTGCCTCTACCCATTTCGTGAAATAATCTGTAGCTCTGATAATGAACTTATGTCCATTGCAAGAGGTTGGGTGAATTTGCCCCACCAAGTTGAAGGCCCATTTTTGAAATGGCCATGTTGTAGTAGAGGGAATCAGCTCTCTGGCTAGAGCGTGAATGATATTCCCATGTAGCTGACACTGCTTGTAGGACCTAGTATACTTAACAGCTTCTTGCTCCATTTTAGGCTAGTAGTAACCAACACGAAGGAGTTTGCGAGCTAGTGTCAGGCCATTGGAGTGAGATTTACAAATGCCTTCGTGGACATCAATTACTGCGTGTTTGGAATTGTCAGGTTCTAAACACCTAAGGAGTGTTCCGTTGAGACCTCTCCTATACAGATCGTCAATAATAATGACATAATGTGAAGCATTATGGATTAGGTAACATTTCTCATTCTGGGTCAGACCTTTCAAAATGGTTTGATTACAAAGGTAGGAATAGATGTGATGGTAGCAGGATGATTCTTGTCATATAATAGAATAGATCATCTTGGAATCAGGTGTGTCATAGGCTGGGTAGTGTAATGCTTCCACCAAGAACTCATGTCGGAGATCATTTTCTGACATTTGTAGCGGGGAGGCCAGAGTGGCCATGGCATGAGCCACTTTATTATCTGCGTGTGGAATTTTTTGGAAGGTGATGTGTGCAAAATACTTCATCAAGTCATCAACCATGCATTTGTAAGGAATTAGTTTCTCATCCTTTGTTTGATACACATCATTTACTTGGTTGATAACAAGCTGAGTGTCACCGAAGATGTCCAACTGATCTACTCTCCATTCAACTATAATTTTCATACCATTGATCAAAGCTTCATATTCAGCAATGTTATTTGTACAAGGAAACAGAATCTTGTACGCTTTGGGAAATGAGTATCTCTGTGGTGTAATGAAGAGTAATCCAGCACCTGATCCTTGTTGTGTGAAGGACCCATTGACAAACATAACCGATGTATGGTGTGTGAGTGTCAAAATTGACTCATCTGGGAAATCAATGTTCATTGGTAGAAGACTTCATATGGGTGCCTTGGCCAACTGGTTTGCAATTACCTCTCCCTTTATAGCTTTGTGTTCTACATATTGGATGTCAAACTCACTTAGTATCATGACCCATTTAGCCTATCTTCTTGTGAGAGCTGCCTTACTAAGCAAGTACTTTAATGGATCTATTTTAGCCACAAGCCATGTAGTATGGTCAAGCATGTAGTGTCTCAACTTCTGGGAAGCAAAGACAACTACCAAGCAAGCTTTCTCAATAATGTTGTAGTTTTTCTCATAAGAGACGAATGTTTGGCTCAAGTAATAAATAGCTCTTTCTTTGTTGTCATTGTCTTCCTGAGCCAACAGGATTCCCAAAGATGTTTCAGTTGCTGAAATGTATAAAAGCAAAGGTTGCCCATGCATAGGAGGCATCAGGATTGGTGGATTGACAAGATATTGTTTGATCTATGTTAAGCTTTGATCACAATCCTAGCTCCAATTGAATTTCACACCCTTAAGTAAGGTCTTTGTGAAGGGTTGTGATCAATCCGCCAATTGTGAAATAAACTTATGAATAGATTGAAGCCTTCTCTTTAGTTCTCTCATCTGACTGATGTTCTAAGGTGGTGGCATGTCCATTATTGCTTGTACTTTTTTTGGATCTACTTAAATTCCCTTTGCAGAAATAATATATCCCAACAATTTTCTCGATGTGACACCTAATGCGCATTTCTTAGGATTGAGCTGAAGATTGAATTTTTCCATATGATCTAGGATGGGACCCAAATCTTGTAGATGAGTATTGCATTTAGTACTTTTAACCAAGGTATCATCAGCATAGTCCTCCATGGTTCTATGCATCATGTCATGGAAAATTGTAGTAACAGCCCGTTGATATGTAGCACTAGCATTCTTTAAACCAAATGGCATCACATTCCAAAAAAAGGTTCCCCATGCACATGTGAAAGCCATTTTCTCCTGGTCTTTTGGCACAATTTTTATCTAATTGTATCCAGAAAAACCATCCATAAGTGAGTACATCTCATATCCAGCCATCATGTCAATGATCATATCAATATTAGGGAGCGAAAAGTCATCTTTAGGACATGCCAAGTTAAGATCACAAAAGTTTGTACAAACTCTGATAGATTTATCATGCTTGGAAATAGGAACAATATTGGATATCCATTCAGCATAATCAATTGCACGAATGAAACTAGCCTTTAGAAGTTTCTCCAATTCATCTTTGACAAGCAATGCAACATGAGGGTGCATTTTCTGAAGCCTCTATTTAACCGGTTTGATGCCTGGTGCTATGGACAAGTGATGCATGATAAAATCAGGATCCAATCCTAGCATGTTAGAATATGTCTAGGAAAAATTTATTTTCTTTTCCTTGAAAAAGGCAATGAATTGTTCCTTCTCTTCAGATGACAATGACTGTGCCAGATGTATCACATGAGGATTTTGTTCTATGCCCAGGTTAATTGGCTGCATCGGCTCTATTAATACTGATGATCTCTCCTAAAATTGACTGGGAAGGACATCAAATATCTCATCCACGGGTGCCTCAGAGAAGTTTTCACCCTTGGATACATCTTTTATTTTTACCTTTTTGAGATCTGACACTGCCACAATGTGGTTTTCATCATTGGACCTCTTGCATTTTTTCTTTTTAATTGTGTGACTGAGATATTTGATGTCAGCCTCAGTCATGTTGATACTCTGCTTATTGGTGGAAGATGTTATAGGTTCAATAGTGTTTAGGTAACAGGCAAGAGCGTAGTCATTTTGGAATGTGGGGACTTCATTAGATGCATTGGGGTTCTAGTCTATAAGCTCAGGATGTGTGAGTGAGAGAGTAGTGGCTAGTTCAATTACATTCACAGTATAGTCAGTAAGTGCATGGACCAGCAATTCAAGACCTACAGCGACCTCATCCATAGGTTTGTTCAAACACCTTAAAATACTAATGTGAAGAATTGATAACTCTAGGCCACTAGTTGGATCAGACCCCTGTGATCTAACCCTAGATGTTTCACCCACTTCGATTCACTTTTCATAGACATGCACTTGGTCAATGTCTTTATCAGTAGTAGATTTTGAAAGATTGTCAAACTCATATTCATGAGAATCGATGCTACATGGTGAGAGACTATAGAACTCTCTAACAGTGATAGGGACATACTCTCCTTCAGCCTCTAGATTCTTACACAAATACTCAATACAACATGACTAACTAGATTCTCCCTTTTCTAAATGATATTTGAGTTGCTCAGTATTGTCCTCAGAAGAATCACTAGTATCAACCATAGTGCTAACATGTGGCACAAAGTCATCTGGCTCAACAAAGAATTTAGCAAGATCATAAGGAATAGGATGAGGGTAGGAATCCTCATCATCAGATTCTTCCTCTTGAGTATCAGACTCAGCTTGTGACTCATTTTTAGATGAACTCTCAAGTTTGGAGATGAATTGATTTGATCCCAGATCGAAAGGGACCTTCTTAAAGCCTAGGCCAGTTGTATCACTATTGCTTTGAGCTTTTTCTTTGATAGGATCAATTAGGCCATTGTTATTGCACCCAATAGGGTCAGTTCCCTTGTAACCAAAATGCTTCATAAGCTTAAGACCAGGTCTATATTTCTTAGGAGTGATTTCTCGAGCTTGTTCTGTTAGGTCCACTAGAGCCTCTTCTTTGTAAAGCCATGCAACAATGGCTCTCTTTTCACTTTAATCTTCTAAGGGAACTATAGCCTTGACAAAAGAGCCATTAAACTTGGTCTAAAGTGTCAACATGAATGACTTCTTTTCCTCTAAGGGTCTCCCAAAATGTCAAGGGGACTCTGGGAGAGACGTTAATGATAGCACTAGTTTAATGTGGTACTCTCCCATACTAGTTTCTTTCAATTTGAATGATTACTCAATTTGTTTTAGCTTATTGTCATGAAAATCAATAGACTCACAGTTAGCAGGGACGAAAGAATCAACAGCTTTGAGCATATTGCAGGTGTAGCTAGTAGTGGTAGGAATAGTAACTTTGGAGCTATGAAATGGGAATTTGATGCATTGGTGGTATGTGGATGGCACATCACACATCTCATGTATCCATGGTCATCCCAAAAAAATTTTGTAGGCTAAGGGAATGTCAAGCACCTGACAGGTGACATCCCTTTTGACAGGACTAACGTAAATTGGTAAAACCACAAGACGTAGTGACTTTCGTTCCACTTCATTGTATGCTTTAATAGCAATCTTTCGTCAAGGATCAACAAAGTCCTCAGAATAATCCAATTGTCTAAGTAGAGTAGTAGAGACAATATTTAGGCCAACGCCATTGTCAATGAGTACCCGACGAACACGTGTTTGGTGGATCATAACCTCAATATGTAGAGGCTAACTGTGTGGGTGATTCAGTGAGTTCTCATACTCCTCAGAGAAGGTCATAAGATAAGGTGAGGTTAGGTGACCTACCATGGATTGAAATCGTTCAAGATCAAGATCTTGAGGAATGTCTACCTCAGTGAGGGCTTTGTCCCAAATTTTCCTGTGAGCAGGCGAGATTTTAAGTAGCTCAAAGATGGAAATATCAGCATTAGTTCATTTCAACTGATTGAGAACACTATAACTGGTTGCAGTCAAGTTTGTTGTGTGTTTTGCACCTTTACCGGATGGACCAGCAAGAGCTTTGTCTTTGTGTTGTTCAAGATTTGAAGTAGGAGGTGCAGGGCCTTTGAGCACCAACTTCGCATGAGAGCGAGTAACAGTGTTAGCACAGTGTTGTGAAGATGAATTATCCATCTTATTGGAAGTAGGGCCTCTCAAGAAAAATGTTGTCTTGGGTTTGTCATTATCTTGCTTGCCCTTTATGGTAATAACGTCGCAGTATTCAGAATCTACAGGTTCAACCATGTGAATGACATTGTCATCATTGGAATATGTATAGTTGACCTTATTGTAGGGTTCTAATTTTGAAGTCTCTCCTTTTTCATAAGCTGGGAAAGGCTCTTTGAATGCTTTGTGGTCCGAGTTTTTGTTATGTCCATCTACCACAAGATCACCAACATCAATCATGTCCTAGACTTTATGATGCAAGTTTTTACAGTTGTTGGTTTTGTGTCCCTTGTTTTGGTGATACTCACAAAATGAAGTCTCATTCCACCATGGTGGACGTGGTTGTGGATCATAGGGACGAGGGTTATCCATTGGTGAGATAAGCTTGTGTTATAGCAATGTTTTGTAAACCACATCCAAAGGTTCTCCCAAAGGTGTATACTCTCGCTTGGGTTGTTTTGTCCATGAGTTTCTCTGTTTGTTCCTAGATGTCTTATTGTCAAGGGGAGGCTTCTCAGCATTTTTTACTGCTTTGAGGAAGTCTATGAGATTGAATACTATTTTAGCAGGTTTGGTTGTGACATTGTCAACAACCCCATCATGTACAATTTCTTGATTCTTGTTGACATATTTGGTTTTATCCCTGTTGAAAGTGGAACCTTGTTTTGTGTCTCTCTAAAGAGTGAGCTCACCTTTCTTGACCATAAATTCTTCAATATGGATAGCCTTTCTAATCATGTCTTCAAAGGTACATGGACCTTGTAGTTGGACTCTATAACCGAAATTAGGTAAGAGGTTATCAGTGAAAATGTCAAGCTTCTCCATTTCTGGGATTTTACGGGAATACTTAGTGTATAGTTGTCTCCATCGTTGGAGGAAAGTGAGAAAAGGCTCACCAACTTTCTATTTAAGGTTGCATAGATCTCAAATATTTATAGGATATTGAATGTTATGAGAATATTGTTGAACAAATGAATTGGCAATTTCATCAAATGTCTTGATACCAAGAGGTAAATGTGAGAACCACTCCAAAGCCTAACCACCTAGGCTTTTAGGGAATAAATGCATAAGGTATTTTTGATTGTGTATAAACTCCATAGACAAAGAACCAAATTCCCGCAAGTGATCTTGGGGATCAGTAGTACCAAAATACTTGTCATATTTGGGTAATTCTATGCCTCATGGGAAAGGTGAAATGTTTATGCTTTTTTCAAATGGAAATGAACAAAGAGCGTCCAATGTGTATGTCTTTGTGGGTTTCTCTTTCTCATGCATCATCTAAGCCAATTGGTCTTGCATAATTTTCAATTGTTTTTGGAGTTTGGAAGTCTCAGTTTCTTCTTCAATTTTGACAATGGTTTCTACATTGAAATGAGAAGGTAACTTTTCTCCCTCTTGGGCAAGTTTGAGAAAGTATTTTTCTTTCTCTTCGTTGATTAGGATTCCCATGACCTTCTAAAATTTTTTGTCTCTTCGACATTTTTTTATGTGTTCAGGGAGGATTTCCACCTCTTCCTGTTCCTCATCAGTGTCATAGTCTTTCTCTTTCTCTTTGTCATCCCTAGGTGGTTCTTGATATCAACTATGACTACCATGTTCAAGTTCACGATTAGTCATTATTGGAACGTGTTCAATTTCAGTGTTTTGTGTTTCAAAAGGGTATCTAGAGAAAGGATCGTACATTTTTTTTAGGAATGCAGGACCTCGACCTATCTCAGTATCCTCTTGGTAAAAAGGATTCCTAATTTGTTGCAAATTGCAAAATGTTCATTAAACTCGAGATGACCTAGCAGGTGAGGAAGACTGTGAAGATGCCTCACTAGCCAAACTAGATACAGATTGTGTAATGAAAGGTAAGCAACCTCTACCGTGATTATGACCCCTAGCACGACCACGTCTAAAGTTATCGAGATAAAACATGTTGCCACTTCTGGTTGTGACAGTCATAGACAAGGACAAGAAGCTAGAACCTGGACAAGGACTATACTAAGACTAAGTCTCAAAAAGGACAAGATAATAGCAAGAATGTTGTACACTAAGGCACAAATGGTCTAATTTAAAGGCTAGAATAGCTAGAGATTATGACCAATGCGACACAAAGTATGACAAGCATTAAGACAAAGACCAAAAAAATTACTTATGAGATGGGACTAGTCAAGGTGTAAGACACAAGTCTTCAGCTAAGCAAAGTGTCACTATTTTAGGATTGTTTGCAAATAGAGAGTGATAAACAGATGCAGAAAAGGACAACGTGCAGGCTGCAAATAGCTAAAATAGACCCAAATTGGCAATGTTGACACTAGATCTCGCACGAAAAACCTTTACAGGCCACGTGAAGAATTTTTACAGGCCGTACGAAGAAGTTTTTTATCTCACGCGAAGGTTAGTGACAGTAGTTTAATTTCATGTAAGGAAGTTCACAGGGTCACACAAAGACTCATAACAGCAATTTAATTTTGCATGAGAAGAAAATGATTTCATGCGAGGACTAGATGATTTCATGCGAGACCAAAATGATTTTGCACAAGAAGACAGACCACTTTTACAATAGCAATTGATTTTGACAAATTTTGATCATTTCAATAACTAGGCAAATAAACAGGCACATAGAACAGCAAGCAGGTGATTTCAAGCATGTCTGAAAACAATGAGCAAGGGCAAAAGCAACCTTGCACATGAACAATCAAGTGACTTAGTTTGTGCAAATCTCTAGGAGAGCTATTTGTGTATGTTTTCAAAGAGTTTTGCAATCATTGCACACATTCTTAGAAAATGAAAAGTTTGGCTTCTCTAAGGTTTTTAGTAATGTTTTGACTTTGCAACTTTTATGACTCATAGGGGTGACCTCCAATCCCGATGCACTAAGGTTTTAACACAGTTTGAGAACTTAATCTTCAAGAGCTGCTAGGGAGATCTAACAACCCACAATGAACCACACCCGTGGAGATTTCTTCCACAAGGACATTTACATAGCGGTTGTCACTACCACATCAAAAATGGCTATTACCGCTTGAGGTTTTGTCAATGTAGTTTTCCCTATAGAGGGATTGTCTGCTATGGTTAACCCTCTCTAAAGGTGACCAACTCACAATAGTGTACCACAAGGGGCCTTAGCTTCTAGATTCAAGGTCTTGACACCTTTTCACTTTTAGCCCAATCAAAGTAGACAGATTAATCTGACATGCTAAACTAATTAAGAGTATCTCTTAAAGATCTATGATATCAACTCCCAATGATCTATCAACCTCTGCAGAGAAAGGATGCCTCAATCAACAAGTTGAAGATTCATCTATCTACAAGATGCTCAAAGTATCCTCCCCACCTACAAGGAATCTATTGTAGAGAGGAGTTTCACTAGGAACCCACTCTCTCAAGATTCACGAATAGTGTTCATGGGGGTCTAATTACTATGTGTGTACAGATGTTAATTCCCAAAAGAAAATCTATCCAAAAGTAATCAAAGAGCACAAGATGGTACACTTAATGCTTTAACTAATGCGAGGTGAGTCCAAAGATGTGGAATATTTAACCCCTCACACAAGCCAAAATGAGTCCACAACTCAGAAACTAGTGAGTTCTAGAAAGCACAAAAGGGTTGCCTAGTGGAGCATTTAACGCTTCTTTCCTGTACATTGCCTAGTGGACAATGTACCTAATGGGTCTCGCTTGTAAGCCATCTCAGGTATAGCATAAAACTTTGGTGGTTCATGTACATCATTACTGATCAATTAAACATTTGTCACTTCTTTCCCTTCCTTCCTCTTTGTCACTGAAGAATTTGATGCCATTGTAACTTGCTAGGGTTTGAAGATCACAAAAAAAAAGTAATTTAGCACAAGTAAAATACCTCAAGATTTGATGATAATGTCAAGTAATGTAATTGAATCACCTATGCAGTCACTTGAATCTATTTGCATAAATTGTCTAATTTCTCTTGATCATCTGGTAGGTTAAAATGACTTGAAAAAATGAATATATATATATATATATATATAGCATTAAAAACCTTTCATTAATGCTTTGTACCTATATAGTTGTTAGCTCAGTCACCACAAGTCTGACGTTGTGCTCAATTAATATAGCTTACTTCACTATCAAGACTATTTCTTCTAGTACTCGACAATAACATAGAATATCTCATAATGATAAAATGTCTCATCCTTCTAATCATTTAATTGTATCTTAATTTATGCTAATAAATCCTTTTCATACCTTAAATTCTTATAACTGATGTAAAATATATCATTTCAGATGTTAGTTCCATACATACCTTTGATTGCTTAACTTTGGTGGTGATGTAATCACCTAATTCATTGGATAAAATGATCTCATCTTGGCTTGAAATGATGCAAGCTTCTTTATTTCTATGTATTTTGTTCATCTGGATATTTACTTTTTTAACATCTATTTTACCTTTGGCTTTGTTGAATTCATTGCTTGGTGTAGGTGATCGAGTTGGGTAGTTTTAGGTTACATGACCAACTTTAAGATAGCTAAAGCATATAATCTCTCCATTCAACCACTTTTTGTAATTATCTCTAAAGTGTGTCCTTATGCAATCTTTAGCAACATGACCATATTCTCCACAATAGTGACAACTGGACCTTGTATTGTAATCCCAATTGTAAGAATTTCAATGATGATGTACCTTTTGTTAATTTTTTTTCTGTCCGCTTAGGTTTGGATTTGCATTCATATGCTTTCTGTCCATACTTCTGACAGTTATAACAATATCCTTCAAATTTATGAGTGTTGATGGTATTTGTCTTGCATTCATATGCTTGATGTCCTTGTTTCTTGCAGTTATGGCAGTGTCCCTTGTATCTTTGCTTAGGTTTTTGATTTCTAGTGTTGTATGTGTGAATATGCAACCTCTGCTAACACACACACTTCAACACAGTTATTGTATGCGGATTCATCCTGGAATGAACATTGAATTATTCATCCAAAAATTAGCTGGCAAGATGACCTATTGCCTTCTATCTAAAGGGAATTTCTTGTTAGATATCCTCAGATTTGAGGTGTTAAGCAACCAGACTCTCTAAGAATGAAGGATTTAAGAAATGAAATTAATCTATATGAGTATGCAAATTAATCTAGAATGAGAAATGCATTCTAATCTAAGAACAAGTGAAGGAAACTAGATTAATCATATGCATATTATGCTAAATGAAATTAAGCTAAGGATGCAAATGTATGTAAAATATGAGCAAATGTGAGTATGAATTCCAGCAGCAATTTGATGCAAATTCCAAATTCATCCTCTTTTGAAATGAAGAGAGGAGGGTCTCTTATATAGATTTTCCTGAAAACCTCCGACAGTTGAGATTGATTTCAATCAACGGTCAGGATTGAAGATGAAGTTCAGTCATAAAGGAAGATTCCCAAATTAGAGGGAGTTAATTGATTTAATTCCTTTTTGATCAATAGTGGACTGGGAATTTCCTTTTTTTGAACTGAAGAGAGATTATGGTGAGATATTTAATTTAATAAAATGAGATATGCTCTCATAATTACCTTTTCTATTTAATTAAATAATTCTATTTAATTAGTTAGAGACACTTTTCTTATTTAATTAAATAACTCATTTAATTAATTAGGAATGGCCTCCCATTTAATTAAATAATTTTGTTTAATTAATTATAAGTAAGTTCTCCATTTAATTAAATAATTTCATTTAATTAATTAAAATAGGTGCATTTATTAAATTAAATAAATTTAATTCCATCATACATTAGCCTTATGATATAATTTAATTTAATTTAATTATAAATACTTAGTAATTAAATTAAATATTAATCAATAGGTTTAATGTGACTAATATGAATAAATACTATAAGAATTAAATAATAAGCATGATGAATGCAGATTAGGGTTTTCTGCATCTGACAATTAAGTCAAGTAGCGAGTAGTCGAATAAAAATTTGCCTAATGGAATAGGACTTTAGGATTGGTCAGAAATATACCAGAATTGGTATCATGGCAATGAGCCAATTTTTGGGTATTACAAGTGTTACTTCTATAGACATTTGTAGTGTGACCTATTTTTTCACAATGATGACAAGTGGGTTTGTTATTCTTTCCCTTATCACTCCTTTGTTCACCACATTTAGATGATTCTCCTTTCTTAGTAGTAGAATATCATAATCCAAAAATATCACCATTTTCTCTTGGTGTTTTCATCAATTTTTCAAAGTAAAATTTATGGCTTCATTAGGCTTATTAAACCTTTCAATGAATTCCTTCTCTATTTTCAATTCATTCTGTAGTAGGTCATTCTATGATTTCAAAGTTGCAATCTCAATGTCTTTTTTGTTCAGTTATTGATTTGCAAGTATCAATTGATTCATTAAATCCAACTGAGTTTTTTTAAGTTTTTACACATCTAATGACCTCTCCTCAAGTCTATTTGCCAATAATCTTTTTTCTTCTTCAATCATGCCTTTATCTTCCTCTTCTTTCATTTTCAGTTCAAATATCTCACACAATATTACTGATTGAGTTTCCTGTTCCCTTTTTAGATTCCTAAAATTTTCATTTAGGGCACTATTCTTTTCCATCAGATCTATAATAGTTGCATCACATTCTTTGGGGTTCTTGTCCTCAAACAATCTTGTAGTGTCTTCTTCATGATATTGTGTGTCATTTTGTTGAATGGCTAAATCCTTTCTTCTCTTTAATGATTGTTGTAGTTTATCTCTTACCTCCTTTAGTTGATGTAGGGTAAGATTTATTTCAATCTTTTGGTTCTCAATAGTCTTTCCCAATTTGTACAATTCCATCTTCAAGACCTTACCTCTCAAGCTGTTAAGCTTTAATTTCTAGAGAACAATTCTCTGATACCAATCTTTGGAAATATAAATGGGAAAGTAAGTTTTGAGAGGGGAGTATCACCTATCAAAATGATTCAGTACCTGATCCTTCTATCACCTTCTACTAGATAACATATATCCTCTTTTCTAGTTGTATCTTGATCCTTCTAATCTAATTTCTCTTCTCTAACCCTTCAATGTTTATCTTGTCAATTGACTTTGTTCTTATCAACTAATTCTACATTATTGATCCTTCATTTAAGAATCTTCTCCATCATGAATGCATCCTTTCCTCTTAGAATTTTCTCTTCTTCACATATGATACTTCTCTTCACTTCATGATAACTGCCCCTTAGGGTTTTCCTCCTTAAATAGGCATTTGGAGATGATCTTAGGTCATAAACAATCACTTTGGCTGATTATTATTGTGACTTTAAGCTTCCTTTTTTCTTATTAATTTCTTAGGTAATCTTGGAATGGGTGATATGGCTTCAGCCAAAAATGGTTAACATATGAGTTTGTGCCACTACAAAATTGTATTTCCATGGTTGGTTTCTCTACATCAATAGGCTTCTGATGCTTGGCTTTAATTGTGCTCTCTATTATCACTTGACCTCTAATTGGCTTAACACATATTGTTGCTCAACTCCTAATGACTTGGGATTAACTATTTTCTCAGTATATACTAACTCATCATATCATCTTGACATGTATTGGCTGAACTCTTGTGCTAGACTTACTCTATTTGCTCAGCCTAAGTAGTAGCTTGGTAATAGTGATGACTGACTAACTCTGCCAACTAACGACTAAGTGTTTTGTCACTAAGTTGTCAAAACCACAATGAGATTAATAATATCTTTCTTTGCAACATCACTTTATTTCTTTCTCTTTTCATAATTTATGGTAGCTGTATGGCATATCTCTCTTTATGTCTTAACATACTCTCCCTTTGGATGGTAACACCACAACATCTTCCTCTTTGACTACAATGCCAAAGACACTTAATCTTTTTGGTACATATTCACCATGTAGATATCATCATGTTAGTATTCTAAATTTGATTAATTTTCTTTCATCTAGCTTATGAGTGTTGTATCATCTTGTACTTCTCTCTTCACAGCTTTAGGTAGGTCCTAAAGTGTTACCCCCTACATCAACCTATAAGATATTTTGATAAACACATTTGATGTATAGCACTATATTAGCTTAAGTAGCCTCAATTCAAGGAATCACCCTTAATTTACCTCTTAGATACTCATGTGCATCCTTAGTGAAAATATCAACTATATGTTTCTTTGTATTCACATATTCCATTCTCACTTCTTTATCTTGAACCAGTTCCCTCAAGTAATGATACTTGATAGAAATATGACTAGTCTTAATATGCATCATAGGATTTTTAGATATGTTTATAGCACTTGTGTTGTCAGAGAATATAACATGTTCAGTGATCTCTTCCTTCAATTCTTTCAAAAATTTCTTGATCTATACTATATTAGAACAATTGACTACTACAACTACATACTCAATTTCTATTGTAGATTGGGAAATGCAACTTTTCTTCTTGATTTTCCATGAAAATAGTCTCTTTCCTAGAAAGAAAGCTTCACTGCTTGTACTCTTTCTGCCATAAATATTTCCATCCCAACCTACACCAATATATACTTTTAGCTCAAACTTGTCATTCCTCTTGTAATATAACCCATAATTCTTTGTTCATTTAAGACATCTCAATATTATTTTCACAACTTTCATACGATTCTCCTTAGGATTTGCAAAAACTCTTGCAACAATCCCAACTGCTAATGCAATACTTGGTCTATTGTGAACAATATATTACAAATTTCCAATCATTGACCTATATAAGGTTTGATTTACATCAATAGAATCATCACTCTTTGAAAGCTTATGTCTAGTAGTCATTAGTGTTCCAATTGGTCTTAAGTCTTCCATACCAAACATTTTTTAGTATCTCCTTGATATACTTTGATTGAGTAATGTAGATACCTTTCTTCATTTGATACACTTGCAAACCAACAAAAAATTTATCTCTCCAAATGTATACATTTCAAACTCTTGTCTAATTTGATCTTCAAATGACTTACATAATGCATCTATTCCTCCAAATATGAGATCATCAACAAATATTGTAGTCAATAGTATCTTTTTTTCAGATTCATTTTTCATGTATATATTTCCATTACCATTAGTCTTTGTAAAACCGATCTTCACAAAATATGTATGAAAATATTTCATATCATGTTCTAAAGTCTTCTTTCAATCCATACAAAACTTTCTGCAACTCACATACCATACAACTTTTGTTTGCGTCAAAAAATCCTTCAAGTTGTTCAATGTAGACTTCTTCTAGAATTCCATTTAGAAATGCAAACTTGACATCCATCTAGTATACTTTGAATCATTTTTAAGTATATTATGCAAGAAGAGTTCTTACTCCTTCCAATCTTGCAACAGGAGAAAATGTCTCCCCATAGTCAATACCTTCTTCTTGTGTATATCCAATACAAACTAGCCTTGCTTTATTTTTTGTGACTTCACCTTTCTCATTCAACTTATTTTTGAATACCTACTTTTTTCCAATAACATTCTTATCTTTTGGTCTAGGTACCAATGACCATGTTTTTTTCTTCTTTATCTTATCAATCTCTTCATTCATTTCTTTGATCCTGTGTTCATTATCCAAGGTATCATTTACTTATTTAGGTTCAAATTTACATATTAAATAGATGTCACTTCTTAGTCTTTTCCTTGTCATAACTCCAAAGTCTTTATCTCCAATGATTTGATTAGGTGCATGATATCTCTTTACATACTTTTCTAAAGTAGGCTCTTTTTTTCTTTCTTCTACTTTAGATTCATCTTGTATATTTTCTTTAGGTAGCACATCATGTATTTCTTCTTGTTCCTCTAGTTATTTGGTAGGCCTTTGCTTGATAGGTTCTTCTTGACACTCAACATGCTCTTCCTAATGCTTGGCACCAACTTTCTGCTGCTTGACATGTTGATGCTATAACTCGACAAGTACTAACTATTGCTTCCTAGCATATTGTCATCACTATCATCTTCTTTATCTCTAATTTGATTAAGAAATTTAAGTGTAACTTTTTTTTTCCTTTGGATTCACTCATTTGATTTGGTCTATATCCCAAACCTATGGTATCTCTCTGATAATTTGGATTCTTCAAAACGGGTTTGTAAGACACCTTCTCTTTGCAAACTCCACTTCCTCTATATCTCATTTTTTTGAAGATATCCTTTGTCATAAATTTTAGGAGATATGTTTTCATACTTGATAGTCTCTTGTTTCTTCTCCCTATAGATAAATTTCTTAGCATTTTTATCATTTTGTGATTATGTGGCACAATAGGTTTCTCAAAAGGTATATTCTCCCATTCTTAGTTCTTTGACATCAACCTTTAGGTCTGATGACTTGGAGGTAGATGATAGATTACTAGGATCATGACTCATAGATGTTTATATAGCTTGATTGTGCAATACTCAAGATTATGTTAATGGTTTCATTATATTAAAATACTAAAAAGGATGTGCATCCCCTTTGGTTTTTATCTCATGTCCATTATGAGGGAACTTCAAACATTGATGAAATGTTGAGGCTACCTCTTTCATAGAGTGAATCCATGGACATCCCAAGAGAATATTTTATGCTAGTTCTATATCAAGAACTTGAAAAAGTACATCTTTGACCACATGACCAACTATGATAGGTAACATAATTGATCCTTTGGTTTCCCTTTCTTTCTCATCATAATCTTCAATTGTGATTTTATTTTTAGGATCTACACCTTTTTCAAAAGATCCCAATACAACGACTAGTTTTAAAGTACATATATTTAAGTTAGATCCAATATTAAGTGGAGCATAATGAGGTTGGTGATTTACCAGATCAGCATTTTTTTAAATTATATGAAATGTGGTGTGGTCAAATGTCCCCACCATAGCTTGCAATTGATTATGGTCTAGATTTGTGGGGACTATTGCTTCTAAAAGAGATTTTTCAAGAATTTCTCTTTATGATGTTGACAACTATAAAAGCTCTAATATGGATATTTGGGCTAGTGTTTCCTTCAATTGATCCAAAGGGTTATATTTATTTGATATCTCAAATGAAAACTTTGTTACATAAAAAACTTTTATTTGAGAAGTGGATGATCTGGATAAGTCATCTTGTAGTGTGACCTTAGGTTGATTTCTAGTGGTAGCATTAACATGTTTGTATTCATCCTTTTCATGAAATGTAATGGTATTGCCATAATACTAAGAAGTATCACATTCAAATATGTTGTTAATGTATGTGTGGTATGTTTCATTGTAATTGACATGATTATTACTTCAATTATTGGAGGGATTTCCTTTCTCATGATCTAGAAGTGGATCTTTGAACATAGTGTGTGTCTCATTTGAGGTATGTCCATCAATATTTACTTTATCACTCTACCAAATCTTGTATCACATTATTTGACAGTTAAAAATATTTTTTTTAATGTCCCTTTCCTCTATGGAATTCACAATAGTCATCATCATTCCAACATGATGGTTTCACTTTTGGTTCATAATCTATCACTTTAGGAAGTGTGATGAGTTTCTTAGTGATTAAATTCCTCAAAGATGATACAAGAGACTCACCTAAATGAGTGAATGTTCTCTTTTTGGGTATGAATGATGCTCTTGTGAAGGACTGATTATTTCACTAATTTTTTTGGATATTTTGGGTATTTTAACTTGTTTGAAGAGTAGTAGAATTATTTCCCAGATTAAGGATTAGTTATGATGTCTTGACATTTCAAATATCTACTACCCATAACTTCTAGTGTTCTTGAATTTATTCCAATACTTGTATTTTTCATTGTTTGTATTAGAATTTTTGTTGTTGAAATTAGAGGAGCTATTATTGTATTTTGTGTACCTCAATCTTTACACCATTTTCTATGAGCCTTTTGAAGTTTGATTAGTATTATAATTATACTTTGTAGCTCATTTTTTCTGTAAGGTTTTGTATAAGGATCTCCACCTTTTCATGTTTAGGAATGATTCTTAGATATTTTGACAAAAGGTGACATCATCTTTGTAAGAAGGTGAGAAACAATTCTCCATTCTTTTGTTTTGTATTGCAAACGTCTAGCACTATCACTTCATGTCTAATTTTAGGAATAATGTGTCACAAACATACCAACTAGCTCATTAAAGGACTTAATACCTAGTGGTAACTTAGAAGACCATTACATAGCTTTTCCTCCCAAACTTTTTGGAAATTATCTATTAAGATAAGTCTCGTCATGAGCTCCCTCAATGTAGGTAGCAAAAAAATCTCTAACATGGTCTTATGGATCCATATATCCTTTGTATTTTTCAAACTTAGGTACCTCAAAATGAGGAGTAAATGGAGCCATGACCAAGTTCTTTTCATAAGGATATGGGCATATGTCTTCTAAAGTGTGCCTCTTTGTTGAATATCTAGTTTGAATATCTTGGATTTGTTGTTGAAGCATTTGGATCTATTATACAAGAGGATTTAATGATAATGTATGTCTATATGAAGTGTTTCCTTGAATGTTTGAACTTTGGGGTCATTTAATATTGAACCCTTGGGTGTTTATTCCTTGGGTATTGATTCCTTGATGCTTAGGACCATAGGTGTTTATACTATGAAGATTGTATCCTTGTTGATGAGGCACTTAGGATGTTAAACTTTTTTGTTGGAAAGGACCTTGTTAAAAACCTTGTGTTGGAACTTTTTGGACATAACCTTGAGTAGGAAAATGTTGGGGATAATTTTGTTGTGTTACCCATTCTTGATAAGTTCTTTGACATGTTAAGCTTTGTTGTTGAGGAGGACCTTGTATGGTTACATTTTGTGAACTAGGACTTTATTGGGTTACACCTTGTAGAAATGATTTTTTTTTAGTATAACCTTTTTGAGGAGGTCCTTGTTGTAGTGGATTTGGAATAGGTCCTTGAGATGTCATACTTTGGTTGGGACCTTATTGAGATGTATTTTGTGTAAAAGGTCCTTAAGCATTTACATTTTGTGATATAGGACCTTGAGATGATAAATTTTATTGTGGAGAAGAACTTTTTAAGCTTGGAAAACCTTTTTGAGTAGTATCTTGTTGCATCAACCCTTGTTGAGGAATTTAGCATGATAAAAATTTTGGAAAACCTTGGGATTTTCAACCCAGGTAAGGACTGAGGAAAGATGGAATTTGTTGAATGGGTCCTTGTAAAGGTATAATCTTTTGTTCTGAAGAATGAATTGATGATAAAGGAACTTTTGAGGTTGAACCTTCTTGAAAAATATCTTGTGGGGTTAACTCTTGTTGAGAAGGTCCTTGATCACTAGAAGTGTTCCTAAGTTGATTGAGATCAAAATTAATAGGAATCTTTACACATTTTTGTGCAAGTATAAGAAAGTATCATTCTTTATCTAGGTCTAAGATTTTTTTCCATTATCTTTTGGAATCTAGGGTCTTTCATGGATTCCTTGATCTCATCTTCATTTGGTTCATCATCCATTGAGTGTCGAGAGGACCTAATATTTTTAGTGGGCCATGGATTCTCATATTCATTTGTTTCTTCCATGTTATCTTGGTGTTGTGCTTTCAATTTTTAAGCTCTAGTTTGAACTACCAAAAAATGTAAAAGTGTAGATGAATGTTGAAGAATTTTTTGAAATGTGGAAAATTTGGATTATATAATAAAACTCTAAGTCTATAGTAGATAAGTACTTGCTATGATGTTGACAAAGAGAGTTTAAAATTGTTGACATATCAGTCAATTTTGTTATTAGTGACACACACTTATTCAAATTTTGTATGGCTACCAACCTCATTGAATAGTCTACAATGCTTGCCATGTAATCTAGTAGCTACTGAGCATTTCAATAGTTACCAAGTGTACTCAGAGTGGTTACCAAGTGTATTTAGTTAATGTGAAGCCTAGTAGTTCAAACCAAGTAGAGTCAATCTAGCAGTTCAACTCGAGTAGTTCAAGGGTTATTGAGCATTGTAGTTTCTATTGAGTTCACAATTCATGGAATGTGAAGCTAGTGTAAACTGAGATTATGTGTTTACTGAGTGATTTAGTTTATGTCAAGTTACATAGTATCTACTAAGTCACCAGTGTAAACCAAGTTCAAGAATACCTTGAAGTGATTAGTATAGATTGAGCCTCTACATGTATCGAGTGCATGATGATGCCCGACAATGGGCGTCGAGTATCAGAACTTCACCAAGTTAGTCTTCAGAACTTGAGTGTCTTCATTTGGGCTGGCTTTGTGATATACATGTTAACTTGTATGATGGTCGACTTTGTAATTTTGTAATTTGGTTATATATATATATATATATATATATATATATATATATATATATATATATATATATATATATATATATGTAATGTATTGTATCATATCAAAGATGTATGGAATGCAATGTGTATGTAATGCAAGTGCAAGAATGCAAATGTAAGCAGCAGATAAAAGTTTATGAAGGCCATATTAGCATCAGGAGAAGCAGTGAAAAATCTATCACAAAAAGGTGATCAGTAGAATCAAAGAATCCCTACAATGTTGGAATATTCAAATATGGAAAGAGTACTTATGAGAGGGGGGGGTGAATCATAAGTATCCCATTTTATCCAATAAAACTTTTAACTAAAAGTAAATTGCATGCATGTAAATACATCAAATAAACTTGAAACTAAAAGCATGCATCAATAACTCATAACACTAGAATTTGGTAACCCAGAAACCCTCCAAGAATAAGAAGGTAAAATTGGGGTGGGGATGATACCCACAAAAATTACTACAGCAATATTGTTCAACCACTTCTGATGGTCTGCCCTGTTAAAGGCCTGCCCTATTAAAGGCTTTACACTGTGTCAATAGTGACCTGGTTAGAGGATTTCAAACACTTAACATGAAGTGTTACCTTGTTAAAGGATTTAATCACCTAATTAAGGATTTATCGAAATAGCTGTTAAGCTAACCTATCACCATAGGATTTTCATTCTAATACAATTGCTAGAGAGTATTAGGTACAATAAACCTGACTGATTACAATCCTTGATTGCTGAATGCAGGCACTTGTTCTGCTTTCTCTGATCTAGATCCTTTTTGTGATCTGATAATCCTCGCTTCTGAAAATAGAATTCCTTGTGAACCCATGTATGTCTTCTCACACCTCTCATCTCCTTTACAATGAAATTTCATCTTCCTTATAAAGACATTTGAGAATTTAGGGTTAGGTATAGATCTACAATCCACATTCAATCTTCATTTTCCGCTCAATACTTATCTTTTTGCTGATTGGTTGCATGCCTTCATCATTTTTCTTATTGGCTGCATGTAAATTGCATAGGAAAAATAAAAGATTCAATCTCATCATTAAATCCTTGGACATTTACCTTATGTCGGCTGTAAAAATTATTTGCATCATAGTTTGTGCAATTTCAAACTCTTATGTTGATCTACTGAGTTACTCGGCTCCTAAAGTATTGCTGATACTCAACACATGTTGTTTCCTGGATAGCTCGGCACCTTAACAAAACTGTATCACTCGGCACCTTAAGTAGCTCAGCACTTGTTAACACTTAGCACTTTATGTTACTCGGCACTTATACTTCACTCAGTATCTGATCTTCACTCGATATCTGATCTTTACTTGGTATCTAATCTTCACTTGGTATCTAATCTTCACTCAGTATCTGATCTTCACTCGGTATCTGAAAACTACTTGGCACATGAAGATCACTCGGCATGCATGATGTACTCAGCTTCCAATGTGGAATGTGATTAAGTGTGTTGGCACTCAAATGTCAAAAAACATTATGAGGTTAATATACAACAATGTGGTTGTAAGTCAAAGATCTATTGTTTCATCCTAATAGGTGAACCAGTCAAAATCCTTTCACAAGGTAGATTTAACAGTCTTTCTTAAATCTCTTAATAGAGTGCATACTTCATTATGTGTTTCTAAAACCTCTAACAAGGTGGACCTAGCTATCTTAATTGCTCCTAATAGGACAGATCATCAGAAGTGATTAATGTAAGCCTTAATAGGCCAACTTTACACTATAGTATTGATTTTTTGTGGATTTCATCCCCACCCTAGATTTACTTTCTATTTGGAAGGTTTCTGGGTCACCAAATCATTGTGTTCAAGTGTTGTGGATGCTTTTATATTTCTCAGTTTCACATACATGCAATTAGATTAGATGTGATAAATTAAATGTTAAGTGGTTTATTGGATTCAAAATTGAAATTGGTGTAGAAATTTTAGAAGTTATTGATTCACCCCTCCCCTCTTAGTAACTTAGCATAGTCTTGAATATTTCCAACAATTGGTATTAGAGCTTCATGGTTCTTAGGAGGAAGTTTAACAGCTTGAGAAAAGATCAAGGATATGGAGATATTAAAATTTGATAAGGCAATTGATAATGATAAGCTAGATCTAGAAATGGCCATTGCAAATCAGATGAATGATCATTACTACACTGAAGTATTTGATCCCTACTTTACCCTTTTGTCTATAGAGATTCTGCTCATTAGTTGAATCATGTTTTCTTGAGATTTCATCATTCTTTCATTGATTTGCTTCTCAATGTTTATGTCATTTTTCAATCTTTTGCTAATTTTCTTTTTAGATCTCAGCTCATTTCTTATTCTTTCATTGATTTTTCTTTCCAAATTTAGATCATTGCTTAATCTTTCATTGATTTGTCCTTGGCTCATAATTTCCTCATTTGTATTGGAGATTTGATCCATAAGATCTGCATGCTGAAGGGATTGGTTCTAGATTTCATTTTTCTTCCATTCATTTCTTCTTTTATCTTGTTCCTCTATTCCAAGATTTCACATAGCCTCACTGACTGAATTTCTTGTTCTCTTTTCAACTTTCTTACTTCTTGCAAGGAACCATTCTTCTCTAGGAGTTCTTTGATTGCATCATTTGCTTCATCTAAACTACTTGAAGGGATTTGCAAGTTCCTTTGAATAAGATGCTCAAAGGAATCAAAGACCTACTTGCAATCATTGTGGTAAGTTAGGTCATACATCAAACAAATGTTGGAGTAATGGTGAAGAAAAATTTAATGGAAAATTTTATAATTGTAGATAGCATGGACACAAGGCTAATGAATGCAAAGAGAAACCAAATTTTGAGGAAAATTATCACAAGTGCAAGAAACAAGGTCACAAGGCATCAGAATGCAGAACTAAGTCATTCAATCCAGTAGAGCAAATTGTGAAAGCAATATTCAGTTGGGACTACAACACTTGGTGTAGATGTCATTACTATGGAGAATATGTACACATTGGTATGAATTGTGTTAAACATCACATAAGGAGAAGAGATACCACCATAAGATGTTTCACTTGTACCGAACTTGGTCATCTAGCCAAAAATTGCATGAACATAGGTAAAATTGAAGATGAAAAGAAGGAAAAAGTAGATAACATTCGTAAGAAGATGAGGCAGCAATGGATTCCTAAATATACTTAGGATGCTAGTTCAAGTAATGATGGTCATTTCACTCAAGAAGTGGGTGAATCCACCATTTTCAACTAGGTTTCCAAAGGAGAACTGGAACTACATTATCATGATCACATTTAAATAGTTCCAATTGAAAGGTGGCAACGATCAAAATTAGTATTGAAGTACAAAAGGATCACTGAGGAAGAATGGTATTAGTTATCACCTAGTTACCTTCTCTACCGAGTAAGGTTGGGTCATAGATTCTACTGAGCAAGGTCGGGAGTTACAAGACATGCATGATTACCAATTCATGGAGCCTTTACCGAGTAATCAATAGAATAGTGAATGACAACCTATGAAGCATGATGTCAAGAATTATTTCAACCTAGCTACTATCATATTAAGCATTAATGGCAAAGTTTTAACAAAAAGCATGAAATCAAATTAATTTCTCACTATGAAATCTAAGTGCTATTGCAAAGAAGCTATTTATAGTGTGATCAAGTGACTTTAAGAAAATTTGCAGCAAGTTATCAAGATTTTCATAATTTACCAAGTAAAATAGAATCAAGCAGTAGTAAAGTGAAGAGAGAATTTGAGATGTTGGTTCAAGGAGTTGAGTGGAAAGTGCCAAATTTTAAACTTGTGCCCGTGATTGCAAAAATAATTGACTCAAGCAGAGCTCAATTGCAAATTCCTCCAAAGTTACTCCTTATTAATGATATTCGTACTCATTTCAAGTGTTCTATTCAAGAAATTGAAGCCCTAGAAATGGATAATTCCCTAGGTGAATTGTGTGTTAATGGAATTCTTAAACTTGAGCATAAGCATTTGGAAGAAAAAGGCTTAACGCATATTCCCCACATGCCCTGAGCTTTTCAAATTAAATGGATTAGATACATTCTAAGTTGGGTGCATAATGGTCAACTATGACTTGAGCAACTAGTTGTGATTACAAAGAAAATGATTTATGGCATCACCAGACTCCTCATGCTCACCAAAGCTAAAACCACCAAAACCCTAGTTACGCTAAGCTAGAAAAGAAAACCCTAGCTAAGTGGGATGGCAGAGGGATGAAAATTAGTAGTGTAATTGATGCAAAGCTAAACTTTTGGATTCATGTTATAACACATAAGATATATAGTTCAAGTCGTCTCAACAATGTATCCTATGAAGCTGTGGACTTGGCTTACAAAGTAGTGAAAAATAATATATCTTATGACTTGGCATATCTATTGTTGAAGCAACTCAACAAAAACATGGAAAGTATCAAGACATCCAAGAACAACCCCTATAAATTTGGTTCACTCTTGACATGTTTGTTCTTTTATCTTCAGAAGTTCTTCCCTTCCAAAGACATGGTAGTATGGAGGAAAGATGTGCCTATATTATATCAAATAAATGAATACATTGCAAAACTAGAAGAGAACTATGTTAGAATTATGGACAACTACTTAGAAGTGTTCAAGGAGAAAATGAACAATAGGTTTAGAATACCTAAGAATTTATTTGAGGATTACAAAGATGGTGTATGCTTTATGGTTGATTGTGACAGAGTATACATCCAAGCAATGAAGCCTAGAATTGTAACCTCTTCCTTATGAGGTAAATATTGATGAGGCAAAGGATATTATTAAAGTTCTAGTTAATTAACCTTTTGATCCAAAGGCACCATAATTTGGAACTATGATGAGGCCAAGGCAAGGATAGAACTGAAGATAAAACTCCCTCAGGAAGTTAACAAGGGAAAAAGGAGGATAGCTAAACTAAAATCTAGCACACCTCTCATGTTAACTAAAGGTAAAGGAGAAGATGTAGAAGAGGTAGAGGATAAAGAGGAATCAAAAAAGGAAGAAGAACCTATGAAGAAGAAATAAAAGGTGATCATCACCAAGCCACCTAAGCCATCCACTACAATCTTTACAAGGAGGTTCAGGAAGAAAGGTAGTGATATTTTCCTTAATAAACCTCCTCCCACCTTCCAGGAAAAGTTGAAACAAATGGAAGAAGGTGTAGGCATAAAAAACTTCAAATATTTGAAGTACGAAACAAGGATAGAGGAAAAGAAGAAATAGGTTGAAGAACTAGTGTCAACAAAAATGGGAAAATGGAAGTATTCATCAAATTAGATAGCCTCTCAAATCTCTAATGAATTATTAGAGAAAATTAAGCCACGATGGGACTTTGCAATGCAAATAGAAAAAGACATTTATGCACAAACCCTAAGGCAATTGCTACTGAGCATGAAAAATGTTGAGGTAAAAGAGTCTTTGAAGAAAAATGAAGATAAAATGACCCTTAGATTCAATACATGTTAATATTGATCAAGGATATAGAGCATGTGGTTAAGAATGCCACAAGCATGTGGAAGAATGTTTATCACCTACATAAACCAAGTGACTTGCCAATAGATGTTAAGGATAATTATTATGACAATGATGATGATGGAGAAGAAACTTATACTAAGCCTACACATTTTGACAATGAGGAAGATGAAGAAGATAAAGAGGAGGAAGCTACTAAGGAAGATAAAGAAGATGATGAGGAGACCAACCCAATAAAGATAGCAGCTACAGTCATTGCCTCACTTCCTCACTCTTCAAGAAAACTAGTAACTATATCAAGCTTGAAGATAGCTTCAACAAGTTTGATTTTGATAAACATAAACACTTCAAATGTCCAATCACTCTTCACCCCCATTCAGGTCAATGTGTCTATAGCAAAAGTGACTTCCACTTTATCTACCAAGCTGTAACCTCTCACTTCTTTAGCTACCAAGTCGTCAGTCATGAATACAATGTCTTCTACAATTTTGATTTCTTCAATAGTAAGTACTTAAATTTTGGATACTACAATTTTTTCTACTTTAGTTTTGGATTCAACAAGCATTCCTGTTAGTATTCCATCGGTTAGTACTATATCAATTTTCACTACAAGTCCTAGTATATCTGCAATTTTTTCCATCCCAAATACAAAGGCATTAAGTACAAGGATAGTTGAACCTAAGGCTCAATCGAGTACAAGATTTTTGGGTAGAGGAAAGGAGATAGAAGAGGACATAGACTTAGATGAGAAAATAGAAATTCCCAAATGGGACATTGCTAATCTTATTGCAGAACAAATGCACATAGTTGGTGAACTCCTCCAAAAGAATGCAAAACAACATAAATTAAGAGAAGAAAGAGATAGAGAGTATAAAATTATAGAAGATGCCAAAAAAAATTTGTCTGAAGCAATAGATATTGAGGTAGATTCTTCTCAAACTATTTTGTTGCAATTAGCAGAAGTAGTCCAAAAGTTCAATGAGGACACTAGTGGACAGGATAAGTTAATTGAGAAAGTAGAAAATAAATTTGACAATAAAGTGCTTGAGCACATTGCTCAGAAAATTACTATCCATCAAGTTGAGATTTTGTTAATTTTGACCAATCTTGAATCATCTTGCACCAATGTGACATCACTTTTTGTGAAGTTGTGTGATGTTTCAAAGTTCACAAAGGAAATAAATAGAAAACTATAAAAAAAATTGATGAGGATATGAAAGCCAGTGCTCAACAGTTGCAACTTGACCATAGTTCAAGCTCTACACATCACATGAAGATCAGATTTTTGTTAGACATGCAAGAAGAGTTGTTAAGAGAAGAAGCAAGGATTTGGTCATCACTGATTTATATTCAAAATATGATCCTTCCTATCATGGATACAATGTAGAAACATATTATTTACTCAAAAATGTTGATCCATGACAATAACTTCTCTATTGAAGATTGCATGATAGAACTCTCTACAGAAGTACAAATTACTCTACATACATGCAAGATTTTGCAAGAAAATTGGGATAAAATCCTGGCACTTATTATTATGGTCCATTCTAATTTTTTTTATCTCATATTGGTGTCTCCATGTAGATAAGTTCTAAATAAATCTTTGGCATTATTGTCAAAAAGAGGGAGATTATTGTTGAGACACATGGTATGCTATATATAGAGACACATAGTATGGGGGAGAAACATGCTATGAGGAGAACATATGATGTATGGTATACCTTACAAAGATAAATTTTGAAAAATCTCAAAACAATATATTCTACCGAGCTAGTAACACATGATGTTGTATATAAGATTTTGGCTAATAAGTGTTTTTGTCACTAATTCCAAAGGGGGAGATTGTTGACATATCAGTGATTTTTTTTATTAGTGACACACACTTATTCAAATCTTGTATGGCTACCAAGCTCATTGAACAATCTACAATGCTTGCCATGTAATCTAGTAGCTATCAAGTATTTTAGTGGATACCAAGTGTATTCAGTTAGTGTGCAGCCCAATAGTTCAAACCAAGCAGATTTAATCTAGCAGTTCAACATGAGTAGTTTAGTGGTTACCAAGTATTGCAGTTTCTACTAAGTTCATAGTTCATGGAATGCGAAGCTAGTGTAAACCGAGCTTGTGTGTTTACCGAGTGATTTAGTTTATGTCAAGTTACACAGTATCTACCAAGTCACTAGTGTAGATCGAGTTCAAGACTACCTTGAAGTGATTAGTATGGACTAAGCCTCTACATCTACCAAGTGTATGATGCTACTAAGTAATGACAGTGGGTGTCAAGTATCAGAACTTCACGAAGTCATTCTTCAGCACCCGATTGTCTTCATTTGGGCCGACTTTGTGATATATGTGTGAACTTGTATGATGGATGACTTTGTAATTTTTTAATTTGGTTTGATATATATGTGATGTATTGTATCATATCAAATACTTATGGAATACAATATGTATGTAATGCAAGTGCAAGAATGCAAATGTAAGCAGCAAATAAAAATTTATGAAGGCCATATCAGCATAAGGAGTAGTAGTGATAAATCTATCATAGAAAGGTGATTAGTACAATCAAAGAATCTCTACAGCAATCCAGTTGTAAGTTAGAGATCTATTATTTCATCATAATAGGTGAACTAGTCAAAATCCTTTCACAAGGTAGACTTAACAGTCTTTCTTAAATCTCTTAACATAGTGCATACTTCATTGTGTGTTTGTAAAACCTCTAACAAGGTGGACCTAGCAATCCTAATTTCTCCTAATAGGGCAGATCATCAAAAGTGATCAATTTAAGCCTTAATAGGCCAACTTTATGCTATAGTATTGAATTTTTGTGGGTTTCATCCCCACTCTAATTTTACTTTCTATTTGGAAGGTTTATGGGTCACCAAATCATTGTGTTCAAGTGTTGTGGATGATTTTATATTTTCAGTTTCACATGCATGCAATTAGATTAGATGTGATAAATTAAATGTTAAGTGGTTTATTGGATTCAAAATTGAAATTGGTGTAGAAATTTTAGAAGTTACTGATTCACCCCTCCCCTCTCAGTAACTTAGCATAGTCTTGAATATTTCCAACACAAAATTTCAATCTAAGTAAGTTTCTAGATAGTAGATGATAAATCCTAACAAGGAAACTCACTAAGATGTAGTTCTCAACACTAGAGATTGATTTTGGATATTTTGAAATTGTGATATGTTAGAAATGGGATATAAAAATGGAAGTGAAGCTCAAACTCTTATCTTAGTTATCTAAAAGTCTAAAGTGTTTATTTGACAAGAAGGACAATCTAAATGGGTATCCCAAAATGTTTTCTATTTTTTAAGAAAAGGTTACTAAATGCTCTCTTTTACAAATGAATGAGAATAAAAGTGCAAAAAAAAAGAACAAATGCACATATATAAGTGATAAATGCATTGTACTGATGATTTTAAATGCACATGTACATAATACATAAGCATATGTATAATAATAAAAGGCACTAATAAATGTGTAGATATTTATAATTAGAGTGCAACAATGCTCAAAAATAGCACATATATGAAATAAAAGTACAAATAAATGTGTCAAATGCATAGTTCTAATGGAAATTTAGCAACAACAAAAAATTCAATTTTGAGGTTTTTTGAATTTTTTTTTGTTTCCCTAATTTTTGGCAAGAAAAATATACACACACATAAAATAGTATGAATTATTCCCTAAATTTTTTTCTAAAAAGAAATGTATAAACATGCCATTATCCTTAGGTTGGCCAAGATAGTATTTTTTGAATTCCCACTTGGACTAGGCCTAGTGATGCAAACTTAGTGTGGATAGAATGGTAGGTTGGAGGCACAAGCTCCCCCTTACAATGTACTCACTTCTCAAGCACACCAAGCTATGAATTCCAAGGGTGATGAAATCCCAAGGAACCACTACCCCATAATAAATCCATGAGAGGTGTGGGATGTTTTTAGAGGCCCTTAGAACCATAAGATAGAAGGCTTTTGGCAATCTAAAACAAGATTGTACTTTTGATCATTTGTCACATCTCAACATAACAATATTACATCCACTCCATGAAAATTTTGTTTCAAATGGATTTTTATTTATATTGGACTAGAAGAGCTTGGCCTTAGCTTGTTACCACTTGGGTTGTTCCATCTCACCAACTCTACTAAAGAAAATATCAGGAGGTAGGCCTTCTAAAGATTAGTACAAAGTTCTCTTACGCCTACAATCCACAAATGAAAGTAGGAGAGGTACTTTTTGTACTGAAAATGGAAAATAGAAAATGTGGCTATTCCACAAAACACAATTGACATGATGATCTACTCTAGAGAAGACACACAATATTGAAAATAATGATGTATTTTAAGCTGAAATCAAGGTTATGGTTTTCATTTAACAACCCCTTCTAGCAATCTATGAACAAGGATTAGTCAAAATAGTTTTAGGGTCCTTACATAATGTCTTGCAAAACTACCTACAAAACTACTAGAACAACTAGAAACTAGTTAAGATGTTAGGTATCTAAAATGCAACTAAGAAATATAACTATTGAAATGAATGCACATAAACTTGATAAAAAAGTGCAATTTTAGTGAACATAAGTACAAGTAAGTAAAAAGCATAACAAAAAGAAATGGAAGCATAGAAACATGCAGTGGAAGCACAAATATTATGAATACAAGTTTTTGGTATATATAAGAGAGTCATTGGTGAATATAAGTGAAATTACAATAGGTTCATGGAAAAAAGGAATGGAAATGTAGGAATATGAAATAAATATGCAAAAATACACAAAAGTGCAGAAAGATGTGATGAAAGTGCAACTATGTAGAATAAAAGTGTTGAAGCAACCTATAAGTCACCTACACACATACAAAATTTTGAAATATAAATTTTAACTTTACTTACCAACTACAACATGCTTCCATTGTCCTTCTAAACTTTGAGTTCTTGGATTTGTAAACTCTTAGATTTGAATCGGCTCCTTCCTTCAAGATTCTTTAAGGTGTTGGAGAATTATGAGTTCTAAATGTAAATCTATGATAGTTCTCCTAGAATTATCTATAGGCTAGATGAAAAGATAGATGTAAATGGATGACAAATATGATGCTAATGAGACTATTATGATGATATGAAATGTTTGACAATTGCTTGAATAGTGAAAATGCCAATTGCTTTATTACTAGGAATGCTTGTTTTTAGTATTGCTTATTATCTTTTGTGAGAGAATAAGGGTTTCTTATATAGAATTTGGGAGGAACCTAGCCTAGGTGGAAACATTTGATGATGGAGAGGAAACATAGGAAAATTCAAAGGATGATATTGGTCCTTGGTTAATAAGGTTGAGAGAAAGGACTTAGTTAGATTGTGAGAGAAATATTACGAGAATAAGAGACACATGACACACATCTCACAAAGACCCTTGAGAAGACTTGAACCTCAAGGAAGACTCCTAGAGAAGTGTCTCATGAGTCATCTTTGACCCTATGAGGTGGATTGACTAACTCCTATTGGATAGGGAAGATGTGGAGGACTTTTTCACCTAGAGACATGTATCCCAAAGACCAAGTCATGCAAGGACACATATTCTTGTAACTTATTCTTTGAGGACACATCCCCATTTTTGAGCCCATAAAATTAGGACCCATGGTTGAGAGTAAATAAATTTATTCAATTATTTGTGCAAAGATGATGTTTCACATGACATGGACTAAATAGGTGAACTAATAGACTTAGTAACCTAGGTGAGTGTATAATTAAGTAATTTTATTTTTTTACTTTATAAGACTATTGAGTGAACTAGGACAATGCAAATAATATAGGTGAATTAACTTAATAAATTAAATGATTTATTAATATAAATGGAAGAAAAAATTAGTTAAATATTAAAATATTTAATGAATTTATTTGAAATTTTTTAAGTGTATACATAGAGATGTGACATGGAAAATGGGTACGTAAGTGTTAGAATAATTAGAATAATTAGGGGGTAAAATGTTGAATAACATACATCACAAAAATAAAGTAACAATGATAGAATAGATCACACATATATGATACCAAGATTTAACATGGAAACCTAATTTGGGAAAAAATACCAAGTAATATGCTCTACTACTTTTCACTCTTCTAAAGTGAGCTTGGTTAAGAGCCAACCTTGTTAAAGGTTACAAAACAAATTGTTATGTGTGACCCTATTAAACAATTTAATCACCCCATTACGAGTAGCTTGGTTATAGGTCTTCAGATCATTGTATTAAAATGTCACCTTGATTAAAGGATTTAAAAATGACTATTAGGTCAACCTTGATTAAAGTATTTTTACTACCACAATGGTCAGAAAGTAACAACTAGTTTTGATCTACTAAGATACGACTCACTTTGCAAATTCATATCTTTATTCAGCTTATTTTCTAGTTCATTGATTGGACTTCATTATGATATCCATGTCTCATCTACTTGGAAACCCTTCAAGAAATCACAATTCACCAATCTTAACACTTTTCCTCTACTAATTAGTAAATTTCTCCACAAAATTACCAATAAACAATGAACCAGCCCTACAAAACATCCATTATGCCTCCTTAAATAGGTAGCTTTAATATTTTTCCACTTCAAGATCATCGTAGATATGAGGGTTTGATTAGATTCATTGAATTTGTCCATCATTTTGTCCTTCTACTCCTTTCTTGACACTTCTAGAAACTTCTCTTAAAATAATTTATTTTGGTCACTTAACAAACTCAATTCATGTATTAAACATGCCATCTCATCAATCCTTATCATGTACATATTTTGACCATTCCAAAAATTCAACTATGTTAGTCTCAAAATTGATTCTTTCACAAATTATGGCTTTCCTGACACTCAGTCATCATTATGTTCTTCTACTTAGCCAACAATACATTTCTTCTTCATCTTGCTTTGACATAACTATCACTCAACCGATACTATTTTCTTAGCTATCTCTTTAAGTTCCTTAATCTTTTTCTTCAATGACCTAGTAAAATTGTCACTTGGTAAAGCTTAGGGTTTTACTTAATTTCTTCTCTTGTCTTCTCTTCTATATGTCAACTAATCTATGTACTTCACTTCATATAATGATTAAAAAACACAATATCTTGTCAAAGACCAACTGATCAAGTGCCCATTGTAATTTCAATATACTTGTTCCTCTTTTCTCAACAACTTCACTAGTTCATCGAGTTCATCTAGTTATCTCTCTTTTCAAATCCTCTCCATCAATCAATTGATATGACACTCTAGACTATCAGTACATGTCTTACTAGTATGGTATGACATTATTGACAACATAACAATTGTTCCAATTGTAGTTTCCAATGGTAAGATATAAAACTAAGGATTCTTCTTACAATTGGAACAATTGGCCTTCAAAAGGTCAAATAAAATGCCAACAAAATGTGTAATAATTATAATAACTCCATCCATTGCAAAACCATCACATCCTTGGTTATAATTTTATGCAAAGCATCATTCCTTATAACCAAATTGTAATAAAAATAATGGTTGGGCATGTAAAACATTTACGAAGGTCTATATAGGTCATTTGTAAATAAATATCATAGTCTTCAAAAATTACACATTTCCAAATATTCATGCCTTGTAATCACCACCAATAACACTAATAACTAGGCATGTGATAATGTAGAGGGGTCAAGTATAAGCTACTTGGAAAAAGAAGATGCTCCAATGTAAAGCATGTTGTTATCAAGATTCAAATTCAAAATTAAATATGAATTTCAATTATAGCTTGCCTTACTCAAAATAACCCAATAGCCCCAAATACGGGTCTAAATTATTATTTTTACAACCTTCATTTGGGACTATCTGAATTGTTTCCTTTTGTATATGGGATTAGATGCTATCCAATAAGACTGAGCTTTATCTTCAATAGCTTCACCTTGAACCCGTTTTCATGAAATGGGACCCTACTATGAAATGGGGCTCAATTCCAAATGTCTTCTTTTTTTGAAATGTCATGACATTTAGAACATGGACCCATTTCAAAGAAGGGCCTCATTTTTTAAGTCTATATATTTAAAATTTATTTTATCTCTAACAACTCATTTTCCCTTATTTCATTTTATTTTATTTTTACTATTAATTTTTTGTTGTTTTTAGTAGTATTTGTCAATTTCTATTCGTATTTTTTAATTTTTATTGTAAAAAATGAATGTTTATGTTCTTTTTTTTGGTTCGATAAATTGCCAAAGCCTAGATTAATTATTATTATGTGTTGAAATTAATTATTATTAAGTGTTAAGCTTGAGTAGGTTTGAACCCAAGACCTTCCACATGAGAGGCTCACAAGTTACCATTGTGTTGTAGGCTCTTTCATGTTCATTTGTTTTCTTTTATTCTAGAAATGTAAAAAAAAATAATGTATTTATATTTTTATTGTAGAAATACTTTTAAAATTAGGGTTTTCATGTATATGTTGATCTTAGATTGGTTTTGACAATTGAGTGTCAACACACTTAAGTCATTTATTAACTTCATGCCAAACTTGTAATATATGTCAAGTATAGTATGTAAATATAGACTAAGTGCTGAGTCACTCATGTGTCGAGCAGACAATGCATGCCAAGTGATTCAAGTGCCAAGAAAACAATAGATGCCAAGCAGTTTAGGTGTTGAGTCAGAGATAGAATTTTAGTATGTGTCGAGCATCAATAATCTTAAGTGTCAAGTAACATAGTTTTGACATAGTTGTTTGAGATTGCACAAACAACTATGTAAACCATTTTTCAGCCCACCTAAAGACAAAAAATGATCTTTTGAAAATAAGGATGAATCTATATGTAGATTACCTATTTAATTACATGCAGCCAATTAGAAAAAGGGAAGGATTAAGTGGAAAAATGGATGTATCTCAGTCATAGATTCATACCTAACCCCAAGTCTTCTAGTCTTCTTAAGGAGGACGAAACCCTAAACTTCATTAAGAGTGTGTGCAAAAAGAATTAAATGGAGAGAAGAATGAAGTTTGCATGGAGACTTAGAAGTTGTAAGACAACAAATTATAGAATTAGTTTCACAAAGAACAAAGGATAGAGGATATAGTATTGACATATCATATCAGATAGGATTAAGAAGGGCATAGTACATATTTGATCTTTAATCAAGCTGTTAGAGCTAATCACAAGATCTATGTTGAAACATCCTAACAGGTGATTTTGGTTAAACCTCCTAAGTAGAGTAGTCCTAACAGGCTATTGTAAATCCTTTAATAGGGTGACATTCCAAGTGAATGTTCTGAAGTCCTTTAGCCAAGCACACTTCTAATAGATGTTAAAATTCTCTAACAAGGTCAAACTTAATAGTTCTTGTAAGCCTTTAATAGGGTAGGCCTTTCACAAGACAAATCATGTCTCATGGTCAACTTATTGTAACCTTAATTGGAGACAATTTATTGTTGTAGTAGTGAAGAATTGTGGGTGTCATCCCTACCCCAATTTTACCTTCTCATTTGGAGGGTTTCTAGGTAATCATATTAGGTGTCAAATGTGTGATTACTTATGTGGTTACATGTTTTAGATTTTTATATTTTGCATGTCATTTCAACTTTATCTATTGAATGCATGAGATGGATGAGTGGTGAAATGTTTTATGGGTTCATGTTTTAACTGTTGATTCACCACCCCCCCCCCCCCCTAGTAATTCACCTTTCCTACTTGTAATTCTGGTCAATTGGTATTAGAGTGTGGTTCTTAGAAGAAGAATTTTGCAGCTTAGAGGAAAGATCTTGAAATGGATATCTACAAGTTGGGAAAGACCATTAAAAACCAAGAGATTGAGATACATCTCATACTACATCAACTGAATGAATCCAAAGATGCTTTGAAGAGTTCTCTAAAGAGAAGGAAAGAGATTACTATAGTAGAAAATGACACACAATACAAATAGATTGACACCACAAAGTTGTTTGCAGATGATAACTCTAGTGAATTTGATATAGCAATTGTAGATCTAATGGAAAAGAATAGAGCACAAGCTAAAGAGATCAAAATCTCAAGTTGGAGCAAGAATCACAAGCTATACTATTGTGTGAGGTGACTAAACAAAAGAAGAAAGCTATAGAAGACAAGGCCATGATCAAAGAAGACAAAAGAATTTTGGCAAATAGACTACAGGAAAAGTCAATAGAGCTATCCAGGATCTCAAACATGCAATTGGACACCTTAAGCCACATGATGAATGCTCATCATGAGTTGAATGTCAAGGACATTGAAATAACCACTTTCAAGTTGTAGAATGAACAACTATAGAACAACCTAAAAAGAGAAAAAGGAATTTTCTATAAGTGTCAACAAGTCAAATGAAGCCATCAAGTACTTTAAGCAACTACTAAAACTCCCTAGATCCAATAGAGACACATCAGGATTGGGCTATAGAAGCACTAAAGAAGGAGAATCATCCAAAGCTATTGAGGAAAGGAAAAATAAAGGTAAGAACTCTAAACCTACTTTTCATCATTGTGGTAAGAAAGGACATATAACTAATTTTTATAGGAGCAAGAATGCAAATCAAAATGGTAAGTCTAAGAACATGACTCATTGTCACAAGTGCAACAAACAAGGTCATCAGGCACATGAATGCAAAACCAGAACCATGTATGCACCAAAATTTGAAGGACACTACTACAATTTTTAGATGTATGGACATAGAGCCTTTGAATGTAGATCCAAGACCACATGGTCATCAAGCAAGCCAAAAAAAGCAAGAAGCTATGAAAACCCCTATAACTATGATTATAATACAAGATATAGTTGTCACTATTGTCAAGAATATGGTCATATACTTGAAAACTACATTAGAACACACTTTAGTGGTAACTACAAGAGATGGTTGAGTCAAACCACATGTTTTAGCTATCATAAGACTGGTCACATTGGCAAGCATTGTCCAACTAGGTCAAAGGCACCAAATTCTGAATTTGATAAAGGTAAAGGCAAGATAGATGTTGAACATATCAGGAATGAAATGAACAAGACATCGAAGAAGAAAGATGTTGGTAGTACATCAAATGAATAAGGGATCACTTCACCCAATGGGTCAAGTGGTCACACTTCATCAAACTAAGCAAATAAGAGGTATGTGGAACTAATACTTAAAATGTTGCGATATACATTAGTTCCAAAAGAAATTAGCATTGAAATGATTCCTTTAAGCATAAATTAAGATGCAAGAATTCATGAAAAATTCAAGGTTAAAATATCCATGTTTCATGTTGTTTTCAAGTATGAAAAATCTTCTATGTATGTCAAGTGAAAAACTAGTTAATACTAAGTTACTAATCAAAAACTATTAGAGCCAAGTCAGTAGTAGTGGCCAAGTGAATAGAAATCTCTGTAGAAGCTGAATGAAATAGTAATTGTGTTCATGTTGAGTTTTATAGTTTTACATGACCAAGAAATAAATGCGATGTTTTAAAGGGTATAAGGTCAATTTTCACCTTATTTTTTCTCATTATGAACTCAAAGAAAGAATGAGCAGAGCAAAGAAGTGACCTACAAACTAGTTCAAATCACTTGCAAGGATTCCAACAATTATCAAGCTACAATTTCATCAAATCTTAAAGGTATTCTTCATAAGTCGAGTTGCATAGTTTAAATTTGATAAACCCTAGTTTTTCAGAATGGCTTCTAGTTCAAAAATTGTGAAAGAGAGAGGTGTTTGATGTTCAATTAGTTAGCAATAAAGTTAAACAACCATATTTTAAAGCTATTCTAGAAGTTACCTATAAAAATGATCTAGTAGGAGCATTATCCATGATCCCACCTAAAGTAATAATGGTTCAAGATGTGAGGAAATGCTACAACTAAAAATTAGGAGCCATAGGTGACATGGAAATAAGACAAGCATATGAAAAATTGTGTGAAAAATAGAGTCCTGAAGGAAGAGTTCAAGATTGTGGAGAGAAACAGTTTGACCCGTGCCCTAGATTTCGCCACAATGTTCAAAACCAAATGGATCAAAATAGTTTTGAGTAGAATTCATGATGGATGTATGTGGTTAGAGGGTGAACCAATCAAGATTTCAAAAAGAATTGTCCATAGGGTGATAGGTTTTCCAACCCTATTTTAGCCAAAGACCCCCTGTAGCGACTCCAAAGAAGCAATAGAGAAAAATACAAGTGCAAAATGGAACAAGTATGGTATGAACATTGACACCATTACAAATCCTATACTTGACATTTTTATCAAAGTTATTTCCTACAATTTCTACCAATCAATTAGGTTAAATAGTGTGCCCTGCATAGCAATTGATGTTGGATACAAAATTGGTAAGAAAGATCATACCTATGATCTTGCATAACTTAAATTGCAATAGATAAATGAAAATCTAGGTGCCATCATGAGGAAAAAAAGTGCACAATGTAAGTTTGGATCAATCCTTGTGTGTATATTCTTTTATGTGCCAAATGAATTCTCATCTTTTGGAAAAATTAGATGGAAGACAAATAGATCTGTGGCTATCCAAATCAATGAGTATATTAAGAAAATGAGAGAGAATTTTTAGTCAATTATTGTTGGAAATGATTGAAAAGATCATGAATGAAGAGAAATGGAATTGGTAAAGAATTTTTATATCATTGTTTTTTCATTGATTTCAAACTTTCCACTTGTAGGAATGACAATTGCTTTAGTGATCCAAATACTATCAATTGGTTGATTGACAAGGAGGTGGCAATCAATAAGATGTAACTAGAGTACCTAGAGAAAGGTTGAAGTTATGATGTTGTAATAAAGTATAAGGATCGGCTAAGCCATTGATGAAATAGTGTATTGATGACATACTCTAAGACACAAAGGATGGATACACCAAGATATATCAAAGATGTAAGGATTAACTAAATCCTAGTTAAGTGCCAAACAGATTCTAAGTTGAAGTCGAGCAAGTTCAACTTAGTGAGGTGCCAAGTAGTCTTTAGGTGCCGAGGAGCAGAAAAGATAATAGGTACCGAGTAAGTCTTCAAGTGTCGAGAAAGATATAAGTGCCGAGTGAATTTCAAGAGCCAAGTTTCATAGAATTTCTTTAGGTGTCAAGTGCTAGTAAATAACAATAAAAGCCGAGTAACACAGAAGGTGTCGAGCATCAGTAAACCAATGATGTTGAGTTGCTGCATTATTTTGAAAAGTCAAAGATTTGCTAGATCTAAGCTGACATAGTAGTTATCTAGAATTTTGTAAACCAGATAAAAGATAACAATGATGAGCTAGTGGCACAGAACACTATGTATAACATTTTTGGTGAATGCTAATGGATTTATCATGAAGTTTCTAGATAGAAACAAGATATGGGAAAAATACATTGTATCCTACCTAATCCATTGAAACACCCTAAAATTTGAAAGGGAGATTTGAGCTAGAAATCAAGAACATAACTTCTTTATAAGGAGTTACAGGTAAAAGATCAAGTGTGCATGCAAGAGAGTGAATTGTTCATAAGTGTGATCATGCAAAGAAGCCAAGAGGAGTAAGATCGAGTGACTAGAGAAGAGCATTAGCATAACGAGTGGAAGAACTCAAGGAGATAGATCTTGAAGGGTGAACAAGTTGTCAGCACTGCAAAGGAGGAAAGCCAAGCAAAGAAGAGAACTAAAGAAGTGATCTAAAATCTACAAGGTTGAAGTTGCAATCTGTATCAGGTCAAAACCCTTCTAATACTTTCTTACCATTGTATTAGATAATGAAACCCTGTATTGCTAGGTTAGGTGGATAAGCCTCAAGAAAAGGATAAGAAGATCCCCAGGAGAAGGATAAACAGATCCTCAGGAGAAGGATAAAGAGATCCTTAGGAGGAGGATAGGAGATCCTTAGTGAGGGATGAAAGATTCTTTTGAGAAGGTGATTGTAAATCCCATGGACTTGGGTGAGCCTAACAACTCTATGTAAATCCTTTAATAGGGTGACATTCCAAGATGAATGTTCTTAAATCCTTTAACAATGTCACATTTAACAATTTGTTGTAGCCTTTAAAAAGGCAGGCCTTTAATAGGGCAGGCCATCAAAAGTGGTTGAAATCAATTGTGCAATTATTTTGTGGGTATCATCCCCACTCTAGTTTTACCTTCTTATTCCTAGAGGGTTTCTAGGTTATCAAATCCTTAGTGTTATGGTGTGATGCATGTTTACTTTTCATGGTTGTTTTACATGCATGATAATTTTAGTTATGTGCCATTAAGGATTTGTAGAAAAGGTTGTATTGGACATCATTGGACCTTGAATAACTTATTCAACCCCCCCTGCTCAATTATTCTAAAGAATTCTGACAAATTATGACAAGTTATTTTGAAGACTTTAAGAAGTCTATGAAGAAGAGATTGAGGATACCTATTTCCTTAGTAGAATAGCACTAAAATGATAAAAATTTCCTTGGTGATATTGATTACACTTATATTCGGGTAGTAGAACCTAGGGTTAGATGGCTAAGACCTCTAGTCTCTGAAATCAATTTTGATGAAGCCTCATCTACCATTACTGCACTCCTAGTAGAGGAGATTGATAAAGGTGATAAAGTGTTTGGAAATAATGATGTAATGAAGTCTAAGGTTGAAATGGAACTAAAGATAGCTTCTACATAAAGAAGAAGGACAAACTAGTGAGAAAACTTAAAGCCCAATTTGGTGATGAGGAAGAAGAAGATGATGAAGAGAATGAAGAAAAAGAAGAGGTACGAGTTCAAGAACCTCTAGCTTTAACCCAAGGCATGGGTGAGGATCAAGAAGAAGAAGGTGTCAAGGAGGAAGAGGAAGTCAAAGAGGCACCAACCCAATTAGCACCAAATAAAAGGAAGCCAAGGCTCAACTAGTGACTAAACCAAAGGCAAAGAAAACTATCAAGCCTAGCCCAGTACAGCCTACAACTCCTACCACTATAGCCAGCACAAGAGCAACTACATAAAAGGCGAAGGAGAAAACCAAGCAAGTAGAACAAGGAGACCAAGAGAAAAAGAAACAAAGAAGGAAATATATTGCTTAGCCTAATTCAGATGAAGAAAAGATAGAATTAGATGACATTAGTCAATACAAAGCGGTAAGTCACACACCACTTTCTAATCTTGAAAACTTATGTGATAATGTTAAGAATAGTGCAGATTTATCTAGATTTAAAATTTTAGATTTTGATAAATTGATTAGAGATGAAAAGAATCTAGTGGAAGAGGCATTATATGCTATGATGTCCAAATTTAAGAACACTCCAGTTGAGTTTGCCAAAAATATACCCAAAAGTCTATATGATACTGTTGAGGATAAGTGGCATTACTATCTAAATCTTGAGAAACAAATCAGAGAGTCAACATTAGCTCAAGTGATGTCAGAGCTAACAAAAGGATAGATTGCTAAGGTAGTGAAGAAATATGCAGCTAGGTTTACACCTAAATATAGAGCTTTCAGCATCTTATAGAGAAATATTGATGATGTGGTTAAGAAATCAACCCAAATTTGGAAATTAATCTATGGGTTAACCACTATGAAGCAAGGAGAGGTTGATCCCTCTGAAGAAAAATAGGATGATAAGAGTGAGAATAAGCAAGATAGCAAGTATGATTACAAAGATGGTGATGAAGATGAGAGGATAGAAAATACTATTGGGGAAGAACCTAAAAGATAAGATGAGGACACAACAATAGCTAATGAACAACAAAAGGAACAAAGTATTTAGGATACACGAGTGTCGAGTGTTAGTCCCCCACATGACACAGACAAGTCAACAATGATAATCATTGTTAAGGATGTTTCTGATGCTTCACCTCAAAACATCAATCCTTTAACAATAGATTATTTGAAGAGGATATTGGATCAATATACACTCCATGCAAATTTATGTGCGAATACAATATTGGTAAGTGTAGATGAACTCCAAAAAGCAGTAACTGATATCACAAAGGACAAGGTGAACACATAAGAACCACCTTCTACCATCCCTTCGGTTACCCATGTGAAGCCTTTGATGCAAACACTAGTAGATACATCTAATAAGGTTGACACACTTGTAAAATTTGACACTATTGATAAGAAGTAGACTAAAATAGAAGAGAAAGATAAAATAGGATAGATAGATACATTTGTACCTATAGCATAGACACAAGGTGCTAGTTAGACAATAGTCATTGATCAAGGAAGATCAGAAGAAAAGGACACACCAAAGGAGAAGGAGCAAGAAGCCATCCAAGAATTGGTCACATTACCAACATCTAGCTCTCCTAAAAAAGTCCTTCAAGAGCTAAGCACTAAAGTTGTACCACTATAGATTTTAGCACTAGGCTCCAGTTCATCCAAGGTTGCAAAGGTAATCCACTATGGAGATGTAACTTTAGATGAAGAAATAGTGATACCTAAACATGATTATGAAACCATTACCTTGGGAAAAATAGGCTTAATGCAATAAACCTTAAAAAAGGAGAAAAATCAAGAAATACTCATAAAGGAGTATAAGCAGAGGCAACCATTGCAAGAAATAAAGATATCTTTCTAGATGCTTTCAGTTTACCTACACCTAAAGAATCCAAGCCAATATTAGAATAGCTAGAGATATTGTGGATTAGGTGAATGATGAAGACCAAGATACTAATACAAAACTTATGGAATGGTCAGAAATAAAATTTCAAGGAAAATTAAATGAGAAGATATCTAGTGATTTAGCACTAGCACAGGTACAATTGGCTACAAAAATTGAGAAAGTGAAGATGGTACTTGAGAATATATTCTCATTGTACACAAAATTGTGTGATCCTACACTCTTCACACAAGAAACTAGCTATAGAATTATAAGTCTAGAGAGAAATCTCAAAGTATTAGGTATGAAACTACCTCAGAACCCAGCTCAGAGTGAGAAACATTTCCATTCATTACTTTAATCACAGAGTCAACTAGCTATATTAACAATAGAAGAAGCTACAATAAGAGCCAAGTTTCTTAACATTCAAGCTTCCCTAACCCCTCATATGGAAATACTCCATAAGGAACTAGGATATTCAAAGACTCTAATGAAGAAAGATCCTAATCTTTCCACATCTAATGGTCTAGTTCACCTTGTAGCAGAGATAGCCATCCAAATCAAGTCACTTGATGTTGCATGTGATAATTTAGATGTTGCTCTAAAAATCATAATGGAAGTCCACAAGTTTTTCTTGGAAAAATACAAAATTAGTGTATAAACCCTTTGGCATAAGTGTCAAAAAAGGGAAGATAATTAAGCAAGGGGGAGATGAAATAAAAATAAAAGTGCAAAGAGGGAGATAGAAAGAAAGGGGAAGATAAAGAGATAAAACCACAGGGGGAGCATATTAGATAAAGAGTATCAGCATATTTGAAGACAAAGAGTATCAACAAGAGACAAAATTACTCAGAGTGGAGAATAGAATTTTGAAAAATACAGGCACATTAACTAAGGGGAGTTATAAATTTTGAGGTATGTAGTCTATTACAGAATTTTGAAAATTTTGATGTTTTGCATTTGCTAAGTTGTGAATATATTATACTTGAGAAGAATAGGTTTTTTATGTACAGTTAAGTGTTTTTGACATTCATGTCAAAAGGGGGAGATTGTTGATCTCAAATTGGTTTTGACAATTGAGTGTCAACAGACTTAAGTCATTTATTAAGTTCATTTCAAACTTGCAATATATGCTAGGTATAATATGTAAATATAGACTAAGTGTCAAGTCACACATGTGCTGAGTCACTTAAGTGCTAAGCAGACAATACATGTCAAGTGATTCAAGTGCCAAGAAAACAATAAATGCCAAGCAATTCAAGTGCCGAGTCAGAGATAGAATTTCAGTATGTGTCAAGTATTAGTAATCTTAAGTGCCAAGTAACACAATTTTGACATAATTGTTTGAGATTGCACAAACAACTATGTAGACAATTTTTCAGCCAACCTAAAGACAAAATACAATCTTTTGAAGATAAGGATGAATCTGTATACAAATTCCCTATGTAATTACATGTAGCCAATTATAAAAAGGGAAGGATGAAGTGACAAAATGGATGAATCTAAGTTATAGATTCATACCTAACCGTAAGTCTTCTAGTCTTCTTAAGGAGGACAAAACCCTAAATTTCATTAAGAGTGTGTGCGAAAAGAATTGAAGGGAGAGAAAAATAAAGTTTGCATGGAGACTTAGAAGTTGTAAGAGAGAAAATTGGAGAATGAGTTTGAGAAAGAAAAAAGGATAAAGGATACAACATTGACATATCAGATCAAATAGGATCAAGAAGGACATACTATAGATTTGATCTTTAATCAAGTTATCAAAGCTAATCACAAGATCTATGCTGAAACATCCTAATAGGTAATTTAAGTTATACCTCTTAAGTGGAATAGTCATAACATGCTATTGTAAATCCTTTAATAGAGTGACATTCCAAGTGAATGTTCTGAAGTCCTTTAGCCAAGTACACTTCTAATAGAGTGTTGAAATTCTCTAATAAGATGGGACTTAACAATTCTTGTAAGCCTTTAATAGGGAAGGCCTTTCACAGGATAGATCATGTCTCATGGTCAACTTATTGTAACCTTAATTGGTGACACTTTATTATTGTAGTAGTGAAAATTTGTGGGTGTCATCCCCACCCCAGTTTTACCTTCTCATTTGGAGGGTTTTTAGGTAATCATATTAGGTGTCAAATGTGTGATTACTTATGTGTTTACATGTTTTAGATGTTTATATTTTGCATGTCATTTCAAGTTTATCTATTGAATGCATGAGATGGATAAGTGGTGAAAATTTTTATGGGTTCATGTTTTAACTGCTGATTCACGCACCCCCCCCCCCCCCCAGCAAGTCACCTTTCCTACTTGTAATTCCATTAGTATATACATATAATTTTGATTAATTATTTTTCAAAAAATGTAACAAATGCATGTATATACATACGATATTTAAAAAAAAAACTAAAATGAAAAACTTTAGACTAGTAACCTGGAATCATAACCCTAAATAAATAACTCACAATCTAAACCCTAAATAAACAACACATAGTAAAAACCCTAAATGAGTAACTTTGAACACAAAAATTGTAAACCAATAACTTACAATAAAAAGAATATAGAAACTTAAATCCTAGAATTGAATTCATATATACATCAATTGTACATAAAATGGACAAATAAAATTTAGTATAAAGGTCATTAACTAGTATCAAATCCTAAGATAAAAGGTTTGTCTATATGTTTACATATATTCATAATTACTATTTGTTAGGACCTATTATGTATGTGAGGCTCATTATGACCTATTATGTATCCTAAGGCCCATGTTTATACTCCTTAGGAAAAGTATGACCCTTTAGAACCGACTAACATATTCATCTCTTACTACCACTTTACAACCCATAATGTATTCTAGGACCTTAGCTTAGCACCCATTATATATCCTAAGACCATTGATGACTTCTTAATATATGCTTGAGCCTCTTAATACCCCTTAGGGTCCCTTACTATGCATTAGGACCCCTTAGTACCCATTATGTATCATAAGGGGTCATAGGATACATTAATGATTCTTGGGATCATTTAGGACCCCTTATGACCCATTGATTTTTTGTAGAACCTCTAAGTAGCCATTAGGACCCCTTAGGATGCATAATGTATTGTAAGGGGTACAATGACTCATTCATAGGTCTTATAACCCCTTAGGGCCCTTTAGTAAACATTAAGACCCCTTATGACACACTGTATATTTTAAGGGATCCTAATTGGTCGTAGGACCATTTAGGAGCCTTATAACTCCTTGTAGTGATTTATGACCCCTTAATATTATTTAGGATCCCTTAGGACTTTTTATTATTTACTATGAACCCTTAAACCCATTACGACACATTATTTATGATAAGGGCTCCTAAGTGATCATATGGCCTATTAATGAGTCATGGAAGTATTTAGGACATCTTAAAAACTATTAATATGTGTTGGGACCCCTTAGTATGCATTGGGACCTCTTAGGACCCATTATTGCATCCCAAGACCCCTTAGTATGCAAACTAGGACCCATTATCTATAATAAGGGGTCCTCAGGGGTCATATGACCCATTAATGGTTTCTAAAACCATTAGGAAATGTTAGGACCCATTACAACAAATTAAGACCCATCAAAACACATTAGGTTCCATTGGGACCCATTAAAAAAAATTGAGACCATTATGATACTTATACTAGGAAGGTTTAGAGCACATTGAGAGCATATTCTTTGTAGATACTTAAGGATGTCCAATCTGTATGCAATGGGTGTAAGCTCTAGCTTTCAAACTAATTAATTGACCAAGAAAAGACCTCTAAGGAACCATAATAAATCATAATGGTACCTCATTATTTTCATTCTCATAGATTAGTAATGGCAACTAGGAAGGTTTAGAGCATATTCTTTGTAGATACCATTTCAAGAATATGCTCTAAACCTTCCTAGTTGTCATTACTAATCTATGAGAATGAAAATAATGAGCTAATGGAAGAAGAAATTATGGACTTCAATAAAGAATTGAACAACTAATCTTGTTGGTGTAAATACATTTTTACTATTTAAACTTTACTAAAGTTTACTTAGGTTAATGCATTATTTTATTATTATGCATTATTCTTTTATTTATTTGGTGAGACACTTAGGATTTTGAGTACTTTTATGAGGTTCCATGTTGACGACACAGAAGTAAGCAACTCTAATTCAACAAATGGTGTCTACAACACTGGAGTTTGCATAATTAATTGAGTTGTCATGTAGACAACACAATTATATGCACTCTTAATTTAGCACATGGTGTCTACAACATTATTTTGCATGCTACACCTTTGTAGGCTTATCCTCACATCATTGCACTTACTCCTATGCTTAATGGAGGATAACCCACACTTGGGGACATGTTCCTGGTTGTATGACTTATCATGTTGTTGATTCCTATGCATTCTAGAAGCATTCCAGAGGCCTTAATATATAGGCACTCCTAGCATACTTTTACATTAAATTGAATACATATTTTTATTCTGGTCATACTCTTTCTGGTCTATTATTGTGCATGTGCTTGAGTTCCTTGATTTTGGGTGAATCTTTCCCTAAGAAAAATTCTTACATGGTATCAAAGCTTAGAGAATTTCTCTTCACATAGCCATTTGAGATGATTGTTGCTTTAACACCTCGACCTAGATCTAGCGTCTTGCAATCATTGGGAGTGTCTAGAGCCAAAATGGACCTCACCGTTGCATTCAAAATGTCAATTCAGTGAAAATCAACTATAAATTTTCCTACCCTAGGCCAAAGTTGATTTTGAGGCAAAAAAATTTTGCAAATCGACACTTGAAGGCCCAATTTACACTTGCAGGTCATATGATCATTTGCAGATCTACTTAATTGTTTTTCAGATCTAATTTTTATTTCTTCTTTGCAATTATTTCTAAATTTTGCTATTTTTGAAATTTATGTTTTTGGCTAGTTGGCCCTATAGAGAATTTCTTTTGCAGGAACCAAGAAATGACACCCTAGTCCCTGCAAAATATTCCCTTTTATTTAGTGGCATGCACATTACATTTTCTAGTATAACCATGGGCAAACTATACCCACTGCAGTGATCACCATAACCATCAACAACCAATATAATACTACTCACTGCTAGAAACTAGCAATCAAAGACAAGCACATACCTCCCAATGCATAGCCCAAGTCTAGCAGCTTTGCTTTATTTCAACATAGCAGGCCAAAGTGTTTTAAACATAGCTGCATTCATTTTTACAACAAATGTGGGACTAATTGTCTCCTCAAAATTCTTCCCATCTTGGTGCATGCTTTATGGCTCTCAAAGAATCTGATTCTGGCAATGGTGTATTAAAACCAATGATTAGTTTTCAATATTCAGCCTTTCATCGATAGCGATGAACTATCGGTACCAACAACCACAAATTCATTTCCCAGCATGGCATATACCTTTTGACCCACTATCATATCTTCCAGTAGTCACAATTTTTTTTGCAATTGCCAAATTGGATTGCCAATGACCACTAAATGCCCTGCCATGTGGACCAATGGCGATCACCTAGTCTAACATGTGGACTCCAACTTAGTCACCACATAGCATCTCAACATCTGCCAGCTCAGACCAAACACTTCTTCCATGTGTCTAACATGCAAGAAGCTGAGTCATCATATCTAAATGAAAACTGTACAAAATCCATACAGGTGATGTCATCATTTGTATAGGACATGTCATCACTGACATCATCTAGGGGCTAAGTATGCTAACATCAACATTCTAGTGTCTTAAAATTGATGAATGTATGACCATCATTACTAGACATTTTTGAACTACTACAATGACCATTTGACTGTCAAACTTAACCTTGTAGTTTGCAACCCAGACCCCTCTCTAGATGTAGTTTTGATTTGATAGTCCAACTTTGGGAGGCCATAACTCAGTCATCCAAACTCAAAATTAGGTGCAATTTTTTTTTTTGGGGGTAGAATTTCCTAAACTTTTTAGTGGTGCTATACTTTTTTGATTTTGGTGCATGGATTTGTCAAAAATTGCATTTTTTGGCAACTATACCTGTCCAATCGTGCATTTTGCAACTTGAAATGCTTCGTACAAGCTCATCTAGACTCCAAAAAAAGTTCCATTTTTTTTTGAAGTGCTTAATTTTTTGTCTACTTTCTAGATATACAATCAAATTATAGGTTTGTATGAACAAAAATCTCACTTTCAGACTTAGGGCCTTTTTTTCATTTTAATGCTTTGATTACTTTTCAAAAAAATTGTACATCTAAGCTACAGTGCTTAATGACATATTTGAACCTCAAAAGGTAGTTGTAAATAGGAAAATTAGAATTCCACTTTGTACATTTTGACAAGTGGCCTATTGTACATGCACTACATATAAAGTGCCAAAAGCATCTTTTTTGGGATGGTCTTTTGATTGAGTGAATAGACGGGTGTGTATTGTGTTTTTGTGTCTCTCTTTTGTGCTCTTTTCATTTTTTGCATCATGGGTTCACCTAAAGGTCCATTTCTAACTTCACACAATTATTCTACATGTAAAGATATTGTATGGAGTATATTAATGGAAAAAGGTTTAAATCTTTATGTTGATGGTACAAATTCAAAACCCATTGATGCTACATCACTCTTTGATTGGTAAATTAAAGACCAATAGGCTTTAGGAATTATCAAGACTTATGTGCATAGAGATCTCTTCTTCCACATTTCTAGTTTCAAGGAAGCCAAACCTGCTTGGGACAAACTTGAATCATTGTATGGTAACATGGATGAGGAAAAGGGATGCCAGATTGAGGATGACCTACTTCTCTTGGATCCTAAGAACTTTGACACAATTCAAGATTATATCAACAAAGCCAATGAATTTAGAGTACTGCTTAAAGATTTGGGTAATCCCATGAAGGATGATAAGTTGATCATCGCATCCTGAAGAGGCTACCTTCAGAGTATGCTTCCTTTGTTTCGAGTTATAATACTCACAGGTTAACCACAAGAAGTGCTTTCCAAAAGCCTATATTTGATGCATTTGTAGAAATGTTGATTTTTGAACAATCTCACTTGATAGATATGGGACTTCTCACATCATCAAAAACCAAATCATTGGTGGCTAGTGATGAGAACCACTCGAGTGAAGGAGGAATAAGTTCTAACAATAGAAAGAAAAAGTAGTGGAAGCAAAAAACGCAATCTGAGACACAACAATCCTCCTCACAGCAAGGCAATTCTTCTTCCAACAAGAAGGGAAGTAATGAAAAGAAGGAAAAACTTTTTTGTGCATATTTTAAGAAACCAAATCATGATGAGCATCATTGCAAGACTAAAATAATTGATGAGTTGGAAAACCTACTCAAGAAGAACAAAATTCAAGTGCCAAATGCTTCCAAGGATTCAACTCCAACCACTTCAAAGGGAATATGGCAAGAACTTATGGATGGATCAAGTTCTTCATTGGAATGCATTCTTGACTTAGGTTCCTCATAGCATATGGGTTCTTCAAAAGGATACTTTTCTTCATTAAAGAAGTCACAAGTACCGCATATCTTTGTGGCAGATGATACAAAAATAGAAGTTGAAGGGAAAGGACATGTGGAGATGGAAAATAGGGAATTCAAAGATATTCTCTATGTTCCAAATATTAGCTCTAATCTCCTCTCAATTTACCAAATCACTCACCTTGGAGGTGGCAACAAAGTTGAGTTCCTTCCATATCCAGTAATGGTGCATAGTCTAAAAGATGATTCATTGGTTGTAGTGGGGAAAGTCAATCATGACAAGAGGCTTTATTCCTTCTCCCATTTTGTGCCTTAGTCTCCTTCACATGCCTTGTTAACTCAATGTAATTCACAAACTAAATTATGGCATGAGTAGTATAGTCATCTTGCCTTCCACTATCTTCAGCAACTTTGCTAAAAAAAATGATCAAAGGTCTACCTATAATCAATTTTTCTAAGGGTGAATTTTCATCATGTTGAGTGGATATGCATCTAGAGGAGAAGTATGATAAAGGGAAGTCTTCAAGAGCACCAATTTTTCTTCAGTTGGTTCACATGGTTTTAGCAAGTCTTTTTGTTGTGACATAAGTCAGCCAGGGTCACTACATACTCACTTTCATTGATGACTTTTCATGCTACACATGGGTCTACTTTCTTCATCATAAGAATAAAGTGGTTGATAAGCTTCAAGCCTTCAAGATTCATGTTGAACAACAATCAAGGAAATCCATCAAGGTTCTTCAAATGGACAATGAAATTAGATATGTGGACACAAGACTTAAAGACTTTTACAAACTTGAGGGTATTGACCTTCAAAATCCACCAACATTTAGTCTGCACAAGACAGATGTTGCAACATTGAGGATACAAACTCTTAAGTGCATGGCAAGTTGCATGATACAAGCCAAGTCTCTTGATCCAACACTTGAATTTGAAGCTATCAGTAGTGCCAATGACATACTTAATAGGTCTTCTCATAATTCCTTAGATGGTAAGACTCCTTTCGAGGCATGGTGTGGCAAAAAACTAGTTGTGAAACACTTCAAAGTCTTTGATTGTCCAGCATGGGCAAGTATATCTTCTAAGGGATGCAAGGCACCACCATCTAGGCCTTGTACTTTCATAGGATATGTAGATGGTGTTAAGGCATATAGGCATATGGATCCTGAGACTCATGAGATCTTTGTGGAGAAGGGTGTTCACTTTGAGGAATGTTCACCCAACTTAACCTCTATTCCTCTCTGCACTTCATACACTATGGAAACTGATAGTGACACCAGCAATAGTGATTCAATAGACTTAGATTTTTGGGATCATATTGACAAATGCAGAGAAAGGTCACATCATCAACACATTCCACATGCATACATCACCACAGTGATAGGTCTAGCACAACAGGGTACACCTTGTCTTCCAATTTCAGCAATAGGGGATGACTACATAGCAGATATTTTAGGTTTGTTCATGGAGTCATACATAATAGACTTGGGAGACATCATTGATGATATACATCTTCTCTTTGATGAAGAACATCCTTCTTCAATTGTTTTGAGGGCTCACTCTAACCCTCATGTCCATTCTCTACATTATCAATCTTCATAGGTTGATATGACTATAAATCCTTATGTATACAGTTGCAAGAGGTCTCTTTATCATTAGAGGAGATAGTTAGTTCTTTGGGATAGGCTCTATATCCATCTTTGTCAGATTTGCACTTGTTCTTTTCCACAGTGTTGGAAGGAGTGGCCGTTAGCATCGACACAGGGACAATTGAGTAGGTTTCAGGGACATCATTCATCATAAGGACTCTTTCTACACATAGGGGAATCATCTCACTTGTACCTTTGCTATTATTTCTTCCAAAGGGGAGGAACATTATTTAGCACTCATGGACTAGCTTCTACCTTGGAGCAACTATCACTGATCGACACTCTTCATTTGGGGGCATGGGGGGACTACCTTGTCTCTCTTCTTCTTCTCTTTTATGGAGGGGACTTTTTTTTCCTCTTATGGGGTTTTATCCTTCTCATTCTTCACTTTTGTATATAATTGATGTATGTCGTAATGGGGGGGTCATGATTACTCCATCCATCCATGCATCTTGTTTTTTCATTCTCTTTTTGGGGGAGGTTTTTTCCCATGAGGTTTTCCCTCTTTCTCCACTTTATGAGAGATTTCATTTCATTATATACATGGGTACCTAATATGGCCTAGTAGCCGGGACCCATCTTGCATTTCATCCTACTTTTCGTAAGCTTAAGGGAATTCCCCTAAGTTGCACTTAAGGGGGGGTGTTGGTGTAAATACCTATTTACTATTTACACTTTACTTAAGTTTACTTAGGTTAATTCATTATTTTACTATTTATTTGGTGAGTCACTTAGGATTTTTCATACTTTTATGAGTTATCATGTTGACAACACAGAAGTAAGCAACTCTAATTCAGCACATGGTGTCTACAACACTACAATTTTCATAATTAACTAAGTTGTCATGTAGACAACATACTTAGACACACTCTTAATTTAGCGTATGGTGTCTACAACATTATTTTGCATGGTACACCTTTGTAGGCTTATCCTTACATCATCGCACTTACTCATGTGCTTAATGGAGGATAACCCACACCTAGTGGACATGTGCCTGGTTTTATGACTTATCATGTTGCTGATTCCTATGCATTCTAGAAGAATTCTAGAGGCCTTTATATATAGGCACTCCTAGTGTACTTTTACATTGAATTGAATACATATTGTTATTATGATCATACTCTTTCTAGTCTACTATTGTGCTTGTGCTTGAGTTTCTTGATCTTGGGTGAATTTTGTCCTAAGGCAAATTCTTATAAATCTATTGCATGGGAAATAAAATACAAATAGGATACTACTCTATTTTCTTATGCTACATGAACAACCAATATTTTTGTTACTATGTCGCTATGGGAGAAACACAATTCTACCTAATCTAAGAGAAATAAAAAACTACTCCTAATAAATTGATTCACTCATCAAGTGGGGCCACTTCGATGAGTGAATAAATAAATATTCAAGATAAAGTGTTGATGGTTAATAATGTCATTTTATTGATATTTGAACCATGAAAATTATGACTATAACAATAAAACTACATTAATCACTATTTCTAAATTAAAATTGACTTTACAAATAATTATTGAAGTTCAATAAATAACTTACTTATAAATTTTATAGGAAAACCAACTTCCCACATCTAAGATCCTTCAAGAGTAAGGACTTTGCAGAGACTTAAATGAAGTATATTAATTCAAGACAAGTTCATTGAGAAAGTCTTCCACAAATATAGCATGCCATAATTCTAGGTTTGCACATGGACAATTTATAGTTGCATTGACTCAATGTTTTGTTGAACCATTTGGATGTGGTTGATGCATGAATATGTCAAAACTCCTTTGATCATGCTTTGTTAATTCCTTTGACTTATTCCTGTGAGAGGTTAGTACATGTACCACATTTCAAAACATATATCCACTTCAATAATTCATGGAAAGAATTAAATCTACATATAACCAATCTTTTCTCATGACATATGGCTATAGGATCCTACCCCATAAAATATTTTAAAGGAAGAAAGAAATATTTTCATCAATAGAAACACCCATGATTTCATTTATCAAGCATTGGCTCTAACTATAGTGTTATAATTATAAAACCATATTGTGTCTTCAAAAACCATAGAAAAGCATAGTAGTTATAGGTTTATACAGAATATATGATAAAAAGTCTTTGAAATTAAGGGTGGAAACTATCCAAATAACCATAAAACCTATGAAAATTAGGTACTAATATATTGTCCCATTTTCCCTAATTTAATAACAATTTTCTTAAGGGGTTCTAATCAGGACATAATGGGTCCTAACTATCCCTATGACTTGTTAAGACCTGTTATTACACATTATGAACCATTATAGTAAATTGAGATCCATTAAGACACATTAGTTCCCATTAAAACAACCTAGGATACCTCAAGACCCCCTAGAACACATTAACTATTGCACATACCCCTATTGGGTCCTAAGTGGTCCTAATGTATCTCATAAGGGATCATAATGAGTTCCAAGTGATCCTATGACCCCTTAGTACCCCTCAGGACCCCTTAGGATTCATTAGGACCCTTATGATATATAAAGGGTCCTAATGTGTAATAAGTGTCCTAATGTGTCATAATTAGGTCCTAATTGATCCCAAGTAGTCACATGACCCCTTAAGACCTATTCGGACACATTAGGATTCATTAAGAAAATTAGAGACCTATCAGAAGATATTAGATCTCATTATGACCTATTAAAACACATAAGGATTCTTATAATATATAATGCATCATAATGGGTGTTAGGAGGTTCTAGGAACACTTAGGACCAATTAGGACCACTTTGGATACTTATGGTGTATCATAAGGGTCCTAATTAGGTCCTAGATGGTCATAAGAGACATTAGTACCTTTTAGTCCATTAGGGCCCACTATAACACATCGAGACCAATTAAAATACATTAGATCCCATCAGAACCATTAAAACATAATAGGACCCTTAAGGTACATAATGGATACTTAGATATCCTAATGTTTAATAAGGATTTTAAGGTATCCTAATTGGTCCTAAGCAGTGCCAAGTCCCTTTAAGAGATATTAGGACTCATTAAGATCCATTACAACAACTTAAAACTCATTAGAATACATTAAGTTCCATTAGAACACCCTAGGATCCCTTAAGAACCCCAAGGATACATAAAATATCATACACTATACCAATGGATTCTAGGTGGTCCTAAAATATTTTAATTGGATATGATGTGTCATAAGTGGTCATAGGACTCATTAGAACTCATTAAGACCCCCTAGGACCCATTATAACTCTTATGGTACATAATGGGTTTTAATACGTAATAATTGTCCTAATGGATCATTATCATATCTCAATTGTTCCTAAGTGGTTACAAGACCCATTAGGATCCCTTAAGATACTTTTAATGCATTAGGAACTCTTAGGATTCAATTGTGTATCATACGGGGCCTAAGTAATTGGTCCTAAGAGGTCACATAACCCTTTAGTGCCTATTACAACACATTAGGACCTATTACAACACAATAAGACCCATTATGACCCATTAGATCCCATTACAACCCATGAAAACACATCAAGACCATTTTGATACACAATGGATCCTTAGACATCCTAATGTGTAGTAATGGGGTCTTGAATGGTCCTAAGTGGTCCTAGAACCCCTTAAAAGGTATAAGGACTCATTAGGACCCATTATAACAAATTAAGATCCATTAAGTAACATTAGGACTCACTAGAATACCATAGGACCCCTTAGGATTGTTTATAATATATCATATGACAACACTAGTGGGTCTTGATGTTGACAATTTGCTAATAGTGATATGTAATTGTTGTCATTTATGGCAATAGATGATGCACATGTTCACAAGAAACCTTAGAAATAAAGATACTTAGTGTTTGGTAATCATAAAATTGTCTAAGTATAGAATTTGGTTTATAGCAGTGTATTATTTTGTTTATAACTTGTTTCTGATGTCATATTATGACTAGCAAAGTTAAATGGAGATAGTATACATGTTGGTGATGACATGTATAACCTTGGAAGTCAGTATGGACTGTACAAAATAGAGATAATCATTCTTGAAGTGAAACAAGACATCGAAATTGAAGAAAAGGATTATTTTATCTACAAGATAATTACTTATCCAATTAGGGCCAACATTCTAGATGTTTACTCTAAGTTGGAAAAGTGGATTGTGGTCTTAGCCAACCCAATAGCAATTTGTGTAAAGGCATGGTATTTATGCAAAGGACATCTTGTGATGAGAGAGTGAGCAATTGTGATTGCAAGTGCTATCTTGTAACTATAATTATATGCGAACTTTTGTGAAAGCAATATACATGAAGTTCTATATAAGCTATTTTTTAATTTGAGATCAAGCTGAAGATTAGAGATCAGTCAAGGAAGAAGATATTGTACTTATATTCTAGAAGTCTAATTACTTGTTTGGGAAATGAGCTCTTCTTGTAATTGGAAGTGCATGTTTGGGTAGTGGGCTTATCTTGCATTTACTATTCTACAGCTCCTAACAGGGTTGGAATCTCCTAATAGGGATTCAAAGTCTCCTAAAATGAACTCCTTATACTAAATTTTCTCATTGACTCCTAGCAAGGTTCATCCTCTAAGAAAGAACTTATATATCAGTATATTATCTAGTGGGTATCATTTGCATCAAGGTTTTTACTTGGCCAGGGTTTCCCTAGTTAACAAAATATGGTGCTATGGGTTATCTTTATGGATTGTTACTATTGCTATTCAGCATTACTTTATTTCTTTGTTATGCATGGTTTAAAGTAAGAAATAATATCTAGTTGGTGACTAAAGTTTGTAGATTACTAATTCACCCACCCCCCCCCCCCCCCCCCCCCCCCTCAATAATCCCTATTTCTAACAATTGGTATCAAAGCACAGTTACTTTGAAGAGGCTTAATAGCTTGAGTAAGATCCCTATGGATATGGAATAGTTGATGAAGAACCTTGAATAAGCTCTTGAACAAATTGATCTCCTTACTAAAGAAAGAGATAAGCTAAAGGAAAAACATGAAGACTCCAAAGTATACATTGTTCAATTGAAGGAGAAGATTGAACATCTCAAATCCAAGCCTGAATCTACTAAATCTAGAACTAGTGATGATGATTATTCAAATTTGAAGACAGAGTACAAGATCTTGAAGCATGAATTGAAGATTAAAAATTTGAAATTGAATTTGAGAAATGATCCTAGAAAAGTTGAATATGATTTGAAGTCTGAAAATGCAGATCTAAGAGCAAGTCTAGCAAAGAAAACATCTAAGTTTGAAAAATTGAAACAAGATCATGAAAAACTTCATAAATACAATACTATTATGAAAGATAAATTAACTCAATGCAAGCAACATCTTGAGAAGCTTTATTCTAGTAGAGAAAAACTTGATGATTCAATGTCAATACAGAGACTTGCTTATGATAAGATTACTCTTAGTTATTTAATTAACATGTCTACAAAGAAACCTAAGATTAGATTAGATCTGAAAGAAAAAGATAAATGTAATGATAACATTGAATCCACTCAATCTCTTGATAAATTCAAAGAAGTTAGACAAGACAAGGATGATGAAATTTTGGATGAACCAGAGCAAGTGGAATCTCTTAAGGAAACTAGGTATGAATTTAGAGGTAAGTGATTTTTATCTAATCAAATAGGTCATATGAAATGAGATTGTACTAATAAGTCATTTAATCATATTAAGGACTTTTATTGTCATAATTGTCATGGTATGAGTCATAATGCAATTGATTTAGGAAACTTAAGTATGATAATGATAGAAGGAATAGTAGAATGTCTAGAAATACTAACCCTAGAAATAGAAGAAGATCTTATGAAGATAGAAGATAGATCATGTGTTATAAGTGTAACAACTTAGGACACATTGCTCAGAATTGTCATGCACCTAATGACCAATAGAATTCTAGACGCAGAGCACTTATATGTTAGTTATGCAACAACTTCAAACACATAGCAAAGTACTATAGAATGGACAAAAACTTCAGGGATAGAAGGAACAATGGAAGAAACTTCGGGAATAGAAATAATGATGGAAAGAATGTTGGATATGGTAGAAGGAACCATGAAAGGAACTCTAGAACTAGCAAAGATGATGAGGAACATAGAAATATTGTTAGTGAACTTTGAGAAGACCTTAATGAGGCATTTATAAAAGGAGTGGATATCTCAAAGGAAAAGCTAGATGATGATGAGATAGGAAGATCGAAGTCAATTGTTGAGTTTGATTTAACTAAGTTGAATTAACCTTTTTCACAACATTAGATTTTGAGAACTTCATTTAGAGATTGAATTAGAGGTAGTGAAGTTGGGAAAAGGTGTAACAAGATAATTTTAGATGGTACCTAAGCTTGCTTGTAATTTGGCGCTCATCTAAACAAGTTATGAAGGAATTTAAAGTTGTTGGTATTATAGAAAAAGGATAATTCTATAATAGTAGATGAAAAATATGTTTTTGTAGAGAATTTTGTGATGTGAAGTTTGGTAGAGTTTTTTCATGATGGAAAATAGCTATGGCAAACCTCGAGTGACATTTGAAGATCAGACAGATGATCTTTTGTAGTTATTTGATTATAGAACATAATTGACAACTTTTTGTGTTTGCAAAGTATGCAAATAATGCAAGTTTATAATTAATAGAATCATGGATATGTTAATAGTGCACAATTTTGAGAATGAGGATAGACCTAAGTTGAAGGTTTTTTTCGTAAAACCTACTGAAGGAAACCCTAACTCAACAATGTCTATCACTCTAAACAAAATAGTATATCTTGAAGATGTAGGAAGCTATCTAAATAGTAAGTTTGAGTTCATTGGTAGTGAATTCATGAACAAAGATATGGAATTAGTTTTCAATCATAACATGACTATGAAGCCTAGATTTGAACCTTTAAGGGAAATAAACCTATTCAAATATCACTTCTACTGTGAGTTAGACACAGATGAATGGACATAGATCATATTGAGTAGGATGCATAATGGTAAATTATGGATGCAAGATAATTTAATTTATATTTCTGTCAACCTTATTCATGAGGTAACTAATCTTAATAAATAAGGCAGTGTACCTATAGGTGAGAAAATGGTCAAGAAGAAAGTTGAGAGCTACACTAAAGCAGTGTATAATGGAAAGGCTATGGTGATCAACACCATCAAGAAAGATGATGTAATATTTTTTAGTAGAATTATTGCCTACTCTATTTGTGCAAGCTCAAAGATTGATGAAATTTTAGTAGGATTCATCTCTACAGCATATAAGATATGTGTAGTGAAGGAACAAGTGAATCTTAGTGAAATAATAAGAATGCAACTCTTAGAAAACCTAGAAAAGATCAAGAGGACAAACACAAAAAATGCAAGTTTAAGTACATATTCTTTTATGTACTTAAAATATTTCCTTACTTATTAGTCACAAACATAATGAGGAGTGATAGATGTACAATGAAGAAGATTACAGAAGTATGTAGAAGGCATCCTACAGATAAGATATTGGATAGTGACAACCTAATAATAAGAATATTTTAGAATGAAATGAAATAGAGATTTAGAATTGCACCTAAAATTTTGGATAGATTTAAGGAAGACATTGTATTTTGGTTGATACAGATTATACCTATATTCAAGCAGTGGAACCTTGGGAAACATTTCTTGATCCCTTGGGTTATGAATTAAATGATGATATAACAGTTGTTTATATTGATTTATTGTTGAATTCAAATAAAGATAAAGTAGAATACAAATTTGGTACATATGATGAGATCACACAATTATCTCATCAAGGAACCTTGGAGAAGGAGTCACACAAGAAAATAGAATCTATAATGAAGAAAGCACTATCAAAAGCTGGAATGATAAAGAGTGAGTTTGAGACTGTAAGACAAATAAGGAAGCAAAGAATACTGAATTCAACTTTGGTCAGTATTTGTTGCAGAGACATCTTTGGAATAGATCATTCCATATGCAATAGTTTCAGATGTTTAGCCTAGTGAACCTAAAAGAAAATCTAAAAGATTGGTGGAAGCAGTGACTACTAAGACAAAAAGGGTAAAACAACAAGCCACCAGACCAGGAAAAATATAGAAAACATTGTTAAAAATTGTTGAGTCTAATGATGATGAAGAAGAAGAAGAAGAGATCAAGAAAGTAAAGAAAGTGACTCCATCAAAGCAATAAGTAAGTAAAGCTTGGCAACCTTGGAAGCCGAAGATAAAGAAGATAAACACAGCTATTACTAATGAAGGTAACTATGTTTAGATGAACAAGTTTTATGATTTGTATAACAGTTCTGATAAGGATGAGATTGATATATCTACTATGAGAAATATCATAGAAAAAAATCTGAAATCAAAGGATCTATGAGAGCATAATTAACCAGAAAGTCTATGAAAGACGCATTCAGAAGAAGGCTCCTAGAAGTGAAGAAGATCTAGAACTTTAGAAGTATATGCTTAGAACTATTTGCAAGATTGATTAAAAAAAAGAGAGATTAAAAGATTGTTAAATAATCTCACACTGTATTTAAGAAATAAAGTGAGACCATTTCTATTTATGGTTGATGAAAAAGATAAACTAAGAAATCAAACTATGGCAACTATCAATTAGATGTTGATAGAGTCAAAGGTAGCATCTCCTCAAGCACCTAGAATCTCAGAAGTGTCAATGAGCAGTGACACTATGCAAATTGATCAAACCAATGTTACCATTAACATTGATGATACCAATCCATTTGCTGGTTCTAAACCTAATGAACCAGACATCAAGGATATTGAGGACAAGTTGAGGCAAATTGAAGAAGAGAAGAGGCCACTTGAAGAAGAGAAGAGGAAAATAGATGAGGCCAGGTAGAAATTGCTTGAGGAAGAAAAGAAAAGAAAGGAAGAGGAGGAAAAGAGGAGAATAGAAGAAGAAAAATTGAGAAACAAAATAGAAGAAGATGAGGAGAAGAGATTGGAAGAGAAGAGAGAAATGGAAAAAGAGGAAAGAGAAAAGAAAGAGGAAGAAGAGAGAAGAATGAAGGAAGCATCTAAGAAACAAAAGGAGGATGATACTAAACCATCTAGTTCATCTACTCCTCTCTCTTGCTAATTTAGCTATTAATGATGATGATGATCAAACAGATCTAATCTCATCCCTATCCAAGATTATATAGAAGAATAGAATAGCAAAAAGCTTACAGAAAACTTTAATGGAAGTTACTGATAGACTCCACAATACTTTGGTAGTGCAGCACACTTAATCAGATCCTGAATAAAAGGCACAAGTAGTGCTAAAATTATTTGATGAAGGGATTACTAATTTGTTAAATGTTGCAGAAGCAAAGGCATAGATTTCCCATGATGCTAACTTTTTTAGCACCATTTGTCAAAATATTAAGAATGATTTGGTTAATCTTGATACTTGTATCAAGGAACTTTGGAAATGCCAACAAGATGGGAAAATTTTGTATATCAAGTGTACCTTATCACACAAGCTAACTAAGGACATCAATAGTTAGATAGAAGGAAAGATGAGTGAGCTAGAGGCTTTATCCAACCAGATCCAGTATCCATCTTGCAAAGTTGATGATTTTGAAGGACAAGTGGCTAGTATCCACAATGATATCAGGAAACTAGAACTTTGAAAAGAACAAATGTTGAAGAGGATGCCAAATTTTAGAGAATCTATTGCTTTGAAATTATCTTTTGTTGAGAAACAATTGGAGTAATGTGTCAAGGCCAAGGACACATATTATAAATTTTTGTATTCAGATCTTAATTCATTTGAGATTGCATCATATGCTTTATGTGAAATTCTCACCTCAGTTGAATCCATCAATGAAATATGGACTAAGGGTATGGATAAATTGAAGGAAAACTTTGATGATTGCATGAAGATCATATCAACATAAGTAAGGATAGTATTTTTGGATAGATTTATGACATTTTGACCTTTTCCATTGATGTCAAAGGAGGAGTAATTGTAGAAAAATTGTGAAGTATATTGTAAGGGGGAGCTTATGTAAAGTTGAACAATTGTAATAGATGTAATGTAAGGTGTTATTTATTTTTGTTATGTTAAGTTTTTGTCACTTAGCCAATTTTCCCTTTTTTTTTGTCATCAATTCCAAAGGGGGAGATTGTTGAAAATTAGCTAATAGTGATATGTAATTGTTGTCATTTATGGCAACACATGATATACATGTTCACAAGAAACCTCAAAAATAAAGATACTTAGTGTTTGGTAATAAAAAAATTGTTTAAGTATAGAATTTGGTTTATAGTGGTGTATTATTTTGTTTATAACTTGTTGCTGACATAATATTGTGACTAGAAAAATAAGATGGAGATAGTATACATGTTGGTGATGATGTGTATAACCTCAAAAGTTAGTATAGACCATACAAAATAGAGATAATCATGCTTGAATGAAACAAGACAGTGGAATTAAAGGAAAGGATTATTTTATCTACAAGATAATCACTTGTCCAATTAGGCCAAAATCCTAGATGTTTACTCTAAGTTGGAAAACTAGATTGTGGTCTTAGTTGATCTAGCAGAATTTTGTGTAAAGGCATGGTATTTATGCAAAGGACATCATGCAATGAGAGAGTGAGAGATTTTGATTGCAAGTGTTATCTTGTAATCGTAACTATATGCAAACTTTTGTGAAAGTAATATATGCAAAGTTTTATGTGAGCTATTTTGTGATCTAAGATCAAGCTGAAGTTCAAAGATCAGTTAAGGAAGAAGATACAATACTTATATTCTATAACTCTAATTACTTGTTTGGACAATGAGCTCTTCTTGTAATTGGAAGTGCATATTTGGGAAGTGGGCTCATCTTACATGTATTGTTCTACAACTCCTAACAGGGTTGCAATCTCCTAACAAAGATTCAAAGTCTCCTAAGAGGGACTCCTTATACCAAATTTTCTCATTGACTCCTAATAAGGTCCATCATCTAATCAGGAACTTATATATCAATTAATTATCTAGTGGGTGTCATCTGCACCGAGGTTTTCCCTTGGCTAGGTTTCCCCAGTTAACAAAATATGGTGTTATGAGTTATCTTTGTGCATTGTTACTATTACAATTCAACACTACTTTATTTATTTTTTATACATGGTTTAAAGTAAGTAATAATATCCATTTGGAAACTAAAGTTTGTAGGTTACTAATTCACCCCCCCTCTTAGTAATCCCTATTTCTAACACCTACGTGGTGCCAACATATTGTAACGTAATATAACAGATCCTAAGACCCATTTGGATCTCTTAGGACCCATTATAACCCTTATGATACATACTAGGTCTTAATGTATTATAAGTGTCTTAAGGGGTTGTAATTGTATCCTAGTGAGTTCTAATGGGTCTTAAAGGGTCCTAAGACTACTTAGAACTGATTAGGACCCCCTGAGACCCATTAGGAACTTCTAATGCATAATAAGTGTCCAAATGGGTCCTTATGGATCTTAACGGGTCCTACGAAGACTTAGGACTAACTAGGACCTTATTAGGACCCCTTAGGATACTTTTTATCTATTAGGACATCTTAGGACCGATTATCTATCTAAGGATATGAAGGGGCCCTAATTAGGTCCTAGGACCTCCAATACCTGTTAAGATACATTAAGACCCCTAAGACACTCTAAGACCTATTAGAACATATTAGGTTTGATTGGAATCCACTATAACACATAAGGACTAATATGATACATAATGGATCCTTAGAGGTCCTAATGGCATTGTCAACTATCAAATGATACACTAATGTTTATTGAGTGGTCCTAATGTATCATAAGGTATAATAATGTTTCCTAACTGGTCTTAGGACCACGTAGGACCCATTAGGACCCAATATGACCTTTATGGTAAAAATGGATCCTAATGGGTTGTGGTGTGTACTAAGTATACTAAGGATTTCTAGTCAAGTCCTAATTGATTCTAAGTGGCACCAAGGCTCCTTAATAACTATTAGGGCACATTATGCCCCTTTACGACACATTAAGACCTCATTAGAACACAGTGGGTCCCATAAGGACCCTTATGATACATTAAAGCTCCTCAAAGGTCCTAATACATAATAATTACCCCAAGGGGTCCTAAGTTGTCCTAATGGGTCTTAAGAGGTCCTAAGACCACTAGGATCAATTAGAACCCCAAAGGACCCATGAAAACACATTAGGACCCTTATGATACATAATGGGTCCTATTTATTAATAAGGATCTTATGGGGTCCTAATAAGACCCTAATTAATCCTAGTGTTAAGACCTATTGGGACACATTTGGGCCAAATTCATAAAATGAAGATCCATTAGGACATATGAGGTCCCATTGAATTACCATAGAACCCCTTAAGAATCCCTAAGGAACATTAAATAATGTACAACTCTAGGACCCCTAATGAAGACTAATTATTGGGTCCCACTTGTTCCTAAGTCATCCTAGGAACCCTTATAAAGACCCATTAGAACCCATCAAGACCCATTAAGACACATTAAGACCCATTAGAACTCATTAAGTCCCATTAGAATCCCTTAATGTATCTTAATGGGTCTTAATGTATCTCATAACACACTAATGTGTCCTAATGGATCCTTACTTATCATTGATGGGCTTAAGAAATGATATGAGTTTATAGGTTTTTATAGGGTTTTGTAAGGTCTTGTCCAAGTAAGGACTTGAAAGACCATTAATTTGACTACAATATAATTTGTTTAGAAGTAATCAAATTTATTTTGTCATTAGAAAATATTACATGACTTATGCAATAACATGATTAAGAAGATTCTCTCTATCATTTACTATAAATAATTCCATGTTATGTGAATATTGTGTTGAAGTGAATTATGTGTCATTTAATTTAAAAATAAAGAAGTATGAAAATGATTGTAATATAGATAACATGGTGAATATTAGTGATATCCGTTATGTTTTGATACTCATTATGTTATTCTAGAGATGTTATGAGTTGAATCCTATGATGAATTTATAAAGTGTAAAAAATTACCAACCAATTTAAATGAAAAGATCATTGATGGGAATGATGTCATAAACATTGGTGACTTCCAGGAGGAATTCAAGGACAAGGGGGGGAGTATGTAATACCCCATCTCATTATAGACTTAGACTAAATTGTAAGAACTTGATTAATGTATATGTAATGTGTTATGATACATATTTGTAAATAATTCTTGGAAAATGACGTTGGAATTTGATATTGATCTAATCTGTTGATCTACGATTCAATCAAGGATATGTATTAATGTTTATAGTTATATATTTATATGTTTGGGTTACTGATGTTTAATTTGAATTGTGTAGAGGATGATTATGAAGACCTTCAAAGAATCTATGCTAACTCTTGTACAATAGTCAAAGTCTACCTCAATGTAAAATTATTGTAAAATCGGATGTAAACTAAAGTTGGATTTTAGAGGGGTTAATATAGACCATAGAGTGCATTTTGGGTTAATATAACCTAACACACTTGTACTACCTAGGTTTGGGGGTTAGTTGAAGGTAAAATCATGGTTAAAGAATTCATTATGACACCTCACAGGCCACATCCCAAGAGTGAAAAAAATGAGAAGTGGGAGATGCACTCCATGCCTTCTCCTCTTTTTAGGAGATGTGATATGTGAGTGGGAGATAATCAAGGAAATAGAACCTTGTGCCACCATTAAAATAATTTGGATAAAAAGAGATAGTTAGGGTTTTAAGAAGAAGGTAAGAAGACATGGAGGGGGGATTGACCATTCACCATTTTTATGATTGTGGGAGAGGAGAAGGAGAATAGAAGAATGATGGAGAGGAAGAAGGAGATCGAGAAAGAGGAGTGGCTCTTGCATTAGAAAAGATGGAGACCTATCTTAAGAGAGAGCTCATGAAAAGATAAGTAACTTTTTTTCATTTATAGTAGTTCTTAGTTATTGAGATGAAAATTTGTTAGAGGAATTATCCCATAATGTTTTAGAGAGAACTCTTAAGGATTGCATCCAAGATCTCTTGGTTGTAATGAGTTCTTTTGCTCAGGGGTATAGCTAGGCCTCAAGAAGCCTCATCATGTCATTAATTGGCAAGGTGGAAAATAAGCATTGTTTGAGTATTTGTAGTTTCCTTCATTATATCTTGCAAAGAAATGTAAATGAAACTTATAAAAGCTAAGTCTTGTTATTTTATTTTAGACTGTGTATGATTCTATGAAAGGAAAAGTTTGTCATGTTACATTTATGATGTATGAAAAGTTTTCTATTTGAATAGAAGAAAGAAATAGAAATTCTATGTGTTATTAAGATTTATATTTGAAGTACTTCAAAATGGTAATCTAAATCTAATGCTCTTTGGAGTTGAAATAAATTAGTTAATCAAAATTGCATCTCCTTATCTGTAGATCTAAAATTTGAAGCAAAAAGTAGTTAGCTACATCAAGCATGCCTTTAAAAAAAACTTGTGTTTTGGGTGGACAAAAGTGGGCATTGTTGGACCAACCACCAATTTTCTCCTTCGGGATTCATGACATAGCTTAACTACCTCATGTGTTGTATAATTCTAGTGGTTGTATCAAGCATTAATAGGTCTATTTTTTGGTGTAATAGAAACTCTAGCTTGTAACAAGTGGTATTAGAGCTTGGTCATAGGTTTGAATCTCCTTAGGTAACACTAAGGGAGGAATTGTTAGACTAAGTACCAATGTTCCTCTTCAAAATTCGTGACATGGCTTAATCGCATCCTATTTTGTATAAGTCTAGTGGTTGTGTCAGGCATTAATAGGTCAATCTTTTGGTCCAATGGCAACTCTATCTTGTAAAAAAATACCATTTGCTATCAGAGCCAAGTTCTCGATACTAAGACCTAGGTTTCAATTTTTATTTATTTAAAAAAAGGGGAAATGAAATGAAAGGTTGTAAATCTATAATTTCTTATTAATAAAGTCATTTAGTAGACATTAGAAATTGGTTATTAGTATGCAATCTAAGATGTGGTTTCATTTATTTCATTTATTAGATATTAGAAATTTTTAATTTTTAATCTATGTTAGACTTCTATTTGGTGTTGTATTAAATAGATACAAATACATGTCTAGTTACATCAATTTTTAATACTCATTATGTTCTGGTTTTGGAGTTTAAACAAATAGAAACTCCATCCAATTTAGTAAATGTTATTTTAAGAACAATACCTAGATGCAACACTTGGGCAATAGAAGGGCTTCCTATTTAAGTATTGAGGAAATAGAGAATGGAATAGACTATGTTCAACCTTAATAGAATTAGATTGGAGAACCTACTTTACACAATATAAGGAAAGGAAATTGTATAGATTTACTAAGTGTTACTATTGTATTTTCTGGAAATTTGTATTATAGTTCATTAAAGAAAATGGAAACTATTGTTTTAATACCTTGTTATTTTACAAATTTATAATAATGATTTAGAAAATCTTGGTGTATTTCTAGTTCAATCATAACAATTGCATTATGATAACTTAGCCAGTAACCATAAAATAATACTACTCACCTTTTGAGTATTTACAAATGGATTTATGATATAGGCAAATAAAATAAAATCTTTGAGTAAATTTGAAACTAATTTTTTTATACACATCTTATATTTTTATGTATATGACATTGTCTCTAAAATGAAATACATAGATATAAACTACAACTTCAAATTGAAATATAGTCCTTTTATAAGGACAATTCAAATGATTGAGACTTAGAGAACATGTTATAGAAAAACAAAATCTTTTAGAGAGAAGGCATCTATATTATGAAAGTACATGTCCATATTAATATAAATTAGGGACAAATTTTAACAATAAACTATTCATCTAAAGAAATTTTCTATTATAATAGATTTTTCACAAATCTATTCAGTATGACTTTCTGCTACATCAAACTGAAACACAAAAAAAACTTTAAACCATCTGCAGAATACATAGTATCCTCAAAATTCATTTTTTCATTTAGTATTTTTGTTGTCCCTAAGTCATGTGACATGTAAACCATATATGCACAATGTTTATAAAAATAAAACTAGACAAAGAAGAAAGGTAAAAAACATGTTGGGAAGTCACAGCAAGAACGCTTCTCCTGCACACTACCAACAATAAGGCTTTCATTGAGAGTTCCTTCGGCCACATCATTGGCTAAGTCTACAGCCACTATAACCACAACCAATGTCCCTCTTGGTTGACTCTACCTTATTGGCTACCATTAATGGTCTCCTTAGGAGAATGTTGTAATCTTGTGGAAGATTCTTCAAACCCCTGTTAAAAAACTAAATAGAGAAATATGGGGTTGAAGGAGAAGGTAAAAGAAGAGGGAAATAGATCAAAAATTCCATGATCCTTGTCAAGACCTTCTTCTCCTTCAATCTACAACAAACAAAACAATAACATAAGCAAATAACAAGGAACTCATTAAGGTTAGCAAATATTTAACCAAAAATAACATAATAATAAATGCAGTCAGCCCAATTTGATGGGTATGAAAATGATGCTCTTAATAAAGAAATCATTATATCTTAGCTTGTTCATCTTCTACAATTTTTTCTTGGGTTAGACCTGAATAGATCCATTTTGGAAAAAACCCAGAAGGATTTTTTTAATATTCTACTTCATTTGTCTAAAAATGTAGATGCAATAGGACTGATTCTTTTAAATAACATCATTTTTTTTAGTATGTTGTGTGCAAAACACTAAGTACATGCAAGGCCAAGTGTAGCCATGACTATCTAGAATGATACACACATAAATAATTTTAAAAATCTCCCCATTAAAGTGTAACTAGAAGGAACTAGATCTACTATTGAAACCCCACAACAGGGAAAATAAATATCAAACAACAAGTATATACATTTTAAATCAACCAATTGGTGGAAGAATATGAATGAAGAAGAAGGAAAAAAATAGATAAATAAATAAATTCATATAATACCCCTACAACAAAAACCTACAAAACAAGAAAATATGGGCATAACAATGCCACAATATCAAAAGAGTGCATGCATGGATAAGCATGGCTCTCTGTTCAAATCTTCAATCCTAAATGGAAGTATATATCTAATGCATATATACACATCTAATGTATGTGTATATTTTTGGGAAGTCATTTTGCACTAGGTTAATGGCAAGAATCCATTGCACAATTCCTCTCTTGAAAAGCTAATCTTTTGGGGATCAACTCCAAGGTTCAGTATTTGTCTTGCAATGTACCAAAATCTACTCAATTGAAGATAGATATGATTGTTCATGAGGAGGCCTTTGCTAGTTCTGATTATAATCTTGGAATGAAGTAAATCTATTTTCTATCTCAAAATAAAACACAAAGAACAATATTTTTGTATTTTTTGGTTTTTCAATGAATGTGATTCTAACAATGCAACTAAAATGAGTTCCTATTCTAACAATGGGTTAGCAAAGAAAATAATGAAACTGAAAGAAAATAAGGTGAAATTGAAATAACTTGAAATTGAAATCCTAAATGGCCATAAGCTACAGAAAACAACATGATGTGAGTTAAACTTTTGAAGTAATCAGTAGAAAACCAATGAAAATAGGAGCAGCACTTCCTAGAATCCACTGATGTAATTTTCGGTGAGAAACTTTAATAATTGTATGATGTTTCACCTTTCATCAAATTGCAAGGCCATATAAAGTGTGCTCGTGTGAGAAAAAGTTATGCAGGCACAATATGATGATCCCTTCTCAAGCTAGATACATCAGTAGAATTTGTAAAATCTGTAGCAAACACTAGAACTAAAAGATCACACAACTAGAAAAATTGCAATAAACCTTTGGCTCAATCACAATCTCATGAATAAAATTTACAAAACAATGACACATTCAGGAAAGAATCACTACACTCCAAATGTGAGCACCAAAAGCATAATTTTATCGCATAATAACGGTGGCCCTTGTTACATTTTACAATGGGGTATTTATAAGAAATTGTCTCCTCAATTTGTGTTGAGAGTGAGAGATATCTCCATGCAATAAAATGCTTTTAAAACATTAAAACAAACTAAATATATACAAACTAACAATTAATCTAGTGCTTAGAGGGACTCCATCCATATTTTATTCATTAATTGGATGCATGAGCCCTTTACATGTTAAAAATAGAGAAAGAACTAGAGAGAAAGTAGGAGAAAGCATTCAATCGAAGCAGGAGCATCTAGAGGAGCCAAAAATAGAGGCTAGTCCTTCACTAGGTGTGTGTCAGAGTTAAATTGTTGTTAGAATGCATTCCTGATGCATGGAAGGTGCTATTTTTGGGAACTAGCAGTAAACTGTTGGTGCACCTCTAAATTGCAGAGTTGTGGACCTACACACCTACACACCTACGGAGCTATGGACCTCGATAGGGTCAAAATCTCAAAATTTTACTAAGTATCAAAATTGAAATTCTAGTCTCTGAGTTTTGTTCTTCTTCATCCCAAAGCTATGTTTTGATGTTTTCCTTTGAATTTCTCTATCATCTCAGTTATCTTAGCTGCATCTAGAAGATCTAAAGCCTCATACTTGTCCTTGAGCTTCTGTCTATAGTTATCCACCTCAATTCAAGTCTCTGCAAAATCTTTGAGTTTGGTGTCCAACTCTAATAAGGCTTCTTCTATCCTAAAGTCTTGTCGGATGTCCTCATCATCAGCAACCTCCACAAAAATCTTCCTAAAATTCTCCACTACTATCTCTACAAGTAAAAACCTTTCTCTTTCTTCATCTTCAAAAATATCCAAACATGCATCACTGTAGTGTCTTTTTGCTTCCAAAATCTATTCATAGGCTTGGTCCTTGAGCCGATGGATCTCCTCGTGTAATGTCTCCATTACTTTATTGCTATCTGCTATTTTCTCTACCCAATCATTAATCATGTCCAATTCTTCTGTGGTATATAGATCAATCAAAACCCAATATCTTTGGCCCTTTATGGCTTGTAGAGTCTACAAATCCTTACTCCAAGCACATACCTCATTCATGATACTAAAGTCCTACTTCAAAATTGCTATGATTTTATTTACGTTCTCCTGTGTAGCATGCAGTAATTTCAAATTCCTTGTGATGAAGGTGACAACTTTCTCCTCAAAACTTCCTTGCCATTCCTGACAAGCTCTAAAAAATGGATCAAGTTGTACTCCTCCCCCTTCTCTAAGTACAGTGTTCAAAGTATGCTCTGGGTGTTCAGGATCAAGAGGACCAATGACTTCAGCTAGATACCCCTTTAGGATCTCAACTTGCCTTCGAAGTGCATGAAGTTCAATCTCCTCTTGTTCCATGTACTTGAGGACCTCTTTGACTCCCATAGTCATCATTTTTTAGGTTGAATCTCATGTAGGCTTTCCCAATATAACATCCCTTAACTCATAATCTTCAAGGCTAAGGCCTTCTACATATGTGCCTTCAAGAGGGAGACCTAGTTGTGTAAATAAATCCTGATTCCATATAGCAGTGACAAACACCAATGGTATTGCCTCATGTGATGGAGACTCGATTTTATTTAGGATCTCTGCAATATCACAATTGTCCTCTTCTGAAGCATAGAATTGAGGCTTAGTACTCCTCATTATCTCCTTCTAGATCCATCTAGGGATGCATCCTGTTGAGGATCAGGCTCTTGATGATGAAGGAGTATGTTCTACTACCTCCTTCCCTTTATCACTCTTGCTTGGAGTTGTCTCATTTTTTAAGGGTTCCCCTTCTTTAGCCTCAGTCTCTGTAGACCCCATTGCCTAAACCTCAATGTCTTGGAAAAGTGGTTGAGTGATCGAGCCCTATTCTACCATTGTAACTTGTGGTGGAGATGGAGTTTTAAGATCAGGACCTTGTGTATCTAGTGGCATCTGTGCCCAGTCTTCCTATTGAGGTTCACCTGTAGGGGTGTCCCTGATCTTATCCCCAATCAACTCTATTCCTACGAGCATGAAGTCAAAATTTGACATTGAGAAAACATCATTGCTCCCTTCACTCTGCTCATCCACCCATTGTTGTACTTCATCTTCCAAAGAAGAGAACTCTAATGGTTCTACTTGAGTAAATGGTGGGGTACCCATGTATTCTTTCTCCTTTGCAACTCTATGGCTCTGGCTAGCCAAGTTCTTCCCTGTAGGGGCACTTGTTCTTCCTCTTCCTCCTCCTCCTCTATTTATTCTTCTTCTTCATCTCCCTTCGAAATTCTTTCAGGGATAGATGGATTGGGCACTAATCTTCTACTAATCCTTTTCCTTTTCTTCATCTGAATATTAATCGTTTTCTTCCATTTCTTGGAGGTAGAAGGAGAAGCTAGCTCATCTTATGTAGGAGGAATGGAGACTTGTGGAATCTCTCCCTCTTCTAGTTGGCTAGACACAATAGGAGGCAACTGCGGTTCATCTTGGACTTGGATAGCTCCAGTATCTTGAGACCCTTGTGGACTATGTTCATGTTGCTAGGAAGATGCCTGTTCTATTTGAATCCTCTAAGGAGAAGTCCTCTTTCTTTTATTCTTTCCCTTCCTTTTAAGAGGGTGCTAATATCCAACCAACCAATCAAGCTGGTAGACTATCTCTGGCCTGATAGAGGACTAGAGCACAAAGATAGGAACCATTACTTTCCTTCCTCTACCTCTTTCTAGGTGAGCATGTGCATGGAAGATTATTGTGTTAGGAATTGGATCAAGTGGAAAAGGTTTCTTGATCCAATCTTTTGTCATTCTGATGACATGTCTTGCTTGATGATTAATGGCATCCCTTTCTTCCATGTCAAACTCTACATTCAAAATAGGTCTTTCACCAATTTTATCCACATTGAACTAGGGGTCCAATAACTCCTTTGAATCCTATTGCTTTATCTCCTCTAGGATGTTCAATTAGAGAGCCTTCTCTGCTAGATGCAAAGACATCCTACAATAGTCTCTAATGTGGACATCATAGTTATTTGTGGCATTCATCTAGTGGTCTTCAATAGCATCCTTATGATGGAAATATTTTCCTGCCAGACTCTCCATTTTTTGACATTGTCAAAATATGGCCAAGGAGAGTTGTATTCCTCAAGGGGATAGTTTTCCCACTCCCACTCAAAGGAAAAAATATCTTATTTCCTCTTCACCTGATATAGCCCAAAGACCAATGGCCATTCCTAGCAAGGTCTTTGTTGTCTCTTTATCTTCTCATAAGTTGACTCAATTTGTCAAGAAATCTCCAATAGTACCAACTTGTCACTAGGATATCTCAGGAGCTTCTTAGGATTGATGGATGCACCAACTACTCATAGATAGGTGAATGTTTTGAACTGGATGAAGTAGGCTCAAAGAGATATGATTTGTGCTTTGGCTTTGTTGAATAACCTCTTTCCATAATCACCCTCAATGAATTGAATGATCGCAAAGATGAACACATCATTCACAATTTTGTAGTCTTTACTCTACCTTGAGAGCTTCTTCATCACCGACTAAGGATAAACTATGTATGGCCAAGCATTGGGGTCCTGTATACTACCTTTCCTATAGAAACTAGGATAGTTGGTTGTCCTCACTGCAAGAAAGTACACCATGTAAGAATTCATGTAAAACTTCTTCTTGTCCTTCACTATCCTCAGTTGCTCACACAATTTTTTACTTAGTGTGGTGGCCTAGTCCAATCGTATCCTCACTTGTCTGATGGTCTCAATGAAGTTGACCATGAATGTGTTGAGGTGACCTGTTGTGGGTAAACCCATGACTCTACTTAGGAGAATAATGGAGTATCCAATGTCTTCATTCACATATCCCTGAGTCATATCCACTTTTCCAATTATCCTTCCCCAGTGAGGCTTCTCAACTAGGTACAAGGATTGTATAATTTTAATGGCCTCTTGCTAATGCTCCCTATACCATCTCTCAGCCACTTCATAGGAAAGTCAGATGAATTGGTCTTCTCTTGGTAGGTGGAAAATCCTCTCAATGCTATCAAGTTGCAAATCCAATACCACTTCCCCTTTGATGCTCTTGACCACCCTCTCATCAGGCACAAAGTGTTGTGACAAGGCCATGATTAATTCAGCTTATTGCACTAACACAGGATGTGACACTGCATTCACCAATCCTGAATGGATCAACATGGACATCAAAATTGACCTCTTTGTTGGCTTGTTACAAATTCTCAAGAATTCACCTAAATCTGTGTGTCTGAGGTTGGTATCTCTAATCTCTATGTAATCATCGTGGAATCTAGACTTTGAAGGTATGCCTTGGAACTTGAATACTACAGGTTTGGGTGCTGCTCTGGACATGTATGCCATTTGGTTACCTGCACATTGCGAGAAAAGCATTTATTAGTCACAGATAAAATGTAAAGAAAAATATTAAACAAAAAAAAAAGTCCGATTTGGACATTTTATTATTTTTATTTTATCCCCTTTATTTATTTTTTTAAATTTTTTTATATATATTTTTTTTTATTTATTTTTTTATTTATTTATTTTTTATTTTTTAAAATTTATTTTTATTTTTTTTTAATGAGACCAAAAGTGTGGGGTATGCGTGTGTCGCACACACCAAGGCAATGGCTTGACAAGGGTTTCAAATGGCAAAAATAATGCATGGTGTGAAGCATTCGAGGGCAGGTACACAAAGCACTGTCATGCGTGAGCAAGCATGGGTACACAAAAAGGTACTGCTAAGGGTAAGTTAGCATGGCACACAAAGAGGCGTCATCATTGATGAACAGGTGCAAGCATGCAAAAAGGGTGTCACAGATGGGTTAGGTGCAAGCACCAAAGGTGCCACCATCATTGCGAAAAATGACACACAAGTGGGCAAAGAGAATGCCATCGCTAATGGGTTTCACGCAGGGCACTAATCAAGCCGCTGCCATTGTTGTTTAGGTGCAAGCATGGAAAAAGGGCGCCGCCAATGGATTTCATGTAGGCACACTATGGGAGCCATTGCCACCGCGTATGGTGGTGCGGGCGCACAAAAAGGTCCCCGCCAATGGATTTCATGTGGGCGCACTATGAGAGCCAACGCACTATGTATGGTGGTGCGAGCACACAAAAAGGGTGTCGCCAATGGATTTCATGTAGGCGCACTGTGGGAGCCACCACCATCATGTATGGTGGCACAGGCACACAAAAAGTATGTCACAGGCTAAAGAAAATGTCACATGTATAAAACTCAGCTTGTGTGGGACTTGATCACTACACCAACTCATAAATCAACACAAATGAAAAATGAACAAAGAGTTTGGGGTTATATAACCCCATGCTGGGCTAGGTGCGCACGCAACCCACCCGTGTGCAAGCGTGTGAATGTCAAAAATAATTTTATTATTTTGAATTTTTTTTTTTTTTTTTGCAAAATTTGCATTTCAATTTTTTATAGTTTTTTTTAATAATTTTTTGATTTTTTGACTTTTTTTATTTTTTCAAATTTCTAATTTTTTTGTGATTTTTTCAATTTTCTAATTTTTTTAATAATTTTTTCAAATTTTTGACTCTAAAACTTTAATTCTAATAAAAATTTCTTCTCCCGACTCTTGAACTATGAGTCTGGAAGTCAAAAAAAAGTAGGGGGTCCCCATTCCTAGTGAGGAATGAGGCATGTGTTGTGGACACCACAACATATATGTACATGAAACACATACACACCATTAAGGTAGGGGTCCCATGAGGGGGGCTTGGGCTCTATTTTTTAGGAAATAGAAGTCCCATGAGATATTTTCTTAGAGGCTAAAGGATTATTTAGAATCTTTTCCACCAAAGTAAGAGCTCCTATTTTCAGCCCTCTTAAATTGAGCAGGTGAAAATGGGGTGGGGCTGGAAATAGCCCCACTAGCTTAGGAACACTTTGTGCCACATTTCAATAAATTTTTAAAAAAATGAGAAGAAAGGAAAAAAATTTATTTTTTATTTTAAAATTTTAAAATTTTCCAAACTTCCTTAAGTTTAGGAATTCAAAAATTTAAGCTATAATACATTTTATGGTTCATGAGACCTTTCAGCTTTAAACATTCCTAAAAAATCTCAGTAATGACTGCTCTATTTTTTAGGAAGCTCCCTTCCATGGGACCCCAGCCTAAACCTCTATTAAAACTCCACCTTTAACTTGCAACAAAATAAGCAAGAACAAAAATGCATGAAGGTATGAAAACCCATAAGAGGAAAACATCTAACGATCTAAGATTAGGGCAAAAATGGAACTTTTAAGTTGCCTCCAACCTTGAATTGGAATTAGGTTAGAGTTGGAAAAGAAACTCAAAAAATAAATAACATTAAACTAATCTTGAGTTGACCCTTTGACCCAATTTCAAATTGGACCCCTTTACCAATGAGTTTTACATTATAAAATATAAAGTGAAAGAGGGAAAGTTGACTAGATGGAGTAAGTGTTCAAACCCCACTCTCACTACTTACTCATGGACATTTTAGTCTATTAAATTATTGACTAAGTGAAACTATTATTACTTTTAAATATTATTTTTACCATGAAATTAAACATCACTTAGAGATGAGTATATAAAGCTAAATTAATATTGTCCTTGTTAGTGTTTATCACCATATTTATTGAGAAGTGGATGTTGTTACTGATTCAATAGTGCAAATCTGGGGGTATTAATTTATATATTTTTATTTTTATTTTAAATTTCCATGTGGAGGTTTTCTAATAGTGTATGAATCTGAACATTAAGAGCATAGAGGTTAAACATGTTTAATGAAATGGAAGGATTCTCTCTTTTGGGTGTAGAGTCAAATATAGATATGTGAGTAAATTTGTACACCCTAAAATGATAATGAAATTGTGGGAATGGAAAATAATTGAAGGAAGAATATTTCATATCATATTCAATTTAAGGTGATATGAACTATATTGATTGATAGGTGGTGTAATGTCAATAAATATAACAATCATTGCTAACCTTTTGGAAGCATATTAAGAAAGTGATAATAGAATTATAGGATACATATAAGTCTATTTAGTTGGTGCTATTTAACCTTGATTTTTAAAAAAATAGTGCTGATGAAGTAAGAAATAAATTACTCAAAAATAACCATTGTGTTCTAACAATGTCAATATAATTTTGTTAAGGGATAACCTTTTTGAGCTAATATTTCAAGTATTTGGCTTGAAGGATAGTATAGAATGCATTCCCTTGTGGGTCAAATTTTGGCAGATGCCAAAATGACCTATTTTCAATTAATGGCTACTCATTTACTATACAGTTTATAAATACCAAATAGACTATAAAAATCTAGTAGTACATATGTAATAAATGGAAGACCACTAGGGTTCCTAACTAAAATCTTATTAGATAAAAATGTAGTTAATAGTGTATTCAAAATTAAGTGATTTAATCCAAGAGCCATCAATCTAGTCATTGTATAATTGACAAGTTATTGCACTAGGGATTTTATCCAAAGTCCATTGCTTGTTTAAGTAATTATAGGAATTGTGTGTGTTATAAGGAATTAATAAAAATAGGTAAACCTTGTTGTTTAGTATCATAATAAGTGCTCTAAACTTAGAGTGGTATTCTATATTTGGTTAGAGGATTAATGTATATACTCATGTACATCTTATAAGTTCATTAGTATGCTAAGTGACAATACTTTGTCAAATTAGCAATGTTATTCTAATTTATTATCTATTTTCAAAAGTAATTTAAAACTTAGATTGATATTAAGTGAGGATTATGAAGTATACAAAAGAGGATGACTAATTACTTATAGAATATGGCATGGTAAGTAATTAATAATAATTAAATAAAATTAAAATCAATGCTAAATAAAGAAGTGTTTAAAAGTTGAAAAAGTGTGATGTCCTAAGTTCAAACATGTAAATGTTCAAATTTGAGTAACTATTTGGAATATTGGGGGGTTTAAAGAAATTTAAATTTTGGAAACATCAAAGGTCGTTATGCATCGACTAAGCATTATTTAAGTCTCAAATTTGTTGGTTTAGTAAGATGCAATGGAAATTGTGAGTTTTAAAACCCCTTAGACTCTTAGAAAAATTTGAATTGAGACTTGGATTCGAAATGTAATGTAAAGTTCACTTAATAAGGTTTTATTTAGTTATTGTGTGCCCTTATCCTACATTTAGATAATAGCTAGGAATGAAACCAATCAAAAATATTATCAACCAATCTTGTTTAATAAAATATAGAATTAAAGCTTCTAATCAATATATAGCATAATATTGATAAATTTTGATGGTATACAGGTGAATATTGTATCTAAGCATGAATTTTATTAAATTATTTTCCTTGGAATAAAACCTTGGGATTAATGCTTTAAGAATAATCTTAGGAAACAAAAGAGTAATTTAAAAATAATAATGTTATGTTCAAGCAACTACTAAATATAAGATTCCACATTTAACCTACAAGATTATCAAAATTAGTGGATAACATGAGAACTCTAGTTGAAATGCTAAAAGTTTAACTACGAGAGAAATTCCACTCTTCATTTTTTACTAAGAAACATAATCTCAAGGAGTATAATTAGGATTGGTACATTTAGAAGTTAAATAAAGCTTTATGATGTTTTCTTGTGATATATATAAGGGGGTACTAGACCAAAGGATAAAGACTATAGAAAACTGACATCATTTTTAATAGTCATTCATAGTTTTTGAATTCTGAAGGATGTCTTAAGAAACTTCTTATAGGAATTAGATTGTTAAATGTTCTTAAAACCTTCAATAAGGCCTAAGTATGAGGATAATAAGGACATATAGAGGAATTTGAATATAAGTGACATATTATTTTCACTATCAAAATTTAATTAGTGATATACCATGTTACTTGGTGAATTTTCTCTATTTCTTGTAATGCTACACTAAGCATAAGAAGAAATTTGAAACAAATAATAAGTACAATGAACATAACAATTTTTTTTTATACAACATAAAACAAGTACAAGTACAATGATTGAGCCACACTCAATCCGTAAACCTCAAAATAAAAGAAGATATCATCCAAATAAATTTCCATTATGATGCTAATACATAAAGAGTTCAGTACAATAATGAAGTACAATATCATTCTTAAATGCCTATGTCCAACATATGGACCCTACAAGTAACAAATTCTGTTTCAAAAAGTGACTTCAATAGTCATCCTTAGCTACTTTTTAATCAACTTGAAACACCTGAAAACCCACAGAAATGCAACACAACACAAAGAGGGCTCCGTACACACTGAGTTGAAAAGTGTAATCCACCTACATACATGTTAGAATAAACATATACAAAACCATAATGTAGATATCTGAACCACTTAACATAGTGCAATTCTAAAATTAATATGCAAGAAGTAAACATATGCTTAACAAAGGAAAATTAAATTCACACTAAGAATAACCAGTAAATGAATCATATATATACTGAGGTGTCATCACTCTGGTGCTAAGATACTACATTTGTATATGGTAAGCTCATAGACAACACAGTGGAATTCTCTATGGTACTCGTGAAATGACGTAATAGAGATTTGCCTTTTTCTCCGTACTTAACCTTACTGGTTTAAGTCATAGGTAAGGCCAATTATCTTTTGTATGTAATTAACCCACCCAATTCATTTTAAAATTATCACTAAATTAATTAACTAAATAGGATAAATTGATATTCAGCCACCTCGATATACGATCATTATAGTTATCCTTAAAATACACATCAAACAGATATTCTCAGAATGCACATGCAACAAATAACAAGTCAGTTTTCACATGATATTATATTCTTTATCTATTGAAAATCTCATCTTCTACTGCCAAATTTGAAAGTAAACTTAAATTATTTTAACAACAAAAATAAATACTACAATATTATGATCTCATAAATATAACTAAACTGATACATCAGTTTAATGATATTTACCAATCATAGTACTATACTATTTATTCCTTCTGTTATAATAAACTAAACTTATCCTTCGAAATGACCTAAGATAGTAAAACAATGTACATATGATATTCTTGCTTTAAATGACATATCATCAAACGTATATCATAAATCTACCTCATTACTTGAAATGAATTTCCATTTCAATTATGAACTAAAATACATCTTTATAATAAAAGAATTTTGTTTCAAACATCTTATCTCAAAACAATCCATAAATGCTATTAAGACACTTCATAGAAAAATTAAACATAATTGAATCCAAGTGCAACCAATGCTTAACAAATGATCATTAACAATGTTATTGAATATTCAAGTTTCTATTGAAGTTATACCACTGTTTGACAATAAGCCACCACCCAATTATAACTACAACAACATATGAAAATACAATATCTGAAATCAATTCAAAATGTGATTGACAAATATGCAATGTAATTTTCATCATGCCAATGACCAAAAGTAATTAGGATGTAAAATCCCTAAGCTATAAGATGCACACTAGCTATTCACATAATGACCATGTTGATATTGAAATAACAGCATCTATCTATGTCTTTGTTTATCAAATAATGCCTTATTCAGTTGCGAATAATTTCACAAAACATCAATTAATTACGACTCAATTTCCATCATATATTAATGGGTAAATTATGCTATCACAAAGAACTTTCTACTTGTTTCGAGCTTCCTTTTAACTATTTGAAAAAATGTCATTACCATCAGTTGTCATATATTGTTCACTATATTATCTATGTCATTTTTAATAATGGTTTAGTACCTTAGCCTAATCTCTAAGTTTCAAAAAAAAAAAATTAATTATAATGACTGAGCTTTAGAATTCAAGTGCACTGTTTATTATAATGACTTAACCCTCAGTCCAAGTTAAGTAATTCTTAAAACAGAGTGATTGTGCCCTTGATCAGTCATGAGTCTACAATCTAATGTGAGCTCGTGACTGAGGCCAAACCACACATATCCATGAACTCTGAGATATGGGTTCTCTCAGAGCTGAGCTATGAGAAAGCCGAATACCCATATGTATAACACTATCACATGCATGTTTACTGTCGCAAGCATGAGTCTCCGACTAGGTTCAACTCGGAGAAAAATCTATGTTTAGGGAAAAGCCCACAAATATATATATAGAAAAACCCAAAATGATATCTCCATACTTCACATTCAAGTGTGGATATATATAGGGCTAAGCATTGCACACAGTTATATGCTCTACATATATCCATTCTTGAGTGTCAATACACATCATAAAAAACATTGATAACCATTTACAAACATGCTTATTGAAATAACATTGCAATTGTAAATAGAGAGACAGTAGGGTAAGAAATTGCCCCTACATGAAATACAGGAGATGGAAAATACTCAATACAATGCTCTGCAATAAAGCTCATTGCCAAAGCCCCAAAACCCAAGTCAAAACTAGTGAACAATCTCCACAATGCTAACACACATAACTCGTAAATGACTTCACAATGGAGTGAACCAGAAGATACCAACAATAACAATAGACAACTTCTGATGAGTAACTCCATCGTGCTCAGCCACATATGCAAGTATCCCCTTCCAAAAAAACCCTTCATTATGTTGATACCTCAGCAACAAGGGTCACAAATGTTAAGCAAAACAGAGCAATGTGGCCAAGTTTCCAGCCCAAATTCAGTAAGAAACACAACTCACAAAAAGAAATGGCTGACCAAACCTTTAGTGCCATAATTCCTCATAAACATGCATTCAAAACACATCACACATCACAGAGCCGTGTATTCGGCAGTACCAAAACCACTGCCATGAATTTGGCTATGAACAATGCTAATATCCCATTACATGGCATTCAAAACCCATTTAGGGTTGCATTTTGATTAAGAAATATTAAAACCCCTTTTAATAACATATGTATATACTATACCAACTACGGGTTATTAAACCCTTTTTTAAAAAAATGAATATATGTAATGTAATCAAAACCAACCTAAGGTTATATGCAATAAGATATACTTATATGCTATACTAAAAATAAATCTAATGCAATAATTCAATCCCTTCTCACTGACGCATATGAAAATACAATGACAAATTCCAAATACATACAGCATATTAACATACAAATGTATTTGCAATGTCAGGTTAAACATACTATATATAACTTCTTTCCAAAACATACAAACATAGAATGCAGTTTACAATGAGTTTGAAACATAATAAACATAATCGAAACCCAATCAACATGCAATTATTTATATGCCAGTTTCAAATCATAAAATCCTAAGTCACCTTCAATGCTAATAAAATAGTTCTAAACAGAAAATATGTTCAGCATAAGTCTCATGTTCCAAAGGACAATAATATAACCAAGTTCTATAGAAATAAAAACATAACATCTGAAAAGAACTTATAACAACAAAATCCTAATATGCAAAAAAAAACCGAAGTAGTGGTCAGGCATGACATTTCCCCTATTTAAGTGTCTATGCAACAATTGAATGTTTTATGTGTAGCATCTTATATTATTGATTGAAAATATTATCCAAATGTAAATTATGACCATGAAAATTCTCAATAGATGCTCCTTGCTTAATTTGAGATGTATGTTGTAAGAAATGAAAATTTATATGTATCTGGATAACTTGTATATTATGGTAATGACAATGCGAAGTCCTTTTGTTCAATAACAAACTAGTAGCTGAAATAATGAGTAGAGTAGTGATCTAGTGGAGAAGAAAATGTAATCATGCAACAATATTCATGGGCTAATATGTTCTTGTGTTGACAAGATTTTTATGTGTGGGAATATCTTATGTGGCTATAGATAATGTCTAATATCCTCATCTAGGGAGGATTAGATGAGCATTGTGATTAATGTTGATATTATATGTGGATATGTGGATGCAAGCTTATGGGTTCCTAAAGCAATAAATGATGTCATATCTTCCTTTAATAGATGTCATTAATCCATGTGAAACTATGATTCATGTCATCTTGTGTTCCCTCATCCATGTGATTAAACCAAAACCTCCATTTGTGTTAAGAGTTGTGTAAAACTAGTAATTATCTTGTGTGTCCATGTGAATTAAAAACCAACATCCTTGGAAATTATATTTGTACATAGAAAAATGTGGAAGTCATAGCTCATACTTGTTTATTTCTTGTATGTAACCCTATTAAGTACCACCTATAAGCACGTTTACAAATGGTAATATTGCTACCAATTCCCATAGTCTAAAAAAAAATACCATTACCTAGAATGAGATTCGTTAGACATATTTATGTATATTCTCCTATAAGATCCAACATGTGGAGGAAGCATTTCCCATGTTGTGATAAATACCATTCCTACACATGTTTCAACTTGATGCAATGGGAATGATGACACACTCTATAGATGATTTAACCTAGTATGGGGTGATGATATCGTGTTGCTAATGGTAGTGAACTAAGCTCGAGAACATGATGTCATCTACATAGTTACATGAAGGTGTTTTTTTTTTTGTAAGTTTTAGTTTTCCACTTGATGGAAAGCATATGGGATATTCTTGCATTCTTGTAGAGGGGCACCCATGGATGCTTAGTCATGTGTATGTGGAAGTGCATATGGGTGGACCCTAGCCATGTATACCTCTAGCTAAGGTGATGGTTACATGAGATCGCTATGCAGAGTGTGTCTTGCACGTACCTTCTCTATGAGGAACATTGCCATGTGACATACAACTAGAGTGTGTATTCTCCACTTGGTGTATGGTCATGCCAAGTGATTCAACCTACTTAGTTTTTACTACTTGATGCAAGATTTTGATGAGGTGAACACCCCATGCCATGTGGTTAGTGCACCTAGAGTACCCGCATGAAGGGCTACTACACTAGCCAGACATTGATCCCTCTTTCCTCATTAGGTTGCTAGATATAGTCGCATAGTGATGGAATGTGAAACTTATTATTTTTCTTATTATGTAGACCAAAAAACTTATTTATTTTATCTTTGATAGTTTAGCCACAACCTTTGATCTTCATTTTTCACTTAGCTTATTGTTGCAATACATTAGAATTTTCTTATTTTATTGTTGTTGAAATATGTGATTTAAATTCTCTTATTGAAAAAAACTAGTGGCTAAACTAGTCTCTTTGGTGTTTTTAAATGTTGGTCTTGTGTTGTAATGTGATTCCTCATCAAGGACAGTGGACATGAACTTGATGAGAGTATATGAGGAAGTAGATGTAGGGAACCCTTTAGGATGAGGGTATGTGAGGCTATTATGCAGCTACTATTCACTACCTACCTATGTGTGTGGTGTTTATTCCGTAGAGGCTAACCACCTTACATAAACAAGGGATATGACACATGGTTTCATATGGATGACCTCTTAGTGTGTGGGGTTTGTTTATCATTGAACCACCAAGTGAGGCATGGATCATGAATTATTGATTATGGACTATGGATCATGGATTATGGTTACGTATATAGATTTTAGTTATTTATGTGGCACAGTGGACTTCAGACCAAGAATAGATTAACATTTTACCTTCTATGACCATTCACAAACCTTGTGATATGTTAATCCTAGTGATGTGGCTTGTGTATGCATGTATAGTATGCACATCTAGTATAGTTGTAGATAAAGAAATAAGTAATTGTCAAACTAATGTGATGGAAGTCTCAATGAATGAAACTATGTGTGTTGGTGCATTTACATTATTGAGTTCAATAAATTGGTAGTGTAATTTTAGATGTGGATAATTTGAGTTATTCTATGGTTACAAAAAGTAATTATTAGTGTAGTAAATAAATAAATATTTTCTACCTTTCTTTATTTCAAGGATTTAGTATGTAACTTTGACAAAATTGTGAATTAAGATGAGTGTTCCAATTTTGATTTAATATATCATGATTCTATGTATGTTCATACAATTACAAATTGATAAATGTTGGAAAGATCACTTACATGAGTAGAATTTCGTAGATAAAGAAAAAGATGTCAAACACTAGTGACTTCCAAGAGGAAGTCAAAGACTAGTGGAGGGGAACATAAGGTCCCATCCAAGTAAGGACTTGAAAGATCATTAATTTGACTACACTATAATTTGTTTAGAAGTAATCATATTTATTTTTTCATTAGAAAACATTACATGACTTATGCAATAACATGATTAAGAAGAGTCTCTCTATGATTTACTATAAATAATTCCATGTTATGTGATTATTGTGTTGAAGTGAATTATGTATCATTTAATTCAAAAATAAAGTACATAAATTATTAGAATGTAATAACATAGTGAATATTAGTGATATTCATTATGTTATTCTAGAGATGTTATGAGTTGAATCCTATGATAAATTTATAAAGTATAAAAAATTGCCAACCAATTTAAATGAAAAGATCATTTATGGGTATGATGTCATGAACCTTAGTGACTTCCAAGAGGAAGTAAATGACAAGGGGGAGAGTATGTTGTAGACACTTAAAATTGTCCTAAACACTATATTAATTAATTTAATATCTCCCTTGACACTATAATTAATTATTAATTAATTAATTATATTTTTTCATATTCTTCTACTTATTTAATTAATAGGTTCACTTCCCTAATGTATTTTGAATTTAATTCAAATACTTCCCCCTAATGTGTTAAATTCATTTAATGCATAGTGACCTCATAAATTCCCTTTTAAATAAATTTAATTTATTTAAATCATCCACAATCTTAAGTTTCTTAAACCTAATTAAGATTAATCTAAATTAATCTTAACCTTAACCTTTCCTCCACCAAAATTAATAAATGATTTCATAAAATCATTTATTTCTCTCTTATCCTTCCAACCTTTTAAATGAATTTACAATTCATTTATTCCTCCACTTAAATAAAATATTTTATATTTTATTTAAGGTTTCTTGGCTCTAACTTTGGAAATTAATTTTTAATTCATCTTCCACTTCATCCCTCCACTTAATCATTTCTAAAATGATTTATAGACCTTGACCCATTTGTAAAATTAATTTTTAATTCATCTTCCACTTCATTTATTTCTAAAAGGATTTATTCCCTTTAGTCTCTCACTCTCTCCATTTTCAATTCTTCCATTATGACATGTCCCCCATTACCCCCATTCTTTAATTGACTCCACTATCTCCCTTTCTTTATTAATTTCCCTTGCCACCCTTGCATGGCCTATGTGTCTCCTATATGGCTCCTATGTGGATGCCACATAGGAGCCACCTCCTCAAGGTCTCTCTAAACTCTATAAATAGAGCCCTTGTCTCAAGAAAATATCTCTCCTCCATATGCATTGTTATCATGATATTATAGCATTAGACATATCTCCTTCATTTAGATTTTTATTATGTTAGTTTTATTCTAGAGCTTCTTAGAGATTTTCATTACATTGTTTCTAACCTTTGGTAGATGATGGAGATTCATTTCTTTGCATTTCTTCACTCATCTATCATATGTTTAGTCATATTTTCATACTTTCATTATCATTGGGATTCAATCATAGTTGTGTTTGGGAGAGAATATCCACATCCCACAATCTAGAGCACACTGACAAGGCCTCTTATGGGTGCCCTTGTTGAGCTGCTCTAATGTTGCATAGGGATCCTTTCATTGGTTGCATTAATTATAAAACTTGAGAAGATTAGTTTTGTTTTCATCTTGATATACATGTACAACTAAAATTTTCTTGTTTATGCATGCTCCCAGTAGATAAGAATTTTCATGTATACATTTTGGCATGCCCGATGTGACGAACCCACAACCACAAGGTAAAATCTCTTTCATTCTTTTAATATTTCATCATTCATTTTTGTAAATTGTTTTCATTGCATTTTTGTTGTGCAAGTTATTTCAAAATAATTTATTTTTAATAAATAAATTCATTTATGTGATACTTCTTTTGTGAAAATCCTGTAAAAATATATATATTCATATGTGTGTTTTTATTTAAAAAACTTTAAAAATGTAAAATACATGCCTGTCTTTTTGGTGTGGCATAGATTTTGCACCTCAAATTTTCATTTTTTTCTTGTAGGAACCACCCAAACCCTACTCGTAGCCATCACAATGCCACTCCTACACTTGCATGGTCATCGGTCACACCTATGAGTGCCACCATCGTACCACTGTGGCCTCCTCACCTCCTCAGCCCATAGTTCCCTTGCACCTCCACCCAGCCACTACACTCCCTCTCCCACTACACTCTACCTTTTCCCCACCTCCCTACTCCTCTACTTTTCCACTTTCCTCCATCTCCCATGCTACTCTCCCATCGTGTTGCTCTTGCCTTTGTCACTCTGCCTATGTCACGCCTGCTACATCTGCTCTCCCCAATGCCACTCTTTGCACATCGCTACCCTTGTTCTTCCTTGGCCACCTACAAACCTTGCCACCCAACCCACCATAGCCTAAAAACACTATCACCCACTCACAACCCCCCTCCTCCACTGTAGCCAACAAAATGCTGCTCTACGCAGCTACCTTTTGCAGCCATAAAACCTTCCACTAACCACTAGCCAAATTTCTCGACGATTGGTGCATTTTTTTCAAGCAATTCGACCTTTTTTTTTTTGGTAGGTAATTTCTCTTTGCAGGTGATAGCCATATGGCTGTCAAATTTATGCTCACAAGTTGATGACATCATCACTAGATAAACCTTCCACATACTTTTCTAAGCCATAAGAAGTAGTGTTCAATGTTTTTCTCATAACCTAAGCATCTAGACTCTATTTTTAGAAAATGAAATATCGTCAAAAAGTTGGTTCCAAGCCTGTCATGATGGTATTGGTTTATTTTGATTTTGATGTTGTTTAGACACTTTCTTATATTGTTAAAGGTTGAACTTTATTTTTAACAGTTTCATTGTAGGGTTATTTCATTTTTGTTATACAATTCTGATGCCCTGACTTGTGGTTTTGTAAGGATATTTGTTAACTTGTGCATTGCAATTTGAAGAGTTCTAGAAACCACTACCAATATGTCTTGTAGGCTTTTCCTTAAATTTTTTTTGGAATGAACTTGAATGTTTGATCACTTGTTTTTTAATGCATTTTGGACTTTATTTGATAAATCAAACAAACTTTTAAATGGCTAAAGCTAAGAAAATAAAATTCAATCTTGAATGCATAATCAATTAAACATCCACACCAAGATCCAATTATCTCATCCAATGCTTCATACTCATGATTTTTAATCCAATCCCTTGTCAAATTCATTCCTTCCTAATCAATTACTTTTTCAATCTATTTGCATCTTCATCCAAAATAAATATTTCTAATCTCATCATATTCAAATAGTCTTCTATTTAAATTTTTGATCAAATCTTCTACTTGGGACCTAGGAGCACCATCATAAGCCTTGGAGTTTAATCCTAGTTATCTTGAATGAATCAAATCTTATCATATTCAAGATTGAATCAAATCATAAGTTTTTTTATCTACGTCAAGGTTATCTCAAACCTTCATCCAATATGAAATCAAATCAAATCAAACACAAAGTCCAAACTTGCTCATAGTCCTCAATTCATATTTCTTTCATCATCAAACCTTTCACCACTCCTCATCTAAGTTCCATGGATACAAATTGGCTTAATCAAATGGTTGAAAATCTTCAAAGGAAATATGGTCTTATACCTCCCATGCAACCTACATATCAAATCAATCCCCAAAACTTCATATCCAATTATAATCCATCTTGCATTTATTATTCTACCTCTAATAAGGGAAATCCGCCTCATTACCTTTCAACCACATATCATTTTGTTCATAGCCCACACAATTCTTCAAACAAGAATGTTTCTGCCAAAGAATTTGAGGAATTATGTCCTCTTCCCACATGTTTCCAAGACAATAATCCTCATGTTTCATCCAACCCCAATCCTCCATATCAATCCTCATAATTTTTCCTTTTTGTCCAAAACAATCCTCTTGATCCCCTACCCATACTTTAATCTCCACAGAATCCTAACCCTCCCAAATCAACATCATCCCCACCTTGTAATAGGTTTATCTCACTAGAAACCTTGTTTAAGTACAAAAACAAAAATAAAGTGACCCAATCACCAAAAATCGTACACCCAATTCCATCTTAATACCTTCCTCCAAAGCATGACATTATTCCTTTTCTGCTCTAGATCCTAGCATTTCTCCATCCCATTATTCCCTTATCCCTCAAGATAAAATTATCCCTCTTAGTCCATCTCATGATTCCCTTATCCCTCAAGATCCATTTATCCCTCTTAGTCCACCTCATGATCCCCTTCCTAATCAAGATCAAGACATTCCATGTACCACACACATTACAAATTCCCCTCCCTCTCAAGAGTTAGTATCCATAGATTCTCCACCTCATGAAGATGTTCCTTCTACAAAATCTACTATCTTTCCTCCCCATCAAGATCAAAATGTCCTACCTCATAATTCTATTCCATCTCAAGAGTTAGCATCCATAAATTCTCCACCCATTGAAGATATTCCTTCTACAGAATCCACTAGCTCTCCTCCTTGTCAAGATCAAAATATTCCATCTCATGAATCCATTCCATCCACTCCATTATATGAATCTGTTACACTAGATGATCTAGTAATTCCTTCCATTCCACTACATGATCTGCTTTTAAGTCAAGATCAAAGTACCCCTTCACATTCATTTCATGATCCCAATCCATCTCATGATCCTATTGTCCTTCATGATTCCTCTCATGATACTAATCTCCCACAAGATCCTATCACACTTATCCAATCCACTCATGAATCTCCTATACATGGACTCACATCTAGCATTAAACAAGTATACCATTGAAGAAATAATATCTCAAGATGTTGGTGCACCTTCCACTCCTTCCAAATCCAAAATTCCTCCATCCAAACCTAAGTATTCTCATCATCCATATTCCAAGTCCATTTGGGCCCTTGTGTCCATATAGTGTATTTTGGGATAAAATAACCTAACCCACTTATACTACCCAGGGTTGGGGGTTAGTTGAATGTAAAATCATGGTTAAAGCTTTCATTATGACACCTCAAATGGGTCACTTCCCAAGAGTGACAAAAATGAGAAGTGGGAGACATACTCCATGCCTTCTTCCCTTTTTAGGAGATGTGACATTTGAGTGGGAGATAATGGAGGACATAGGGCCTTGTGCCATCATTAATAATGAGGATAAAAAGAGATAGTTATTGTTTTCAGAATAAGGTAGGAAGACATGGGGGGGGAGGAGGGGAGATTGATCATTTACCATTTTTATCACTATGGGAGAGGAGAAGGAGAAGGGTTATACAAAATAGAAGAAAGATGGAGAGGAAGAAGGAGATGGAGGAAGAGGATTTGTTCTTGCATTAGAAAAGATGGAGACCTATCTTAAGGGAGAGATCATGAAAAGATAATTAACTTCTTTTCATTTAGAGTAGTTCTAAGTTATTGAGATGAAAAATTCTTAGAGGAATTATCCCATAATGCTTTAGAGAGAACTCTTAAGCATTGCATCCAAGATCTCTTGGTTGTAGTGAGTTATTTTTCTTGGGGGTATGGCTAGGGCTCAAGAAGCCTCATGATTTCATTAATTAGTAGGGTGGAAAATGAGAATTGTTTGAGTATTTTTAGTTTCCTTTATTGTATCTTCCAAAGAAATGTAAATGAAACTTATAAAAGATAAGTCTTGTTACTTGATTTTATCCTCTGTATGATTCTATGCAAAGAAAAGTTTGTTATGTTACATTTATATTGTATGAAAAATTTCCTATTTGAATAGAATAAAGAAATAGAAATTTTATGTCTTATTAAGATTTATATTTAAAAGAATTCAAAATGGTAATCTAAATCTAATGGTCTTTGGAGTTGAAGTGAATTAGTTAATCAAACTTTCATCCCCTTATCTGTAGATCTAAAATTTGAAGTAGAAAGTAGTTAACTAAAAAAGGTTTTCCTTTCAAAAAAAACCTACGTGTTTTGGGTAGAGAAAAGTGGGCATGAAAGATTTCTCCTATTCAAGTTGAAAGACATTTTATTATAATGATATATATAAACCTATAATTGCTCTTCTTTTCTATGGTTTCATGAGATTATATAGTTTCTTGGATATATTTCTATGGTTCAGACTTATATAGGATAAATGAGATTATATATGTTTGTGATTGAATGATGAGAATGCTCTTTCCTTTCTTACTTCTAATGTGTAGGTTCCTGAAAACAAATTATTGTGAGCAAGGATCAGTATATGTGCATTAAATTCTTATCATGAATTAATGGAATTAGCATGTGTTGTGAAATATTGCATGTGTACTAATTTGTTGTAGAAATAAGTCAAAGGAAGGACCACATGTGAAGGAAATAATAGCAAGGTTATGCAGTTACCTTATATTTATGATCCTTTGAAGATCAAGTTAGCCTAACTACCAACTATCAGGAAAATTCAAAAGTCATTATGTTCTATATTTGTTATAATACTTATTCAATCAATAATTTTATCATGATGTTCTAATTTATTGTATTGCTAAGTCCTCCTTATTGAGGCTAGATCTTAGGAAGTTAGTTTTTGTAGTTGTTTTAAATAAAGCTATTGTATTGAGCCCTAGATATAGTTTAGCAAAGTTTGTAATTACAATAGTGTTTTCATACAATAGATTGTTTTTTTTCTAAGCTTGTACTATTTTATAATTTTATATCAATAAAATTTGTTACTATTGTGTTCTAGTATTTAAATTTACATTTGTAGTTGTTCACTCATTCAAGGGGGACCATTTGGTGAGTGAAACTAGTTGGTAGAATTAGTTTTACTATTTAATATTTAGGTAAGACAATGTTACTCCTACAACCACTAGTTATAGAACCATTAACTATTCCTACATAAAATACAAATAGTGTAGAATCTTCTTTGTGTTTTCATTCCTATATCTTAGAATAAAATATCTTGCAATTGTAAATAGATTTAACATTTCCATTATTATCTTCATAGGATTAGAAATGGCTATTAAGAAGGTTTAAAAGTATATACTATGAATACATCATTTAAAGTTTATGTCTCTAGTCAATTAAGTAAATGGATCTAATGAAGAGTTTGGATGCTTAATCCATGAGTATAATCTCTAGGTTTCTAGAACCATCATTTGGTCAAGCATTTTTGGCATCATTGCTAGGGATGGTGTCAATTTAAACCTTTTATGAGGATAATTTTTAGGATTTTGTATGATCCATTGTTTATAGTTTCATTTAAGTCAAACTTAGTGTTAATTTAGCTGTATGCATAGGCTAAGAGACCATCTTGGGAGATTTCTTCCTCAGAATGACCCATTTGAAATAGAAGAAATTGTGTATCCTAAGTAAGAAGACCAACAACCTAAGATACAAGAAGAATACCAACCCCTTGAAGATGACCAAGATGTTATAGAAAAACCACCATTTGAAAATCCTTTTGCATCCTACCATGTAAACCTTCCGTCGTCATCATCTAATGAATCATTAGGCTTGAATAACATTTTTTTTCGCTTGTATATTAGGATAATCCTTTGGTTATTATCATTTATCAGTAAGGAAATCAACCACCATGACCCAAAATGGTGCAACCCACCTTTCCATTTCCCATGCCAAACCTCCAAGATAATAATAATCTGAAAAATATTTCTATGTTTGCACCTCCCAAGTTCTATGGTTCAATTACTAAAGACCCTAAGACCTTTCTCTTTGAATTTGAAATTATTTGTAGAGGGTTTGAATATTAAACTAATTCTCATTAGTTGAAATTGTTTCCCTCTACTCTAAAAGAGGTAGCTCTAAGATGGTTCATGGGTTTAGGAGCTAATATTGTAGTAGATTGGGATAGAATGATGAACTTGTTTCTTTCCAAATATAAAGATTATTATAGAGGAAGTATGGGAGGAGATGATATATTCAAGATGCAATAGAAAGAGGATGAAACTCATGAAGACTATGCTTCAAGATTCCTCTATGATTTTCAAAGGAACATTGAATATCAACTGAATGAGTCATCTCAGAAGCTTCTTTTCTTAAGGGGTGTAGAGGAGACCTATGTACAAGCTCTAGACCTCATGGCTAGAGGAGACATTACATAAGGCATGTGGGAGGATATCAAGTGGTACCACAAGAATTACTCAAGGGCTAATATAAAGAAAGGAAGAGGAATTCATTCTAATTCCTTAAAGATTGGTGGAGCTGGTGTATTAAAATTGGATCTTTCAAATTTTTTGTCTAACTTCAAGTAGGACATTATTAACAATGTTGCAACTCAGTTGGATACAATACAAGCCAGGAGGAAACATGAAGAAGTTGATTCTATGTTAGTCGAGTTCTACTCTCACTATCAAGAGAAGAAAAGGAATTACAAGTGTAAGATGGTTGCTAATATAGAGATTAAAACTCAAAACATGTCAGTTGAATTCAAAGAAATTAATGACAATGGTGATATTCTGTATGTTTCTCAATGTAGGCCATTGGCTTAAATACAAGGTATGCCTCAAGACCCTCTCCAAAATTTTGGTAATTTTAGTAAGTAGTAGCAACATTATAATACTAGTCCATCAAATCCAAATTATTGGAATCCTTCTTGGCAAACTCAATCTCAACCCATGTGGAATAATCAACCTTAGCAATAGCCTCCACCTAACCAATGACAAAAGTCAAATTGGAAAGCCCCTCCACAACAACAAAATTGGCAGTCATAATCCAATCAATGGAAATCCCCACAAGGTAACTAGAAATAATCATCTCATTGGAGGCCTGATCAATAGTATAATTCCTTGCAACAACCTCAACAACAAGCTTTAAGTATGCCTCCTCCTATAGCCAATTCCAATCCACTGAAATTAACTAAGTTACCTTTTCAACTAACACCAAATCCAAATAACATGCTCATTCAAAAGAAAGTGTATTTCTCTAATGATACTCATCAATAAAACTATTCAATCAATGATATAAACCTTAGTTATGGAACTAGTCTCCCAAATCATAAAGGTCTAGTAATACCTGAAGTTACTTTTGAGGATTCCTTGAATGAAGAATCCTTTCTTGTTCCACCACAGTCTCCTACATCCAAGTCTCCACCATTTTCATAAAGACTTTCCCAATCCTCTCTTCCTCCTAATATTCCTATTTTTGGAGAGATACTCACACAGTTGAAGAAAATGACAATAAAAATACCATTGTTAGATGATCTAAAGGAGATTCTAGCATATACCAAAGTTATTAAAGAAACTTGCATTGAACAACCTAGTAGGAAGTGAAAGGACCCCCAAACTGTCCATGTTATAGGTTACTTGTCTGACATCATGTTGAATAAATCTATAGTTCTGAAATATGCTAACCCAAGGAGTCTAGTTGTCACAATTCATATTAATAGGGTGTAGGTACAAAATTCTTTGATAGAACTAGGAGCATCCATTATTGTAATTACCAGGGAAATACTTTTACACTTGAATATTATTGGTATAAGAGATACCCCTACTATACTTCAACTAGTTGATAGTTCTATAGTCAAACTTCGTGGCAAGATTGAGGATGTCATAGTTACTTTGTATTCTTCAGAATATCTAGTATATTTTGTTATCTTATCATCTAAAGAAACTATGGGAGGTTATCCTATTATCCTAGGAAGGCCCTGGTTAACCACAATAGATGCTTGCATTGCTTAACATTCAAGAAAGATGAACCTATCTAATGGTTCCAATATTAATAAGTTAGCCTTATACTCTCATGCTACACCACATTTTCAAGATGATCAAGTTGTGTGGCTTGATTTAGGGGATGATAAACCTGAGGTAAATTCATTAAGTTAGCTCATGGTGATTGATAGAAACCTATTTATGATTCCTCAAAATGATGATGATATTGTTGGAAATATAGATGAAGTAACTGAGAGGGAAGGGGTGAATCAGTTACCACAAAAAAAGTCCAAAAAATCCCTTAGATGTCTCAAATGCTTATTTACTGTTGATACTTGGTAAATAGTGCAGAAATACTTTTACTCGGTAAGTTAACTAGTTACTATTTATCTAGCATTCAAAGTTATTAATATGCCTACAAAGATTAACTAAATGAACACAAGAGACACCAGATTTAATGTGGAAACCCAATATGGGAAAAACCACCAAGTAACTAGTCACCAATTTTCACTCTTCTGAAGTGAGCCCTGTTAGGAGCCAACCTTGTTAAAGGTTACAATACACACTGTTAGGTGTGACCTTGTTAGAGGATTTAATCACCCTATTAGGAGTGGCCTGGTTAGAGGTCTTTAGAACAATTCAACTAAACTGTCATCTTGTTAGAGGATTTACAAAATGGCTGTTAAACCAACTCTATAAAGAGATTATGAATTCATTGTTACAATGATAAGAAAGCAACAATGAGATGACCTGAATGATATGCAACTTATCTCTTGCTGATTACAGATCTATTTTCTACTCTTTTGAATCCTTACTGATCGAATATGACTTTGCAGCACCTCTAGGATATCTAATCCTTCATTAGAATTTGCTCTTCCATTCACTTTTTCACACACACTATTCCACACCTTGAATATCTATATATATATACCTTTTAGATTTATCAAGTCAGCTCAAATATAAGTTACAATAACTTAAAAAAATCAGTCAGCTACATTAATTCCATGAAACAATCAAAATAATAAAATCCTTCACTGGCCGACTCAGCTCAATAATCTAGTGTTAACCTAGTGAAGTTCGGTAAACACTACTTTAGAATGTTTTCTAGTGTTAACCAAGTGAAGCTCGGTAAACACTGCTTCTGAATGTTTTCTAGTGTTAACCAAGTGAAGCTCAGTAAACACTACAAAATCTTGCAAAAGTCCTTTGGAGACCGAGTGAACTTGGTGAGCACTGACTTTCCTTTGCTGTCCTAGTGAACTCGATGGAAGTTAACTTCCTACCATATTTCCTTTGATGACCAAGTGAGCTTGGTAGACACAAGCTTTCCTTTGCTGACCGAGTGAACTTGGTAGAAGCTAACTTTCCTTTGCTGACTGAGTGATCTCGGTAGAAGCTAACTTTCCTTTGCTAGCCTTGTGAGCTCGATAGAAGCCAACTGATGACTGATATGACATTTGTGTAACATCAAAGACAACATTCAATTAACAATTGTATCCAAAAATCTCCCTCTTTGGCATTGATGGCAACACAACATGTCATAGCAGAATGAAATTTGAAAATAAATCTAGTAAGTCTTTTCTTTAGCAAACTCCCTCTTTTAGTAATCTCCCTCTATGAAGGAATTACTTAGCAAACCTTTCTTTCAAACAAATTTTAGAAAGATACGACGGTAAAACTCTCCCTCTTTGACAACACATGCCAAAGACAACATAACTCAAATTAATTCTAATGTACCTTTAGTACTAATTCATATGCAATGTTTTCTGTCAATGCTGCATCAACTGATAGATCTTCAACTTGGTATGCGTTGATGCATCACTAAAACTTCATTTTATTGAACTTCTGATAGGGGAGTGACCCCTAACTTACCTCTTAGATACAAAAATGCATCCTTAGGTAATGGCTTTGTGAATATGTCAGCAATTTGGTCCTTTGTATGGACATACTCTAATCTGATCTCCTTATCTTGCACCAATTCTCTAATAAAATGATATTTTATTGCAATGTGCTTGGTTTTGGAATGCATTACTGGATTCTTAGATATGTTGATTGCACTTGTGTTATCACAGAACATAACAACTAGTTCTTTGATTTCCACCTTCATGCCTTCCAACAACTATTTAAACCAAACAATATTAGAACAATTTACTGCTACAGCAACATACTCTACCTCTACTGTAGATTGGGATGTACAATTCTTCTTTTTGCTTGTCCACGAAACCAACCTCTTTCCTAGAAAGAATGCTCCTCCACTTGTACTTTTTTTGTCATCAAGGTTTACTGCCCAATCAACATCAGTAAACACTTTTAAATCCAGATTACCTCCAAATTTTTACCATAAACCATAATCTTCAGTTCCTTTCAAACATCTAATTATTCTTTTGATTGTCATCATGTGATTTTCTCTTGGTTTTGCTGAAAATCTCACTACAATCCCAACTGCAAGGGTAATATCTGACCTAGTATGAACTACATACTGCAACTTTCCAATCATAGATCTATACAAGGTTTGATCTACTTCTTTTGATTCATCTTCCTTGGTAAGTTTTAATCCATTACACATAGGAGTTCCAACTGGTTCACAATCTTCCATACCAAACTTTTTCAATATCTCTTTGATGTATTTTGATTGAGTGATGTAGATACCATTTTTATTCTGTTGAATTTGAAGACCAAAAAATAATTTTATCTCACCAAACATAGACATTTCAAATTCCTTGTTCATTTGTTCTAAAAATTCTTTGCAAAGATCATCATTTCCTATGAAAATAGTATCATCTACAAATATTTCTGCCAAGACAATTTTATCATCTGGTCCATCCTTTATATACAAGCTACTATTATCATTAGTTCTTTGAAAACCAATTTGAATAAGATAGTTATGTAATCTTTCATCCCATGCTCTAGGGGCTTGTTTCAGACCATATAGTTCCTTGTGTAATTTGTAGACCATGTTTCTTTTATCTGGATCAACAAAACCTTTAGGTTGTTCAATGTAAACCTCTTCATCCAGTATACCATTGAAGAATACTGAGTTGACATCTATTTGATAAAATTTGAATCATTTGTGAGTAGCATATGCCAGTAAGGTTCTGACTCCTTCTAGTCTTGCAACAGGAGCAAAAGTTTCTCCATAGTCTATTCCTTCTTCTTGATCATATCCTTTGCATACTAATCTAGCTTTGTTTCTTGATACCTTACCATCTTCAGTCAACTTATTTCTAAATACCCATTTAGTTCCAATCACATTTTTATCTTTAGGCCTAGGTACAAGAGTCCATGTCTTGTTTTTCTCTATTTGGTCTATTTCTTCATTCATAGCCTCAATCCAACTATCATTTTCTAAAGCATCTTTGATATTTCTAGGTTCAAAATCAGCAAGTAAACAAGTACCTTTCAACTTATTTCTTGTCATGGTTCCTTCAAATTTGTCTCCAATGATTTGATCTATTGAATGATGTCTCCTGACATATTTTGCTAAAATAGTTTCTTTGCCTTTTAAATGAATTTCATTGTTATCCTTTTGCATTTCAACTTTAGGTTCTAGCTATTCTGGCTCGGTAGATATTGGCTCAAGAGTTCCAGGAGCTAACACCTATCTTTTGATTCCTCTTTCAATAAAAAATTTATTGAACTCATGTGAAATGAATTCTCCACCTTTGTCTGACCTCAAGCATTTCAATCTTTTCCCTGTTTCCTTTTCTACTCTGGCCAAATACCATTTGAAGTTCTCAAATGCTTCTGATTTGTTCCTTAGATGCATGACAGTCATCATTCTTGCGTAGTCATCAACAAAAAGAATGAAGAACTTTTCTCCAGTATAGCTTTCAATTCCAATGGGTCCACATAAATTAGTATGCACAATTTTTAATATATGACTAATAGTTTTTATTTTTAAAGCTAGTCTTTCCCATTTTACCAATCTAACAATTCTTGCATAGACCGACCTCAGGTTTCTTTATGTTAGGAATGCCTCTTACTTTTTTGAATTTTCTTATCTTTACCAAATTATCAAAATTGACATGACACAACCTTTTATGCAATAACCAAATTTCTTCAACTTGAGCAATAAAACATGAACCTTCACCAAGTTCAAGATAAAATAAGTTACCTTTTGTTTGAGTGCCTGATCCAATTAGTTTTCCTTTGTCATCTAGCAGTCTTGCTTTTCCATGCATGAATTCCACTTTGAGTCCATTATTGAGTAGTTGTACCACACTCAACAAATTATGCTTTAGTCCTTTTACCCAATAGGCATTATCACATATAAGTTCTTTGGTTAGAGAGATTCTTCCTCTTCCTTTTATACAACAAGGTTCATTACTACCAAATCTTACACTGCCACCATCATATTCTTCAAAATATTCAAACTTAGTTTTATCACTAGTCATGTGATGAGAACAACCACTATCTATGATCCATGTATCATTTTTGCTCATATGAGAAATGAGTGCCATTTCCTCATCATTATCAAACTCATCTTTTACAACAATGTAGACAATTTCATCTTCTTCTTTATCATTAGAATCATTAAAATCTTTAGCCATAAAACATATTTTCTTACCTTTTTCTCTGAAGGATTTGAAGTCTTTCTTGCCATTGTACTTGTAATTTTTCTCCTCATCTTTGTTCTGTTTGTTTGGGAACCTGGCAGCAATATGACCAATTTCTTCACATGAAAAAAAAATTAGAGGAACTTTACCTTTATATTTTCCTCTGCCTCTAGAATATTTCCTTGCTAGTAGAGCTTCAATTACTTCAAGATCACTATCTGAACTTTGGTCTGATTCATCTTCACTTTCTGACTGGGATTCCTTTTTCTTTTTGCTTTTCTCCTTGAGTGAAAGCTTGGCTTCAAATGCAGATTCAATGTTTTTGGAAGCTGGAACATAGTTGTCAAAGTTGTCTAGTTCAAATGTAGTTAATCTTCCAACTATGGCCTCTAGATTTATCTTATGATTTGCTTCACATCTTCTTTCTTGAATTGTAGAGACTCTAATTGCATAGATTGGTAGTAATGTTTTGAGAACTTTACTTATAACTGTCTCTTCACTGATATCTCCTCTAGAAGCTTTGATTACACTAACACATGCTTTAACTCTTTCAACATATTCGGCAATGTTTTCATCCTCTCTCATTTTCATTTGGTCAAATTGTCCTCTTAGACTTTCTGCTTTGGCTCTTCTCACATTATCATCTTCTCCATAGATTTCTTTTAGCTTGTCCCACATTTCAATGGAAGTTTTGTAATCCTTGATGTCATCAAATTCTTCATAACTCAGAGAAGATGCTATATCTATCATCATAATGTTGTGAGTCTTCTTTTTAGCAATATCATTGACAGATAGTGTACCAGCAGGTTGTTCATATTTTTCATCAAGGTACTTCAGTCCTATATCACCAATGGATGCTAGGTGAAGTCTCATCAGTTCTTTCCATGCAGAGAAGTTGTTCCTATTGAGTCTAGGAATTTCCCTTTTATAAGACATCCTGATCTTTAGCTTAGATCCTTGAAATCTTTTCTTGAAAGCACCAAAAGCTCTGATACCAATTGTTGGAAATATAGATGAAGTAACCGAGAGGGGAGGGGTGAATCAACTACCATAAAACAAGTCCAAAAAATCCCTTAGATGTCTCAAATGCTTATTTACTATTGATACTCAGTAAATAGTGCAAAAATACTTTTACTCGGTAAGTTAACTAGTTACTGTTCATCTAACATTCAAAGTTATTAATATGCATGCAAAGATTAACTAAATGAACACAAGAGACACCAGATTTAATGTGGAAACCCAATATGGGAAAAACCACCAAGTAACTATCACCAATTTTCACTCTTTTGAAGTGAGCCCTATTAGGAGCCAACCTTGTTAAAGGTTACAATACACATTGTTAGGTGTGACCTTGTTAGAGGATTTAATCACCCTATTAGGAGTGGCCTAGTTAGAGGTCTTTAGAACAATTCAACTGAACTCTCACCTTGTTAGAGGATTTACAAAATGGTCGTTAAACCAACTCTGTAAAGAGATTCTAAATTCACTGTTACAATGATAAGAAAGCAACAATGAAATGACTTGAATGATATGCAACTTATCTCTTGATGATTATAGATCTATGTTCTGCTCTTTTGAATCCTTACTGATCGAATATGACTTTGCAGCACCTCCAGGATATCTAATCCTTCATCAAAATTCGCTCTTCCATTCACTTTTTCACACACACTATTTCACAACTTGAATATCTATATATATACCTTTCAAATTTATCAAGTCGGCTCAAATATAAGTTACAATAACTAAAAAAAAATCAGTCGGCTACATTAATTCCATGAAACAATCAAAATAATAAAATCCTTTGCTGGCCAACTCAACTCAATAATCTAGTGTTAACCTAGTGAAGCTTGATAAACACTGCTTCAGAATGTTTTCTAGTGTTAACCAAGTGAAGCTCAATAAACACTGCTTCTGAATGTTTTCTAGTGTTAACCAAGTGAAACTCGGTAAACACTACAAAATCTTGCAAAAGTCCTTTGGAGACCGAGTGAACTCGGTGAGCACTAACTTTCCTTTGTTGTCCTAGTGAACTCCGTGGAAGTTAACTTCCTGCCATATTTCCTTCGATGATTGAGTGAGCTTGGTAGACACTAGCTTTCCTTTGCTGACTGAGTTAACTCGGTAGAAGCTAACTTTCCTTTGCTGACTGAGTGATCTTGGTAGAAGCTAACTTTTCTTTGCTAGCCTTGTGAGCTCAGTAGAAGATAACTGATGACTGATATGACATTTGTGTAACATCAAAGACAACATTCAATTAACAATTGTATCCAACAGGTATCCTTGTAGCCATCTTGTTTAATGAATATGGTGAAGATTCTCCTTTGTGTATTGACCATAATGGTTCATTATAGATAATTCTTCCTCCTAAAGATACACCTAATTTTCCTACAACCACTAGCTACCTTTTTACCTCATGAGATTATGACATCCATCTATTCTAAGTTAGCAATGTTAGACAAGGTGGCTTGAGTTGAAGTAAGTCTAGGAAGGGATTTGAATGTCAGTAAGAGCTTTACTCCTCCCAACCTAGAAAGTACGCTAAGTTTCTATAAGAAAATCAGCAAGCATTCACTTGGTACTACACATATATGAAAGAACTTGACCCAAAACTCTATACTCATAGAATTTACATTACACCAGAGTATAAACCTATAAGGAAGCCCTAAAGAAGATCCAATCCAACATTGTGAGATATAGTGAAAACTAAACTATTAAAACTTTTAAGTGTTGGATTCATCTATCCTATTTCTAATAGTCACTAAGTCTCACCTTTGGTAATAGTACCCAAAAAAAGAGGTAAATGGAGGGTATGTGTGTATTATAGGGAAATTAATACAACAACTAGAAAATATAACTTTCCCTTACCTTTCATTGATCAGGTTCTTGACAATCTGGCTAGGAAGAAGTATTTCTCTTTCTTAGATGGATTTAGTGGGTATAGCTAGATCAAATAGTACCAGGCGGTCAAGATAAGATAACTTTTACCTATCCTTGGGGCACATTTTCTTTTTTAGTACTACCCTTTGGATTCTGTAATGCTCTTGCTACCTTCTAGAAAGCTGTGATAATTATTTTCTCTGACATGTCTACTGACTATATGGAAATTTATATGGATGGTTTTACTATTTATGGATCTAATTTTGAAGAAGCTAAATCCAATTTGGATAAATATTTGAAGATATTTTGAGGACATGCAACCTTTCATTGAATAGTGATAAATGTCATATGATAATGGAGGAAGGAGTTGTGTTAAGTCATTGTATTTCCTCAAGTAGCATCCAAGTAGATCCTCAAAAGATAGAAGTGATTAGCACTCTACCTACACCGAAAAAAAAAAGCATCTTAGAAGTTTTCGTAGCCATGGAGGTTACTATAGGATATTCATAAAATACTTGATCCATATAGCAGCCCCATTGTATAATTTTTTGAAGAAAGACTCTAGATTCTTATAGGATTCAGAATGTGACAAATCATTTTAGTAACATAAAGAAGTGTTGACTAGAGCACCTATCCTAAGGGGCCCAAATTAGAATTTTTCATTTCATATTTACACAAATGCTTCATATTATGCTATAGATGTTGTGTTAGGACAAAAATGAGGGACACTTAAACAAGCTATTTACTATATCAGCAATAATTTGTAGGGAGCTGCATTTAATTATACTATCATAGAAAAGGAATTGTTGGTTGTTATTTGTGCACTTAAAAAATTTAGACATTATATCATTGGTTATGATATCTTTGTGTGCATTGATCATGCTTCTATTAAGTGCCTCGAGAATAAGCTTTTCATTTCAAGAAGATTTTCTCATTGGTTATTACTCATGCAGGAATTTCACATTAAAGTAATAGGTAAACAAGGGAAGGGTAATGTAGTGGAAGATTTCCTTTCATGGTTATAGGTATTTGATGATCCTACAGTCATCGATGATAACTTCCTAGATGAAAATTTGTTCTCTTTGATAGCACACAATCCATGGTATGCTGACATTGACAATTATCTCACCATAAGGTGAACCCCAACTGATTTATTTCCTAAGAATAGAATATTGCTAGCTAAAAAGAGTTCCATTTTTTCTTAGATGGTTGCATGTTATACACTAGACCTAATCAAGTTATGCACAGATGTGTAAGAGGGGATAAACTTATGATATACTATGTGCATGCCATGATGAACCATGTAGATGGAATTTTGCAATAAAAAAGAAAAACAATCATGATCCTGACAACTAGATATTATTGGCCAACTCTTCATAAGGATGCAAAAACATATACAAATATATGTGACAGATGTCAATGTATGGGAAGACCAAAAAAATCAAATGAAATTCCCCTACAACCACATATGGTTGTCACACCATTTGACAAATAGGTAATAGACTTTGTTGGACCAATAAAACCACTATCAAAATGTAAATTTTATATTCTAGTCTATATTGATTATGTCACTAAATGGGTTCAAGAAAAAACCACTGTCAAAATGTAAATTTTATATTCTAGTCTATATTGATTATGTCACTAAATGGGTTCAAGAAAAACCTATGAAACATGCCCAAGATAATAATGTTGTAGAATTTTTGTATGATGTTATTTTTACAAGATTTGGTGTTCCTTGATAGCTAGTAACTTTTCAAGGTTACCAATTTACATCAAATCTTATCAATGCACTCATGAATGAATATATTATTCAGCATGGTAAAACATCTCCTTACCATCCTCAAGCTAATAGTCAAGCTAATATAAAAAATAGGGAACTAGAAGAAATTTTGAAAAAATTTGTTCAAATACATAAGAAGGATTGGGCATGCAATATTCTAGAGGCATTATGGACATATAGGACATGGAAGACCACAACAAGATTTACTCATTTTGAATTAGTCTATGGGAAGGTAGTCATAATGCCCATGGAGTTTGAACATAAAACACCCCATACAACATTGGAACTTAATATTAATTTGAAGGATGGACAAAGAGATCACATCTTGTAGCTAAATGAACTTGATGGATTTTGAAAATATTCCTTGCATAAAAATAGAGTTAATACAAATTTATCGTAAGAGGCAGAATGAAAAATTTATCAATGATAAGAAATTTAGTATGGGAGATTGGGCTCTACTTTATGATTCTAAATATCAACACAATCTAGGAAAATTCTGACCTAGATGGTTAGGATCATATGAAATAGAAGTAGTGTATGATAATGGTGTAGTGCAGTTGTCAACAATCAATCCTATTCAATTCAAACTTCTAGTTAATGGTCATCAACTCAAAATCTATGATAAACCATTGAAGAACCTCCTACAAAAATGACACCTAATTCTTCCATTCAGCATGCCCAATTACTTTGACTCTAATCAAATTTTGTAATAAATCATCACTTTCTCCATAATAAATACATCTCTCTCTCTCTCTCTCTCCCTCTCTGGTGCAATGGAACTAGTATTAAGTAAAATAAGGTTCTTAGAATCCTCTTTACTGAGGATAAGATTACAATAAGTTGACACACAAATCCAATCTACCCAAAACACCTATCACAATTTCTTAACAAGATGTTAATGGTCATCTCAACCTAAAACTACTCCTAGGAAATCCCAAACACAAGGAAAACCTATCACAAAGACAATTAATCACTAGTTGCTCTTAAGGGCATTAAAAAGAAATTTTGACACATTACTCCCTAAATGCACATTTGGACCAGGGGTGACTCTAAGACACACACAAAATCTATTTACATCCAAAAAAACATGAATCAACCATTAGAATCAAACTATGCAACATCTATTAAATAGTTTCTTCACAAACCCAAGACAAGGCTTGTAGCACTTAAATTTTGAAAACTTCATTTATATTAAAAAAATCCCACACAACCTAAGGAATGAATCACTCATTAAAATACCCTTTTTTGGTTTACACAACATTTTAATCATTGGGATCCAAAGATAATAATGCAACAAGTAAAACTTATAATCTCGCTTAGAAGGATGAGTCGATTAGGCCTCCATTTACAAAGTAAGTACCAAAAATTATAACCCAAAATCCAATAAAAAAATTGTAACATGAGGGGTCTCACATAAAAAATTTATAAACAACATTCCATGCCTTGAAACCTCTTTTGTAGTGAGTTGTGGGAGTTGTTGTTGCACATTTCCAACATGCACATGGATCTTGCATGCCTAAGACATCAAGTTTATCCTTGCTTCCTATATATTTTCACATGAGACCAAAATAATATTAAATTACATTTTTCCTAACTAGATTCCACCTAGGGCCATTAAATTCCCATGGTGGAATCTCAAGATATGAGTGAAAATGTTAGAAACCCTAGGTAGATACAAGAAATTGTGGTAGCAGTCAGTAAATCTAAGATATTTGGAGTTAGAAAATGAATTAGAAACTCATTCCAATATATTTAGGAAGGTCATTCACTAGGATACCCAAAAATTTCACCAATTTGTACCTATCTATAAGGAGTCCTTACAATGAGATGCAGCATCGGATTTGGTAAAAAAACTTAGTATTTTTTATTGATCTAAAAGCAAAATTATACTTCTATGCCTACCACCTACATGAAAGGACTATGTATGATTTCCCAAAAATTATAACAAAAAATCAAACCAAATATGGTTGTTGAGATTTGAAATTACAACTTTTGCAAAAAGTTGCTAAAAGTTGTTTGACAACTTTTTAGCAACTTTGCAACCTTTAGTGCAACTTTGCCTATGTTAACCAAAATTGGTTTCTAACCAATCCAACATGGACCAAAACATGAAAAAACATGAAAAAATAATTTATCCTAAGGTTCTAGGTTATGTGACTCCTTTGACCATAGTTGACCAAGGGCTTATAGGATGTCAATCTTGGAACTAGGTCTCACAAGTGGGTCAACATGAATAACCAACATTCCTAATCAAAACCTAACAATTAAAAGACTTCAAAAGAGTCCTAACATTGCATTCTATTGGGGTGCCCTTGCACTATACTCCCCATGAACTTTAGAGCTCAAGTTCCCACTTGAGTCAAGTTGATCAATGGTAGTATCATGTTGAAGGATATGTTCTTCAATCATCCAAGTAGCATCAATTTTAGGTAATCCTTTCCACTTGACAAGGTACTACATATAAGTTTTAGTCCTAGTCTTCTTAAGGACTTTATATTCCATTATTTTCTCCAATTTCACTAGCTTTCTAGGAGGGAGATTTGTAACAAAATCTGATGTATCAACATGATATGAACTTGTGGAGGTACCTACAATATCACAACCTACATCACCTTCATGATTGATGACCTCAAACATCTTTCTTCATTGTCTTGGTAAGCCATAAATTATTACAATTTCTTTGAAAAAAAGGTGAGAAATGTGTGAGGCATCATTAGTACTTTTTCATGGCACAAAATGTGCCATTTTTTAGAACCTATCTACAAAAACAAATACACTATCAAATCCTTGTTTTCTTCTAGGAAGTCTCATTACAAAATCCATTGAAATGGACTCAGAAGTTCTAGTAGGTATTAGATATTGTAGGTACCTCCACAAGTTTAGATCATGCTCAAAATTCATTATGGAGCATTGTGATTGATGACCTCAAACATCTCTATGTAGGAGATCTAGATTTTGGAGAAGCATTTAAGGTTTTTTTAGAATTAATAGGGAAATACCACACTAAATTTGAATAGATTATTAAAAATGATCTTTTATTCAAAAGTTCTCAACTTTGTATGCCAATATGTTCTATGAGATTGAACATCCTTAAGGAGAAGCACTATGGTTGCATGGGAGGCCACTTTGGAATTGATAAAAGTATTGAATAGATCAAGAGGACTTTCTATTGTCATTTCCTTTGCCTTTTTTCTGATCTTTCTTTCTCTTTTACTTCTCCTCCACTTTTATTTCCAACTAGTAGCACTTATTTACTAATGAAGGGGTGTGCAAACTCAACTCTTCTTGAATGGATACCTTCAAGCCATTCATATATCTAGCAAGTTTCTCCTCTTCATTATCTATTGCATCTATCTTCATGCATAGTTTCAAAAATTCTTCAATATAAGAACTTGTATCTGAGTCCTTATGCTTCAAACTTTGCTTCCTTCTATGTATTTGGACCCCATAGTCATTAAGTACATAAGTCTCTCTAACTAATGCCATGATTCTATCCCATGATGAAATCATGTTCCTTTCTTTGTTCACCCTCTTAGTTTGGATGAAACTCTACCAAGTTAGGGTTGCTACCTTCAACTTGGATTTAGCCATTTTTACCCTCTACTTATTTGGAATGTCTTCACACTCAAAGAAACTAGTTAGGGCTTCTATCCAATCCAATTCTATATTAGCATTCATTTTAACATTGAAAGTTGGCAATTCCAACTTGCCCTCCATGGTTGTTTTCTCTATAGATTTGACAGCATTCAAGAGTGGTCTTTGTTTAGTAGGTATTTGACCTTTTTCTTCAAGGTCTTTAGCCTTAGCATCTTGATCTTCATCATCAAATTATGCCCCTTTTCGTTTATCCACTCTACCTTTAAGTTCTCTCAGCAGCATTGGTTTCTCTTTTCTCTCTCATAAAATTTGTTAATTCATCATTTGTTAACTTGGTAGATATTTCTTCATCTTCTTTAGTAAGATCCATGATCTTATACCATTTTATGTAATAGAACTAGTAGTAGGTTAAAAAAAGGTTCCTAGAGTCCTCTTTACTAAAGGTAAGTGTTGGCCAAATTTTCCCTCTCGCAAAAAATTGATTTCAAAAGCCAAGCATACAGTCATAATATTCAAAAATTCAAACATTTGAATAATATAAAATATTCCAAACCTTAGGTTATATTTTATTATCTAAGTCCTTTAAGTGGCCACATGATTTTTACCCTGGTAAGCCCACATTCCTTCATCGATTTGATCCTTCGATGATCTATGGCCATCAATTTATCACTATAGAAATTTGCATGACCAAAATTCATAGAGACATAGTGACCACATGTCATGTATCTAATGTGGGCCTTCCTTCTCTATGGCTAGTGGATTTTTTAGACAGGGTACAGCTGGCAAGGTTTTATTTGCACATTGTAGAGGTGGGATAGTTTCTTTACACACTCTTGTCCATCGTTAGATTGAAAGATCATCGAGGGTTATCACTTTTTCACTATGGAAAGTTACATGGACAATATGTGTAGTGAGATAGTGATGGTGTTATGCATAGACATGTGGGTCATGTTTCCTTTTTGGGCCTTATGAAAGTTGGAAAAGGTGTCAAATGAGTTGGTGCAGGGTCATGTTCTAATTGGTCAAAGTACTGATAGGGCTAATACATCTTCAGGACCATCAAATGGAATGAATATCAAGCATCATCACTATGTCACTAGCCAAAGATGCAAGGTTATTATCCATGGTGACATAACAATGGGTAGACATGTGTCTCAGCAGGTTCAGTCAAAGAGTAAATAGTCACAGTTAAATTCACAATTTTGCAGGACAAACGATAATTTAGTTTAAAAGGTGGTGAGGTCAAAAAGATAAGTTGGTCAACTCATGAAGACTTTTTGAGTAGGAAAAATGAAATAATATCATTGGTCCACATGGCTCATCCTAGTTGCTTGACCTAGTTGACTATTGATTCTTGATGATTTTTCAAGCCAAGGATGGAATAAAGTAGTCTTTGTTGCACAATCTGGTCTCCATGATCGATCCCAACCACTCCCAAATTAATGGTATGCTAGAAGACATAAAGACACACTTCTTATTGACTAGTTGTCTATTTGAAGATTTTTAGCATTAATGGTTTTGTTTCATGTCACCTTTGGGATTTCTTCCAATCAAGATTTGATGATTTTCATGCCTCTATAGGTGTACCAAATCAAATCTATCCCCCATATCACATCCTATCACCCTTTGACAATCTTAAATACATTGATGAAGTTGTGAAGCAATATAGAGGTTATGCTTGAACTATAAAGGCACAGTTCCAAACCTCAAAAAAGAGTCGGCTCTTCTCTATTTTTTCCTTGGCATGTACATTGTAAATTCCCTTTACCTTTGAACTTCATGACATTTTTCCTTATCCTTTTCAATCTTTGATGTATTTTGTAAGATTCATTTTCCCCTCATCAATGTATTTTTGTTTTCTATCATTTTCATGATTGTATCTCTTTTGGCCTATGAATGATATATAGTGAAACTCTTCTTCCATGTGTCATTTATTTGGTTATCTGATCTACATGTGATTATTTGATTAAACATGTATGAATCTATATATTTTGATGTCATGATAGTTAACTATGCATGTATGGGTAGAGACAGTGTTGAACACTCTATTTTGGTGCATCACCCCCTTTGGATAGATTAGGTAAGTATTTTCTACATGATTTCTCTCTTTTCCCTCTCTAAGTGTAGTTTAGGTACACCCTGATAGCAAAGGAAGTTAGCCTTCTCTAGAGATCCAATCTCATTGTTCAAGTCCCACAAGTTGGAGGTTGTTTTCATATTTCACAAGGTTTCCTTTAGGTAAAAACTTTAGGCAAGGGTACAAAATTTTTTGACAAGAGTTTTTGGCATGCCTAGTGGGACATTCATATCAGAAGATCTCAATTTCACTAGTTTTAAAGAAGAATTTCAAGATGATGTTGAGAAGATACTATTGATTAGGAATTTTATGCTATAGTTCAAGAATTGAAGGAGTGGAGACACTATCTTTTTCTTAAGGAATTTGTTTTGTATACTCATCATCAAGCTTTCCAATATTTGAATAGTCAAGGAAAATTGAACCAAAGGCATTTAAAGTGGGTTGATTTTTGCAAAGTTATACATTTTTTTTGAAACATAGGAGTGGCAAGTCAAAAAAAGTTGTAGATAATCTTAGTAGAAGACAAATTTTTCTAATAGAAATCCAAATAGAGGTGGTTGGGTTCAAGGAACTCGGTACTTTTTATCCAAATGATCCTAATTTTGGTGAAGCATGGAAGGCTTTTACATAACCTATTACAATTGACAGGACAAAGTGGTTGGATTTCATGATCCAGGATAGTATGTTGTTCAAAGGAAGCTAGGTGTGCATTCCTAGAAGTTCAATGAGAAAGAGTCTCATCAAGCGAAAGCATAGTGGAGGATTGGCTAGACATTTTGGTAGAGCTAAGACCATTTCTTTGGTTGCTAAGAATTATTACTGGCCATAGTTGTAGCAAGATGTGAATAAGTTTGTACAAAGTTGCAGAGTATTTCAGATGGTGAAAGGAGTAAAGTAGAATATGGGGTTGTATCAACCATTAATTGTACCAGAGAAGTTGTGGGAGGATGCTAGCATGGATTTTGTTCTTGGATTACATAGGACTCAGCATGGGCGTGATTCTATTTTTGTGTTGGTTGACAGGTTTTAAAAGATGGCACATTTTATTCCTTGTAAGAAGACTATTGGTGTTGTTCATGTAGTAAAGTTGTTTTTTAGAGAAGTGGTAAGACTACATGGTTTGTCAAAGAGTATAGTTTTAGATCGAGATACCAAATTTGTTGGGTATTTCTAGCATGCATTATGGAAGAAGTTGAAGAAAGATTTGAAATTTAGTTCATCACATCATTCACAGATTGATGGATAGATAGAAGTTGTGAATCACAGTTTGGGAAACTTGTTGAGATGTTTAGTTGGAGACAAGCCAAAAGGATGGGATATGATTTTACCATAGGAAAAAATTTCATATAATAATTCTATCAATAAGAGTATTGGTAAATCATCATTCTAGATTGTATACAGAAGTAGTCCTAGAAATGTTTCTGAATTGAGAAAGTTGGATAAAGGAGAGATAAGTTGTGAGGCCTCACCCCGACCCATCCTAGCATCGATGATACATTATTATTTTTGATAGTCATGACTCGATATGTCAAAATGTTATTTGATGCACTGAACATTATTATGTTATTTATGATGTGTGATGCTTTACCTTCAGATATTTGATTTTGTCATTTAATGCTATATGAACATGTGCGATGATGAAGTAAATGAATGCAAAACTAACACTTCAAATTTTCCAATTTAATGAATAGAATAAGATAAACAATTGAATTGTAGAAAAATGGATGTTTTAAATTACATGAAATTCTTAATGCGTATTTTATATATATGTGCATGTGATTTCTTGAACCTACTGATGTGTGCAATGAGTGTGCAGGACATTCAGCTGGGAAACCTAATGGAAAGACAAAACTAAAACCCCTTGTTAAATTGTGCTATCTTTGTATTGTAATTCTTTGAAGGTTCTTATTGGTCTTACTATTCTCCTAGCTTTTAATTGTTCCTTTTATGTCTTTAAAACTTAAAAGCATCAAATTTAAGTGCCCTAGGGGTAGGGGTACGGGTGGGGAGTACTTTCCACCCCCTTAGCCTCTTAGTTTGACTTTTAGGGTCACTCAAAAGCCCTATTTTTGATGGATTTCGAAAATTTATAGTCATCTACTTGAGTTGGACTCAAACTCCATCTAGAGGTTACTTGAAGTCTAGTGGAGTTAAGGGATGATACTTAGAGGCATTTTGGGAGTAGTTTTGGTTTTGTCACCCAACCTCTAGTTTTTAGAGGAAGTTTCAAGATTGAAGAAAAAAAAGGGAAAGCTCTTCTCAACCCACCATTTTCCATCACTCCTTGTGAAGGTAGGATTTCTTCACTCATTTGGTTTTGTTCTTCATGTTGTTCCTACTTGAATCTTGCATAAGGTATTGTGTTGTTCTTGTTTTACTTGCTTGTGTGTTGGGATGGATTTGGAGGGATTTTTTTGTTGTTCTTGATGCATTCTTATGCTTTTCTTGATGATTTAGAGGGAATTTCATGGGGATTTTTTTGGCATTACTCACCCTTGGATAGGGAAGAAGTGGCCATGTATGGGGGTAGGGCCTTAGTTGGACCTCAATGGTGTAGAGTCTCCTCTCATGGTGAGAGAAAGAAAGAGGGTAGGGTGTATGGGCCCCTACTTGTCATCACATGCCTTGTTTGATATTGTGAATTCTTGAATATGGAAAGGAATGAAAATCCTTGTGGTATTAGCCTCGAAAGGGCCTTGTAGAAGAATGGAAGTTCTTGAAATTTTAGACCCAAAAGGGCTATGTTATGGCATGGTGATTGACATCTCCCATTGGAAAAATCAACCTCCCCCCTAGTCAGGTTCTATGTTTGGACCTATTGTGAATAACTGGGTTGGGGTGTATGCTTGAATTGCTATTGATGTTGTGATGTTTTACCCAAGGTCAGCTCTTGTCTTCTCCTTGTGTTCCTTGAAGAATTGAAGATATTGGAAGCAAGCACTTGTGATGTTTTAGAAGAGATTTCATTTGATTTGCAATATTATGTAAAATGTATTTGAATTTATGTAAAATGTGTTTAAAATTTGATGTATTGGCAAAGACATTGAGTTTTCTTACTGGTTCTTTCCCGATGAAGCCTTGAACTAGGATAAATAATAGAGAAAAAAAAAAAGAGATTATGAAAACCTCCTTGTATTGCTCTCATGTGATTTCAAATTTTGCATATGTTGTGAGAAAATAGATTGATAGATAATGACTCTAAATTATGGACTCCCAAGTTTTCAATTATGTTAATGAAAAGCAATTTGATATGTTGAAGTTTCAATTCAATGTTTAAGCATTAAGATGTCATAAAATTCCTACATTGTGATCTCAAAGTTATCTCTCTCCCCTTGTTAAGTTTCATAATGGACAAAAAAAAACTCAATTTGATTATGAGATTATGTATCTCCTTGAATTTCAAAAATAAATGGAACATACACCTTGATGTATGATGATTAGATGAAACATAAATTATAGGAGAGAAGGAGAAAATATAACCTTTTACTCATCCTTGTTTGTATGCTTGTTCATAGGAAATCAATGTTATCAATAGGTTCATATTCATCCCTATTATAACAAGAAAATATATAACTTGTCAACACTTAGACTATATGGACTTCAAAATAAAAAAATATGCATCTCCAGGAGTGAAAAACCTCTCTAGAAAATGTATGGGAAAATTTTTAATCTTCCCCAAGGTCACAGAGAATATTCTCTATATTATCCTTTTTGGATTGCAATTAAAAAACAATATTAAATCTTTTAAAAGGGTTATAAATCAATTACCTTTGAAATTAAAATAGTTTAATACATGTCTTGTTGACATCCCTCAACCATAAAACTTTTACATTAACTCCTAGAGGCTAGGAGGCAAGGCACTAGCCTAGGACTTTATGTCCAGTTTTTTTTTTAAAATCTAAATCAAATCTAAATCCCCAACCACCTGCCAACAAGTACAAGGGTCAAATCATGATAAGGGGGAGAGCAAGGAAGTTAACCAAAAAAAAAAATGTAAAAGTAAAACCTTTAAACTCACCTCCAATATTCTCATCCTCCCCAATACGTGATCCCATGTGTGAGACAAAGGGAAGGGGGTCAAGTCTATGTGTGCAGTCCTTTGGGCAGCATGCGGCCCATTGGGAAGAGGGCCCTCCTGTCATGCCCACTTGGCATAGGGTGTAGGGGGTAGATCCTAGGTAGATCTTAGGTCTAGGAAAAAGGGTAGTATTAATGTTAGGTTATCTTTGTTTTGTGGTTAGTATAAGTTATTAAGTTTTAGTTAGTATGTAGTGTTAGGATAGTTATTAAATGTTTAGTTAGAATTTAGATGTGTGTTTAATCTATTTATGTATTAGATTAGTATGTTATTTATTATATTAGGAAGTGACTTAATATTTATATGATAGTGTAGTTTGTTAGTGTGGATTAGTGTGTAGACTAGGTTAGTATAGGATTTGGTTGTTTTTTTGAAGATTCTATTAAAAAAAATTTAAATAGGTTTAGCATTAAATTGTTATTTAGATTAGTAGCTAATTTTGTTCAATTAGAAGGTAGTATAATATTCATTTTTATTAGTATAAATGTTAATATGGAATAGTAACTTAGTTGTAAGAATATAAATTAGTTCTAAGTTAAAATTTTTAATTTGAAATTAGTATATTTTAATTAAAATAATTATAGTGTTTTATTAATTCGTAAAAACCTGAGTTGTAATGAGTATGTGTTAGCTACTTAATGTTCTTAGTAGTTTTATTTAAGATAGCTTAAGTTATTTAGTTCTAACATAGTTATCTTTGTCATAATTGTAATTGAGTTTATATTATTAATTAGTTCTATATAATTGTGAGATTATTAGATTGATTTTAATATTGGCAATATTAACGTGGACTTAAACTTTATAATAGTTTAGAATAAATTTTGGATTTACTTAACAATATAATTGAAATAAGTCTAGTTTTCAATGTCAATGGTAAACAATAAAGTAATGAATTAGATTGTAATAAGTACGTTAGAGAAAATTTTTAATTTAAATGTAGGTGGTATATTTTATGATTAATTATACCTCCATTGAAGTTAAACATCTAAACCTTGTCGACCATATTATCTTATTGTATCATAGTTTTGTATTTTTTTTTAAAAAAAAATTATGTGCATTTTTACCCTTATATTTTGGGCATGACATAAGTAGTGCTGAAGCAGAAGAATTTACTGAACATTTGAAGAACATCTATGAGGAGGTAAGGAAGCACATCATAAAGATGAATATAGAGTATAAGGCTAAGGAAGATTTGAAAAGGAGGTATAAGGAATTTTAGATGGGAGATGAAGTCATGGTTCATTTGAGAAAAGAGCATTTTTCCAGTGGGCACATATAATAAGCTAAAGATAACAAAGTTTGGAGCATTCAAGATAGTGCAAAGGCATGATTCTGGAAATGCTTATGAAGTGGAGTTTCCTGTTGAATTAAATATTTCACTAGCATTTAATATTTCAAATTTCATAGAGTATTATGAAGGAGGTGATGGAGATGAAGTTGTAAAAGTGCAGTGGAGTATTCCAAAAGCTAGTTCAGCTACAAAGGAGATTAAGGAGATACTAGACAGTTGTGTTGGAAAAATTACCAAGAACAAAACTTATGAGGAATATCTAGTCAAATGGAAAGGGAGGCTAGTAGAGGATCCATCATGGCTAGCAAAGGAGGAGGTTAATTGTCTTGGTTTTCCTCTAAACACCTAAGATATGATAGGGTCACTTCTCAAATTGCCCCAAGTGTCTGATGCAAGAGCATCCTAGGTGTAAGAGAAATCTTTCATCACCCAAAAATAATTTCTTTTAAATATTTTATATTTTAATAAGGACTAGTAGACAAGGTGTTTACTATTTATGGGCACTTGCTATTTTTAGTAATTTTGTCATACAAGCTTAGAATGTTCTCATTTTCTATAGGAAGGTTCATTTAGAGTTATAAGTCTACCATAAAAATTGTTGGAATATTCAAATATGCAAAGAGTACTTATGAGAGGGGGGGGTAAATCATAAGTATCATACTTTAGCCAATAAAACTTTTAACTGAAAGTAAATTGCATGCATGTAAGTATATCAAATAATCATGAAACCAAACACATGCATCAATAACACTTAACACTGGAATTTGGTAATCCAAAAACCCTCTAGGAATAAGAAGGTAAAACTGGGGTGGGGATGATACCCACAAAAAATTACTGCAGCAATATTGTTCAACCACTTCTGATGGTTTGCCCTGTTAAAGGCCTGCCCTGTTAAAGGCTTTACACTGTGTCAATAGTGACCTGGTTAGAGGCTTTCAAACACTTAACATGAAGTGTTACCTTGTTAAAGGATTTTATCACCTAGTTAAAGGATTTATCAAAATAGCTGCTAAGCTAACCTTTCACCATAGGATTTTTATTCTAATACAATTGCTAGAAAGTATTAGGTACAATAAACCTAACTGATTACAATCCTTGATTGTTGATTGTAGGCACTTGTTCTGCTTTCTCTGATCTGGAACCTTTTGTGATCTGATAATCCTCACTTCTGAAAATAGACTTCCTTGCGAACCCTTGTATATCTTCTCATACCTCTTATCTCTCTTTTCTTATTAACTTATGTCTTCTTATATAGAAGTCTGATTTGCCTTTACCGCTCAATTCTCCCTCTTCAATTTTAGGGTTTCAAAATTGATTAAGTAGGATACAATGTATCTACCCCATATCTTGTTTTCTTCTTGAAACTTCGCCAGTTGTATCTTAAAAATGTTCGACATGGTGTTATGTGCCACCAACTCATCATTCTTATCTTCCTTTTAATTCACAGATTTCTAGATAACAACCTTGTTGGCTTAGATCTGGCGAATCTTCGATTTTCTAAATAATGCAGCAACTCGACATTATTGAGTTACTGGTGCTCGGCACCTCTATGTTACTCGGCACCTATACTAGCTCGGCACTTGAACTTACTCGGCACTTGATTCTACTTGGAACTTGATTCTACTCGGCACTTGAACTTACTCGGCACTTGATTCTACTTGGCACTTGATTCTACTCAGCACTTGAACTTACTCGGTATCCAATGTGGAATATGATTAAGTGTGTTGGCACTCAAGTGTCAAAAACATTATGATGTTAACAAAAAATATCATTGCTCTAGCTTAAATATCAGAGAACTTATTGCAAATTTTTGGTGGAAAAAAAATTGTAGAGAAATCTTTATGCTCACCATTGGAGGTCTTAGAGTTCTCAAATGAGGCTCAAACATTTGATGAAAGGGCACTTGCATAGTTCTTAGCTTATAGATCAGGAGTTGGCATTTTCAAAAAGTGGTTATAATAGCCAATTGAAGCAACGGTTCAAGAGTTATGGCCTTCCAAAGTTGGGCTACCCAAAATATCTAAAATAATTGTCAAAGATATATCTAGCCGACTCTATACATTTTTTAGGGTCTTTCAGCCCTAGGTATTAAGTTTTAATGTCTAGTGAAATGTCTCTTTTCTGATTTTACATGATATTTCCAACCTTTAATCAGATCTTTAAGATCAAACAACTAATATCACAAAGATCCTCCAAATTTCTCAAGAAACCCCAAATCGGGTATGCCAGAAATTGTGCCAAAAGCTTCACAGCTTCACCAATTATTAATAAATCTGAAAGTGGACTTTTTTACAGAAATTTCAGCAGCATAACAGCCTACAAAATGACATTTCCAGATCCGTATAACCTTTACACAACAGTTCTCAAATGTAGGACAAAAACTATGCTCATCGGGCTCCCAAAATTAACACAAAAATGCCCAGAAACACCACACAACACTAATAAACTATCTTAGAAGTTTAATCACGTCCCAATACATATATTCAGCTCTATTTTAACAGCTTAAAGTCTTAAATACTGCAGCAACCAAAACTGATATGAAATGCTCAACTGAAAACACCAAACTCATGCAAAAAACACACCCAAAAATCCACAAATCTACACTGTTCAGCACAAAGGCAAACTCTGTATGAGCATGCACATGGAATGGATTCAAACTCCCATCATTAGCCTTCCTAGAAACCTACAAACTCCTGTTCTTGGGTCTCCTTGGAAACTTGCAAACTCCCGTTCTTGGGTCTCCTTCTCCACAGGTTTGGCAGCCTCTGAAGAATAACAAAGAAATCAGCAAAATCAAGTTCTGGAATGTCCCCAAAATGCCTCCAAACCTCTTAAAAGAGGGCATAACTGTAACTCACATCCAAGAGAGGTTAATAAAACATATTTTAATAATAATTTTCATTTATTAGTCCAACGGTTTCCAAAGATTAACCCCCTTTTTCTGAAACTTCACTTTCTTGGGCCTGCCTGCCTTAGCAAAGATTATTCTTTTTTAATTATTTGAAAAGGGGACATGACAAGTCCTCCCCTCCCAAACATTGCTTGTCCTCAAGCAATGGTTGAAAAATAAACCAATCAATCCACCTGGATCCCAAATGTAGTCATGAACTATACTACTACCAATTAACACAGGCTCATGCAATATCCTCTGCAATATGACCAAGAGGAATCCATAATCAAACTGACAATTATAGATCAACCAAACTCTGAAATCACCACTACCACAATCAAAAACCCATGAGCCACAAACTCTTAGAACATCAAAACCCAAGCAAAGTGGACAAATCAAACTACCAACACAGTAAATACCATCAACACATCCCACTGGCCTATACGGAATGCACAATCCAACTCTGCAACAATGGTGAATGCTCTCGAATGAAACTGTACCAAGTATGGAGAATCCACACACTGTGCAACTCTTGCAGTCAACACAACTTTGCAAATCATTGGCCACTATCTCATAACCATAACTACCATGCACCCCTGATGGTGAAAAGCCATCACAAGATAAATAGCAAGAATTGGAACCCAAACCAAATCTTCCTGCCATCAACTCCTCAACACAAGGATCAAATGCTAACTGATGTACATACCTTGAAAAATAATGTTGATAAAAAAAACCAACCTTAGTCAACAACTCACCATGAACAAGTGATACAACCCACTGTGACTGATCACCAGCTAAGTCAGGAGATGTCATAGCCAAAGGAGTAGAATCAATAACAACACCCGCTGAAGCATCACTCTGAAACTCCTGCTCTAAGTCATGTATTATCAAGCTGTCAACTGTAGAACCTATTTCCATGTCATGCCCATCACAACTATCATCTTGAGGCATCAAATTGTCCCATAACTGATGATAAGCACTAGGAACCAAAGTACATCTCTGTATCATTATCTCATCAACATGGTCATCAAAGGTAAATTGATGAGCATACCTCATAGTGTAATGCCAATAGAATGCACCAATCTCAGTCAGTGGCTCAGACTATAATCTAGATGAAACTAACTGCAATTGATCATTAACCATGTTGGAACTAACTACTACCTCCGAAGATATCACCAAGGGAGTAGTATTACTAGTAGGAACCATGCCAACTGCCAACCCACCAACATCACACATGATCTTTGATAAATCTCTAGTCTCTGTGCCATCAATACTAGGGGCCACCACCATGTCAGGCATACAACAATCTGCTACAACACCCAACTCAACTGAACCTAACTCTAGTGGGAATGAACCTGATATTCCAATGTTACTATCAAGAATGGATGCATCCCCATCTCCACTATCTCTGACAATCTCGGCCATGGACATCCTCGGATCACCAAACACCACTGCTTGTGACTGTATAGAATAAGGTGAAGACTGTAGTTGCTCTAACTCCATGGTCACCTTAGCCAAATGAAACTGTGACTCCTTGAAAGCCAACTGTGTACTCTCAAGAATCTCATAAGTCACCACAAGCTACTCAGTAAGCTCACTCACCTCATCTTCATTGGCCAACAATGCATCATATGTTGTACTGCCCCACTTCATAAGATAATCTCTATCAGCTACCAACTGCATATAATCCTATCTCAAAATCTGGATAGCCTCCCATAAAGAGTGGAACTCTGTCAAGGAAAGATAACTGCCTCCCTACTCATCACTAGTAGGAGAATCCCATCCATAAACTGCTAACAACTGACGAGCAACATCGAAATGCTGGAAAGTGATAGCAATATCTTGGTCACTAACTCTCAACTAATTAGACAGATGATAGCACTGGCTTGACTGTCTCCTACAAACCTCCTCTGATGCACTGTCTAGAGGAGTATCCTCAAAGTTACTAGTCTCTAGAGTATTACCATCCATATCCTGTGAATCAAATCTAAAACTCATATCAACATATGGAGTATCAAAAACATTAGCATTGCTGTCCAACTCCTCTATACCTAAGGAAACTAAGTCTTCAAAATTGCCCACTGCATCCTCCTGGATGTCATCAATGCCAATATGATCCTGGGACTCATCTATAGACACTGCCAAATATGAAATATCATCAACACATTCTAGCAAGTATGGTCGACTAGATATATGAACAAAGCCCAATATCGGTGTATAAAAACTAATACCAACATTGGACAAGCTACTAGCACAAGAAAAGACAACACCGTGCAATCTGCTAATCAAATCCATGATAGCACCCAAACGAACGCTGCTACCAAAAAGTGTTAAAGATCTCTTGTCAACTGAATCCCAAATGCCAATATAACAATCTTGAGTCCATATCTGTAAACTAGAATCAGCTGGTAACTCAAGCAAAATCCTCACTTGATTAATATGACCAATACCAACTAACTCCACATACCTATCATGATGAGATAATGAAGTCAAAATACTATCTTCACTCACCTTCAGCTGGCGGGATAAATCATGTGAAGTACTACCTGCCTCAACCTCATGTGATGAAGCATCTAACTATGCCTGGTACTCTTTCTCAGCAAAGTCATGAATGCTCAATGTTTGCTCATCTCTACTAGGTATCTCACCATCTTGCACAACAACATCCTCATAATCATCATCTGAACCCACTACACTATAGTCACTGCCTGTTGTAACTATACCATCCTGAATACCTGTGGCATCACCCTTTGACAACCTGTAAACAATTGTCTCAATTTGAGTATCAAGTTGACCATTACTATCAATCTATGTAATATCCTTTCCCACCACCTCCTGTGGCAGAGTAGAATCTGAGACCTCTACCTGGCTATCAGCTAGTTTCTCAAACTCCTCATGCAAGTTCTTGGGAATTGTGTCATCTATCCTGTGAGAAAATCTGTGAAATAGAAATCCAGTCAACTTATCCACCTTAGCTGGGTCAGATAACATGTCATTCATTATACGGTGATGCTCAACCAACTGTTTAGACATGTCGTGGCTTATTTTCATAAGTTTATCTCGAATGTCTAAATAACCATCCTTTCTACTATTTTGACTCTGGCTATCAATTGTCCAAGATTGTTCCCTCTGAGACTCTGTACTATACCTGTCCATTCTGGATAAAGTAGAGTGTAACCCCAATAGGATATAACTTCTTCAAACACCTTGAACTAACATGTGAATGATTAGAAGTAGCATGCAACCATAGATTTGGACATGCAACTGATTAGAAGCAACATGCAACCACCAAATTATGACATGCAAGATCTGGGTAGTTGTCAAAACTGACATGCAAGATCTGGGTAGTTGTCAAAACTGACATGCAAGATCTGGGTAGTTGTCAAAACTGACATGCAAACTTCTACAACCACCAAATTCACCAAGAACTAATATGAAAATGATTAGAAGTAGCATGAAACCATAGATTTGGACATGCAACTGATTAGAAGCAACATGCAACCACCAAATTATGACATGCAAGATCTGGGTACTTGTCAAAACTGACATGCAAGATCTGGGTACTTGTCAAAGCTGAAATGCAAACTTCTACAACCACCAAATTCACCAAGAACTAACATGAAAATGATTAGAAGTAGCATGCAACCATAAATTTTGACATGCAGCTGATTAGAAGCAACATGTAATCATAAATTATGACATGCAAGATTTGGGTAGTTCTCAAAACTGAAATGCAAGATCTGGGTAGTTGTCAAAACTGACCTGCAAACTTCTACAAACCCTCAGGCTGGCAAGATCATGGCTCTGATACCACTGAAATGTCCCTTTTTTTATTTTACATGATATTTCCAACCTTTAATCAGATCTTTAATATCAAACAACTAATATCACAAAGATCGTCCAAATTTCTCAAGAAACCCCAAATCGGGTATGCCAGAAATTGTGCCAAAAGCTTCACAGCTTCACCAATTATTAATAAATATGAAAGTGGAAATTTTTAAAGAAATTTCAGCATCATAACAGCCTACAAAATTACATTTTTAGATCCATATAACCTTTACACAACAGTTCTCAAATGTAGGACAAAAACTATGCTCATCGGGCTCCCGAAATTAACATAAAAATGCTTGGAAACACCACACAACACTAATAAACTATCTCATAATTTTAATCACATCCCAATACATATATTTAGCTCTATTTTAACAGCTTAAAGTCTGAAATACAGCAGCAACCAAAACTGATATGAAATGCTCAACTAAAAACACCAAACTCATGCAAAAAACACACCCAAAAACCCACAAATCTACACTGTTCAGCACAAAGGCAAACTCTGTATGAGCATGCACATGGAATGGCTTCAAACTCCCATCCTTAGCCTTCTTAGAAACCTGAAAACTCCTGTTCTTGGGTCTCCCTGGAAACCTACAAACTCCCGTTCTTGGGTCTCCTTCTCCACAGGTTTGGCAGCCTCTGAAGAATAACAAAGAAATCAGCAAAATCAAGTTCTGGAATGTCCCCAAAATGCCTCCAAACCTCTTAAAAGAGGGAATAACTGTAACTCACGTCCAAGAGAGGTTAATAAAACATATTTTAATAATAATTTTCATTTATTAGTCCAACGGTTTCCAAAGATTAACCCCCTTTTTCTGAAACTTCACTTTCTTGGGCCTGCCTGCCTTAGCAAAGATTATTATTTTTTAATTATTTGAAAAGGGGACATGACATCTAGAACCTTCCTAAGTGACATAAATTGATTATTTAAGAAAGGGTCAAACATTGTCTAGGACAGTTCTGGGTGATAGTTCACAGCTTGTCTTACAAATTATTGTAATGAAGGTGCCCATGTGGGTTAGCATATTGTACTTGTGAATTCTATAATTTTGCATTTGCAACACAAATAAGAAGTCCATATTTTGTTCTCATATTTTTTTTTGCTTCATTGTTTCTATTATGAGTTTATGGTTTTAAGGGGAGCACATTTCATCAACCTTTCACTCCTAGAGTAGTTGACTACTATAAAGAGGGCACCCCATGAATGCATGAATGATTTCAATTATAGATTTCAAAAGACATGGGCTAGAATACCAACCCTAATAAATCCTACCCTCGGTAATGCCTTCTTTCATTATCTAAGAGCCCTAAATAGTTATGTTTCTACTACAATCCAAACCATGGGAGTGGATACATTACCTAATACTTATGAGATTGTAATAAGGGTAGAGAACATTTTGATACAAGGAGGTAAGCTAGCTCCAAGGCCCCCTATGCCCTTCTTCCCTAATATGTCAAACCACCATCCAATAGTAGCCCCTATTCCCACATCTTCCACATCACAACTCTTTGCCCTAGCCCCTTAGACTTCCACATCATCTAGTGAGCTAGGAGATTTGAAGGCCCTAATGCAAGATATTGGAAAAAAGTTGCAAATTCAAGATAAGAAATTGGAAGATAATTTCTCTATGATTCAAAATGTGAGCAACAAAGTGGTGACTTTGGAAGGGCAAGAATTTCAAGGTAATAAGGCTTCTTAACTACAATATCAGACTCCTTTGAATGGTAGGCCTCCAAATTAGAATCAAAGGGATACTTCTTTTGATCAAAATTTGAAGCATGGTCATGCTTCTACTTCAAATGAAAATCAAAGTAGGGCCTTAGTCCCTCAAAATAATATGGCCCAAGACCACAATTTTTGTCCCTCCTACAATTACTCATATGCCTATTGTATGTGTCAAAAAGATGAATCCTATTTAGCTTTGACCTCTCAAGAATTTGCAATAGGGAAATCATACAAAGTAAGCCAACCCAATGATGCCTTGAATTTGCAAAAATAGGGTGATTATTCCTTCATGAATCATCAAGTAGAAAAATATTGTCATGGGAATCAAGATACCATTGCTCATAACACTAGGAGCAAGAGAAGAGCCATTGAAGATGCTACCTCTCCTTCTCTTAATTAGGCCTCAACATCAAATGTAATACCTCATGTACAAGTAGTAAATGATCAATCAAATGCTCCTTAGTAGCAAAGGTGAAATAATAGTAGAAAAGATATGAATGGTCCTCGGGTTATTGCACCTTAGCATCCTACACATGCAGCTCCTAAGGTTCCTACAAAAGCACCTAACATATCATTCAGTATGGTAGAACAGATGAAGAAGAAAAATGTGAACATTTCCATTTGGGATGTCATTGCTACTATACCTATGCAAAAGAGGTTGTTGCAACAAGAATTGGAGAGCATTGATCTAAAGGATTTTCCACCTCGCATGGAGAGTGCCACAAGCTTGAACAGCCATCAAAGAAGGTAGAAATAAGTAAAAAATTTAAATCCCCTCCATTTTATGTTTCTCTAATTACAGGAGATGAGCTATTCCATAATTGCATGATGATTTAAGGGCTAGTAGTTCAGTGATGCCTAAGTGTGTTGTCGATGTCCTACGAATGAAATTTAAGCCCATTGTTAGGGATGTATTGTAGTTGGATGGTATTATTGTCAAGACTATAGGAATCCTTAGGAATGTTGAAATGGCCCTACATGCATGCCCTAGTTGCACTATAGTTCAAGATATATTAGTTGTTGAAGTTAAGCCACATTTTCCATCTATCTCTCAAGAGATTTCACTACCCAAATAGGTGGCTACATATCCTCTAATAGGTCATACATTTTTTTAGAACAAGATATGGAACTAAAGCTTCAATCAGAGTAGAGCCCTTATCCCTCAACCATATTGAGCCCTACACTCCTAATCTCATCAATATGAATTTCACTATCCTAGAGATTGATGAAAATGATATAGTACAAGAGCCTACCACTTCTTTGACAAGGACACTTGATTTTCTCTTAGATGAATGGGTTTATGCATATCATTTTGATCCTATATTAGAAACCCTAGAGACAAGCCTTGGTACTTATTTCATACTTGAAAAGGATGCTCTTGTCCCTAACCTTATGAAGAACAAGGGATTACAAGTGGAATATGGAATATGTACTTTGATGGATCAAGGAAAAAAATGGAATAGGGGCTAGTGAGATGTTCATTTCTCCTACACTAGAAAGGCACTACTTCTCATTTAGGCTTCAATTTAGTTGTACTAGTAACATAGTGAGTTGATTATCTGTCAAGTGAGAAATCAAAATATCACCAAGAATGGTCTGTTCAAGTCTTATTAACATAGAGTAAGGGATTTTCTTGAAGGTTTCAATGAATTTAATATTCAAAGAACCTCAAGGAGCCTTGAAGATGAGAAGAAGTAGCCAATTAGAGTGGTGGTTAGGCCTATTGTTCTTAGCAATAATGCCAATTGACAAGTGTTTGAAACTGATGCATAAATTTTGAGTTTTCTATAGAATAAAGTAGTGTTCTCAGATAGAAATCAGTCAAGATTACATGATCAGAATGGGGATCAAATAATTAATCTCAATTCCAACAAGTTTCCTAGGGGTCTAACTACCTTATAAATTACTTTCACTCCTTATAATCAAGGCATGAACCTTGATGCAAGTAAGGATGACCATATACCAGTCATGCTTGTTGGTGGAAGGACCCTAAACATGGGAAAGGTATGTACTAAAGTTGAATAAGAAAATTTGATTCATCTATTTCAAAAATTTACTGATCAATGTGTTTGCATGGACATATGATGACCTAATAGGTTTTGACCCAAGCCTATTTTAGCATACCATAGACCTAAGGGAAGATGCCAAACCAGTAAGAGAAAGGGAAAGGCTAGTGAATCCCAAAATTGAACCATTAATGAGAAAGGAGCTATCTAAGTTGATTGAGGCTAATATTATCTTTCCCATCAAGCACTCATTATGGGTCACAAACCTTATCCCTGTTAAGAAGAAGAGTGGAGAAATTAGATTATGTGTAGATTTTAGGGACCTTAAACAAGCCCCCCACCCCCCCAAGGATCATCATCTCCTTCCTTCCATGGAACAAGTCCTATCCAAAGTTAGTGTTTCAGAAAGGTTCTCATTCCTAGATGGATTTTTAGGCTATAATCAAGTGTTGGTCAAGGAAGTTGATAGATATAAGATTGCATTTAACATAAAGTCAGGCACCTATGCTTATAGTAAAATGCCATTTGGGTAAAAAGTGTTGATGTCACTTTCTAAAAGGAAATGGAGATGGCATTTAATAATATGATAGAAACAAATTTATTGGTCTATCTTGATGACATTACAGTATGCTCAAATAATGTGATAGATCATTTTGGCCACCTCAGGAAAGTTTTTTCCAAGTGTAGAGAGGATGGGGTATCTTTGAATCCAAGTAAGTGTGTCTTGGCCACTAACCAAGGAAATCTTTTAGGACACATTGTGTATAAGGATGGTCTAACTATTGATCCAGAAAGAATTAAGGCTATTCTTTCTCTTCCCCTTCCCAACCACAAGAAAGGGCTGCAAAATTTTCTTGGTGGGATAAATTGTGTAAGGAGATTCATTCCTAATTTAGCTACCATGTTAAAACCTCTTATAGTTATGCTCAAGAAGAACATGGGTTTTGCATGGACCAATGAAGGGAAAGCAAGTTTTGAAGAGATCAAAATAGCCATAGCCAACCCTATTAAAGGTTAAGAAACACACTGTTAGGTGTGACCTTGTTAGAGGATTTGATCACCCTACTAGGAGTGGCCTTGCTAGAGGACTTTTGAACAATTCAATAGAATTGTCCACCTTCTTAGAGGATTTACAAAATGGTTGTTAAACCAACTCTATTAAGAGATTTAGAAATCATTGCTACAATTGTGAGAAAGTAACAATGAGTTACCTAAATGAGATGCAATTGAACTTTGCTGATACAGATCTTTGTTTTGCTTCACTAGATCCTCTTAGATTGAATACACCTTTGCTGCTCCTCAAGATCATCTGATCCTTCAAAATTTGCTCACACTTTCCTCTTCACACAATCAACTCACTTGCATGCTCGCTCATTACATTTTAGATTTCACAACTTGAAGTTTTATTTATACCATACAAATGGTCAAGTTGGCTCTTTTACAAGTTATAATTACCAATAATCATTACATCAGTTAGCTACAAACATTACATGAAACAATTAAACTTTATTTCTCAAAACAATGAAATCCTTCATTAGCTGACCCTACTTAGTAAACACTGCAAATTCTATAAAATCTTTTGGAGACCAAGTGAACTTGGTAAACACTATCTTTCCTTCATTGACCTTGTGAGCTCAGTAGAAACTGACTTCTACCACAAAATCCTTTGATGCCTGAGTGAGCTTAGTAGAAATTGTTTCCACAGTGTAATTTTTAGGAACACTTAATAAACTTCGTAACTCACTTTGCTGACCAATTAAGCTCGGTAGACTCTGTGATTTGCTTTGCTGACCAACTAAGCTTGATAGACTCTATTTGATAATTGATATGGCATTTGTGTAACATCAAAGACAACACACAATTGAACAATTGTATCCAACAATCTCCCTCTTTGGCATTGATGGCAACACAACATGTCATTGAAAATGAAATTTGAAAACAAGTCTTTTTCTTACAAAATATTTTTCCCTCTTAGATTATATGTCACAAATTTCTCAAATATAGTAATCTCCCTTTGTGAAGGAATTACATAGCTTCTTTTCAAATAGCAAACTCTTCACAAACAAATTCAAATTTAAGAAAGATATGACAATATACTCTCCCTCTTTGACAACACATGCCAAAGACAACACAAACCAAATGAATAACAATGTACCTTGAGTACTGATTCACATGCAATGTACCCACGATTATCCTGCATCAACTGATAGATCTTCAACTTGGTACCTGTTGATGCATCACTAAAACTTCATTTTAGTGAGCTTCAGATAGGGTAATGACCCCCAACTTACCTCTTAGATACAAGAATGCATCCTTAGGTAATGGCTTGATGAATATTTTAGCAATTTATTCTTTTGTATGGATATATTCCAATCTAATCTCCTTATCCTACACCAATTCTCTGAAAAAGTGATACTTTATTGCAATGTGCTTAGTTTTTGAGTGCATCACTAGATTTTTAGATGTTGATTGCACTTGTATTGTCACAAAACATAACAATTGGTTCTTTGATTTCCACCTTCATGCCTTCTAATAATTTCTTAAACCAAACAATATTAGAATAGTTTATTGCTACTACAACATACTTTGCTTCTGCTGTGGATTGGGATGTGCAATTTTTCTTTTTACTTGTCCAAGAAACCAACCTCTTTCCAAGAAAGAATGCTTCTCCACTTGTACTCTTTCTGTCATCAATGTTCCTTGCCCAATCTGCATCAATAAACACTTTCAAGTCCAAATTACCTCAAAATTTGTACCATAATCCATAATCTTTAGTACCTATCAAGTATCTCATTATCCTTTTGATTGCCATCATGTGATTTTCTCTTGATTTTTCTAAAAATCTTGCTACAATACTAACTGCAAGAGCAATATTTGGCCTTGTATGAACTACACACTGCAACTTTCCAATCATTGATTTATATAATGTCTAATCTACCTCTTTTGATTCATCATCCTTGGTAAGCTTTATTCCAGTGCACATAGGAGTTCCAACTTGTTTACAATCTTCCATCCGAAAATTTTTGACTATCTCCTTGATGTATTTAGATTGAATGGTGTAGATACCATTCTTACTCTGTTGAATTTGAAGACCAAGAAAGAATTTAATCTCACCAAACATAGACATCTCAAATTCCTTATTCATTTGTTTTGAAAATTCTTTGCATAGATCATCATTTCCTATAAATAAAGTGTCATCCACAGATATTTCTTCCAAAACAATCTTGTTATCTGGTCCTTCCTTGATATACAAGGTATTGTTATCATTAGTTCTCTCAAAACCAATCTAAATAAGATACTTATGCAATCTTTATTACCATGCTCTAGGGGCTTGTTTTAGACCATACAATGCTTTGTGTAATTTGCAGACCATGTCCTTCTTGTCTGGATCAACAAAACTTTCAAGTTGCTCAGTGTAGACCTTTTCATCTAGTATACCATTGAGAAATGTTAATTTGGCATCCATCTGATATACCTTAAATCCTTTGTATGCAACATATGCAAGTAGGGTCCAAACACCTTCCAATCTTGCAATAGGAGAAAAAGTCTCTCCATAGTCTATTCCTTCTTCTTGAGAGTATCCTTTACATACTAGTCTAGCTTTGTTTCTTGATACCTTACCATCTTCATTCAACTTATTTCTAAATACCCACTTAGTTCCAATCAAATTCTTATCTTTAGGCCTAGGTACAAGAATCCATGTTTTGTGCTTCTCTATTTGCTCTATCTCTTCATTCATAGCCTCAATCCAACTTTCATTTTCTAATGCATCTTTGACATTTCTAGGTTCAAAATCAGCAAGTAAACAAGTACCTTTTAGCTTACTTCTAGTCATAGTACCTTCATATTTGTCTCCAATGATTTGATCTAGTGCATGATGTCTCCTGACATACTTGGCTAATACAGGTTCTTTGCCTTTTGAATGAATTGCATTGTCATCCTCTCGCATTTCAACTTTAGATTCTAGCTGATCTAACTATTGCTCGAGTCATTTAGACTCAGTAGGGATTGGCTTGGTAGCATCTGAATGTGACTCAAGTTCCTACAACTCAATTTGAACTTCTTGCAACTCAGTTACTAAAGACTCTGGAGTAGAAGTTTCCTGATTAACAGATGTATATGGCACTATCTCAGGTTCAATGAAAACAAATCTCATGTAATCTTTTGGTTCCTTTTTACTTTCTTCTTCAATCCTTTCTAAAAATTCATCAACCTTCACATGTGCACTTTCTATGACTTTGTGAGTGGATAAATGCAAACATCCATATGCCTTACTCTTGCAAGAATATCCCAAAAATATTTTTTCATCACCTTTCACATCAAATTTGCCTTTTCTAGATTCTTTCAAAATATAACATTTGCTTCCAAATACTTTTAGGTAACTTACATTGGGTTTATAGCCATACCATAACTCATAGGGGGTTTTGAATGAGTCCTTCTTCAACTGTACTTAGTTCAAGGTATGAGCTATAGTGTTGATAGCTTCTTTCTAGTATTTGATAGCAATGTTCTTTTCAATCATTAAAGTTCTTACAGAGTCCATGATAGATATGTTCCTCCTTTTAGCTATTCCATTCTATTCGAGAGTTCCAGGGGTTGATACCTATCTTTTGTTCCCCTTTCAATGCAAAAATTATTGAATTCATGGGAGATGAATTCACCACCTCTGTCTGACCTTAAGAATTTTAGTTTTTTCCATGTTTCCTTCTCTACTCTAGCCAAATACCATTTGAACTTCTCAAATGCTTTTAATTTCTATCTTAGATACATGACAATCATCATTCTAGAGTAATCATCAACAAAAAGAATGAAGAACTTTTCTCCAATATAGCTCTCAATTCTAATAGGTCCACACCAATTAGTATGCACAATTTTCAAAACCTCTTCAAACTGATAGTTCTTACTTTTAAAGCTAATCTTTCCCATCTTACCAATCTAACAATTCTTACATAGACCAACATAAGGTTTCTTTATACTAGGAATGCCTCTTACTTTCCTAAATTTTCTTATTTTCACTAGGTTATCAAAGTTCACATGACATAACCTTTTGTGCCATAACCAACTTGCTTCAACTTGAGAAATAAAATATGAACATTCACGAAGTTCAAGATAGAACAAGTTACCTTTTGTTTGTATGCCTGATCCAATCAGCTTTCCTTTATCATCCAGCAGTCTTGCTTTTCCATTCATGAATTCCACTTTGAATCCAATATTGATTAGTTGTGCCACACTCAACAGATTATGTTTTAGTCCTTCAACCCAATAGGCATTATCACATACAAGCTCTTTGGTTAGTGAGATTCTTCCTCTTCCTTTTATGCAACAAGGTTCATTATTACCAAACCTTACACTACCACCATCATAGTCTTCAAAATATTCAAATTTTTTTTTGTCACCAGTCATATGATGTGAACAACCACTATCTATAATACATGTATCATTTTTGCTCACATGAGAGATAAGTGCCATTTTATCTTCCTCGTCATTATCAAATTCATCTTTCATAGCAATGTAAACAATTTCATCTTCACCATCATCAGAATAATTAGAATCCTTAGCCATGAAACATGCTTTCTTACCTTTATCCTTGAATGATTTGAAATCTTTCTTACCATTGCACTTGTGACCTTTCTTCTCATCCTTGTTTTGCTTGTTTGGGCACCTAGCAGCAATATGACCAATTTCCTCACTTGAAAAATAGATTAAAGAAACTTTACCTTTGTATTTTCCTTTGCCTCTAGAATATTTCCTTGCTAGTAGAGCTTCAACAACCTCAAGATCACTGTCGGAACTCTATTTTAATTCTTCTTCACTTTCTGACTAAGAATCCTTTATCTTCTTTCCCTTTTCTTTGAGTGAAAGCTTGGCTTCAAATGTTGATTCAATGTTCTTGGAAGCTAGAACAAGTTGTCATACTTATCTAGCTCAAATGTAGTCAATCTTCCTACTATGGCCTCTAAATTTATCTTATGATTTGCTTCACATCTTCTTTCTTGAATTGCAAAAACTCTAACTTCATAAATGGAAAATAATGTTCTAAGAACTTTACTTACAAATGTTTCCTCCTCGATGTCTCCTCCAGAAGCCTAGATTGCACTAACGACTATTTTGACTCATTCAACATATTTGACAATGTTTTCATCCTCTCTCATCCTCATCTAATCAAATTGTCCTCTTAGACTTTCTTCTTTGGCTCTTGTCACATTGTCATCACCTCCATAGATATCCTTCAGCTTGTTCCACATGTCATGGTGTTATGAGTCTTCTTCTTAGCAATGTCATTGATAGATAGTGTACCAGAAAGAGTTACATATGCTTCATTAAGATATTTCAATCATGTATCTCCAATGGAAGTCAGATGGAGTCTCATGAGACCTTGCCATGCTAAAAATTTATCCATGTTAAGCCTTGGAATTTCCCTCTTGTAATACATCCTAATCTTTAGCTTAGATCCTTGAAATCCTTCTTACAAGCACCAAAAGCTCTGATACCAATTGTTGGAAATATAGATGGAGTAATTGAGGGGGGGGACGAATTAGTTACCACAAAAATAAATCCACAAATCCCTTAGATGTCTTAAATAACTAGTTATTGTTGTCACTCGGTAGCCAAATAGAAAAATGTTGTAACTTGGTAGATGTATGTTAACTTATTATTGATCTTTAAGCATTCACAAAGATTTAACATGCATGCATAAAAGAAATAACATCAACACAAGAGACACCATATTTAACGTGGAAACCCAATATCAAAAAATCACCAAGTAACTAGCTACTAATTTTTACTCTTCTAAAGTGAGCCCTGTTAGGAGCCAACCCTATTAAAGGTTACAAAACACACTGTTAGCTTTGACCTTATTAGAGGATTTGATCACCCTGCTAGGAGTGGCCTTGCTAGAGGACTTTTGAATAATTCAATAGAATTTTCCACTTTGTTTGAGGATTTACAAAATGGTTGTTAAACCAACTCTATTAAGAGATTTAGAAATCACTGCTATAATTTTGAGAAAGCAACAATGAGTTATGTAAATGAGATGCAATTGAACTTTGCTGATACAAAACTTTTTTTTGCTTCACTATATCTTCTTAGATTGAATACACCTTTGCTGCTCCTCAAGGACATCTGATCCTTCTTCAAAATTCGCTCACACTTTCCTCTTCACACAATCAACTCACTTGCATGCTCGCTCATTACATTTTAGATTTCACAACTTGACATTTTATTTATAGCATACAAATTATCAAGTCAACTCTTTTACAAGTTACGCTCACCAATAATCATTACATCAGTTTGCTACAAACTATTAGGAATAAGGTGTCTCAACCTTGGATAATTCCTATTCTTATTATTTATTTTGTAAAATGTATTTCTTGCAAATAATGTTGATGTGTCGGCATCTTGAATTGTGTATAAGGAGATCATTGTTAAAATAGTTATGACGGATTCCTATGACACGTAAGAGCTATGTCAAGAAGATTCAATGATAGGTGAAGACATGTGGTAACTAATAAATTTGAGTACTGTACACTCTACCAAAAAAAATTAGGGTTCCTATTTTCTCGGAGAATGGTAAAACCCTAATACGATTACCTTTGGGAGTAACCCTAAAAGTGTAGTGCATGTTATAAGCATTTTTAGGGTAGTGAAGAGGAGTATGTGAAAAAGTGTATTATTGGTACTGTGAGTTGCTACTAGAGTCTTTTGTTGTTGCTGTTGAACTTGCATTGCAAGTGTATTGTAACCTTGTGTTGAAGATAATACATTGTGCAGGTTCTAAAGGGGTGTGGTTGTTTTACCGAAAGTTTTTTCCCCACCAAAAAATCTTTGTGTTATGTGTTTCTTTCTCTGTCTATTTTCTTTATGCTTGCTTGGCTGAAATATTGTTGTTTACATGATATTGAATCTATAAGTGGAAAATATTTTAATAGGATTTGCACCATACTTCTCTTAAGAGATTAGTGTAGGAAGTTGTTTCCGCACCTGATTCATGGGACCATCTTGTGATGGCTCTTAGAAGCACATTAGTCACTTTCAAAATGGATGATGTGGTCTCTTCACTGCTATCAGAGGAGATGTGGACAAAGGCTTCCATTTTGGAAAAAGAAGCCCTTGCTGTCTGTGGGAGATCCACAAAAAGAGCAAAGAAAAATGACAATAAGGGTAGATCCAAATCTCGTGGGAAGTCAAAGACTTCCAATCATTCCAAGGCAAAATGTTGGAATTGTGATAAACCTGGGCACTTTCGTAAAGATTGCAAAGAGCTGAAGAAGAAGAAGAAAGGTTCAAATTCAGCTTCAGAAAGATCTCAAGAAGATGGCAATGCATTCATCATAGATTTGGCAACCCATGCATCTAATGATGTGTGGTTGGTTGACTCAGGTGCATCTTTTCACATGACCTCTCATCAAAACTGGTTCTCAAAATATGAAGAGTTCGATGGTGGAAAGGTGTACTTGGGTGATGATTCTCACCTAAAGATAGTTGGACGTGGAAGGGTCACTATCAAATTTCCTAATGGACGAGTAAAGGGAATAAATGGAGTTATGCACATTCTAGGTTTTGCACGAAACCTATTATCTGTAAGTATGTTGAATGATGTAGGTGTGCAAGTTGTTTTTTCAAAAGAAGGATGCAAGATGAAGAGAGGATCGATAGTGCTTGCATGGGGTACTAGGAGAGGTAACTTATTTCAGCTAGATGCATGTATTCCTCTATGTAATAGTTCTTCAACCTCACCATCTGAATGAGCAGTGAAGAATACTGTGGTTATTGGTTCCGATGGCAATGCAAACACTTTGGAAGGTAAGATTCCTATAGAAAAGACAATGTTATGGCATTTGAGATTTGGTCACATTGGTGAAAAGGGTCTCAGAACCCTAAAAAATAAAAATCTCGTTGGGGCGTTAAATGATTGCAATCTTGAGTTTGACTTCTGTGAACACTCTGTCTATGGTAAACAAAATTGTGTTCAGTTTTACTCTAGTTCTCACAAATCTTTTGATGTTTTAGATCTTATTCATTCTGATGTATTTGGTCCTGTAAAAGTTCCTTCAATCTCTAAGTCTGTATTTTTTGTATATTTCATAGATGATTATAGTAGAAGGCCATGGATTTATTTCCTTAAAAGTAAGACACAAGTCTTTAGTCGATTCAAGGAATTTAAAGCCCTTGTAGAGAATTAGACTAGTAAGAAGATTAAGTGTGTGAGAACTGACAATGGTGGTGAGTTTTGCTCAATAGAGTTTGAATAGTTCTATAAAGAACAAGGTATCGAGAGGCATAAGATAACTCCTTATACCCCACAGAAAAATGGAGTTGCAAAGAGAATGAACAAGACACTGATGGAGAAGGCTAGGAGTATGCTTAGTGGAGTTGGTTTAGAGCAAAGTTTTTGGGCCGAAGCTGTCGCCACTGCTTGCTATCTGGTTAACAAATCTCCTACATTAGCCCTTGTTGGTAAGACACCCATGGAGGTGTGGTCTAGTAAGAAGCCTTCAAGTAGACATCTTTTTGTGTTGGTTGTGAAGCTTATGCACATGTTCCAAAGGAGAAAAGATCTAAGTTGGAAAACAAAGTTGTTAAATGTATTTTCATCCGGTATAGTGCTGGTGTGAAAGGATACAAGCTTTGGGATCCTATGACTAGTAAGGTGTTGTATAGTAGAAATGTTATTTTTAGAGAGCTAACATCTTCTCCTATTGTGCTACAACCAGATGAAAAGGAAAAGGAAAAAGATGTTGTTCAGTTGCCTCCTACCCCTGAGAAGATTGAACAGAGAGACCATGTTGGGTCTAATGATGAGGAGAGCTCTAGCAGCTCTAATAGTTCAAAAGAAGAGGAAGAACAACCTCAACCGCAGCCCTTGAGGAGATCCATGAGAGAAAGAAAGCAACTAGAAAGGTTTGGTTATTCTATGTTAGATTCTAGTTATGCTTTTGCTTTGATTACTAACACTGATGAGCCTAGATCTGTGAAAGAGGCTTTGGGCATGGAAGATGAAATTTGTTGGATTGAGGCTATGGATGATGAGATGGATTCATTCAAGAAAAAAAAAACTTGGGACCTTGTACCTTTTCCTAAAGGGATAAAATCTATTGGTTGTAAATGGGTGTTCAAGAAAAAATTCTATGCAGAGGGTAGTGTTGAAAGGTACAAAGCTAGATTGGTTGCAAAGGAGTATTCATACGTAGAGGGAATAGATTATGGTGAAATATTCTCTCCTGTTGCAAAGTTGACATCCATTAGATTTCTATTATCTCTTGTTGCATCATATGATTTAGAGATAGAATATATGGATGTGAAGATAGCTTTCCTTCATGGTGATTTGGAGGAAGAGATTTATGTCATAGCATGAGCACTACATTGCTAAAGGTAAAGAATCCTTTGTTTGTAGATTAAAGAAATCTCTATATGGTTTGAAGCAATCTCCTAGGATGTGGTACCTTAAGTTTGATGCCTTTGTGTTGTCAATTGGATTTGTAAGATCAAAATTAGATCATTATGTTTATTTCAGAGTTGAAAATGATCACCTTCTTATTGTTGCATTATATGTTGATGAAATGTTGTTGTTTGGGAAGGGTAAGGGTATGATTTATGATTTTTAATCTCAGTTGTCAACACAGTTTGAGATGAAAGATCTTGGGGCAGCTAGGTACATCTTGGGTATGGAAATCAGTAGAGACAGGTCTAATAGAAAACTTTGGTTGAGTCAAAGTAAGTATGTGAAGTCTGTGTTGGAAAAGTTTAGCATGGCAGATTGTAGACCACTATGTGTTCCTATTTCTATGGGAAAAAATTTATCTGTAGATGATTGTACAAAATCTCCTAGTGAGATGGAGGACATGAGTAGAGTACCTTATGCTAGTGTAGTTGGTAGTCTTATGCAAGCTATGGTCTGTACTAGACCAGACATTGCCCAAGTAGTGGGAGTCCTAAGTCAATTTATGGCTAATCCTGGATGGGTACATTGGGATGCAGTTAAACAAGTATTCAGATATTTGAGGGGTACATCAAATTACTCCATATGTTATCATGGTAACTCTTCTAGATTTTTGCATTTAGTTTGTATTCGTGGGTTTTTATATTCAAATTGGGCAAGTAATATTGACCACAGGAGATCCACTAGCGCTTATGTGTTCACTATGTTTGGTGGTGCCATCAGTTGGATGAGCAAGTGAAAACCTATGGTTGCTTTATCCACTATAGAAGCTAAGTACATGGCTGCTACTCATGCTTGTAAGGAAGCCATTTGGCTTAAGAGATTGTGTTCTGATGTTGGTGTTGATGCAGAATAGATTACTATTTGGTGTGATAGTCAGAGTGCTATTTGCCTTACAAAGAATCCAACTTTCCATGCCAGAACAAAGCACATTGATGTGTAGTTTCACTTTGTGAGAGATATGGTGGAATATGGAAAGGTAAATTTGGAGAAGGTAGATACTATGAATAATGTTGTAGATGCATTAATGAAACCAGTGGGCATAGAGAATTTCAGATGGTGTTCAGAGTCTATGGGCCTTTTGGCCTATAGCAGTTAGTTCCTATTATGTTCCTGTTGCTCTTACAAGGTGTTCGACAAGTGGGAGAATTTTAGGAATAAGGTGTCTCAACCTTGGATAACTCCTATTCTTATTATTTGTTTTGTAAAATGTATTTCTTGCAAATAATGTTGATATGTCGACATCTTGAATTGTGTATAAGGAGATCGCTACTAAAATGGTTATGACAGATTCCTATGACACGTAAGAGCTATGTCAAGAAGATTCAATGACAGGTGAAGACATGTGGCAACTAATAAATTCGAGTACTATACACTCTACCAAAAAAAATTAGGGTTCCTATTTTCTCAGAGAATGGTAAAACCCTAATATGGTTACCTTTGGGAGTAACCATAAAAGTGAAGCGCATGTTATGAGCATTTTTAGGGTTGCGAAGAGGAGTATGTGAAAAAGTGTATTTTTGGTACTGTGAGTTGCTACTAGATTCTTCCATTGTCACTGTTGAACTTGCATTGCAAGTGTATTGTAACCTTGTGTTGAAGATAATACATTGTGCAGGTTCTGGAGGGGTGGGGTTATTTTATCGAAAGGTTTTTCCCCATCAAAAATCTTTGTGTTATGTTTTTCTTTCTCTATCTATTTTCTTTATGCTTGCTTGGCTGAAATATTGTTTTTTACATGATATTGAATCTGTAAGTGTAAAATATTTTAATAGGATTTGCACCATACTTCTCTTAAGAGATTAGTGTAGGAAGATGTTTCCGCACCTGAGTTTCCTTACACAAACATTACATGAAACAATTAAACTTTATTTCTCAAAACAATGAAATCCTTCATTGGCTGACCCTTCTTAGTAAACACTGCTCTAGAAATGATTTCCAGTGTTAACCAATTGAAGCTTAGTAAACACTGCAAATTCTGCAAAATCTTTTAGAGATCGAGTGAACTCGGTAAACACTATCTTTCCTTTACTAACCTTGTGAGCTCAGTAGAAACTAACTTTTGCCACAAAATCCTTCAATGCCTAAGTGAGCTCGATAGAAACTATTTCCACAGTATAACTTTTAGGAATTCTTGGTAAACTCTATAACTCACTTTGCTGACCAACTGAGTTTGGTAGACTCTATGATTTGCTTTGCTAACCAACTGATCTTGATAGACTCTGTTTGATAACTAATATGACATTTGTGTAACATCAAAGACAACACACAACTAAATAATCATATCCAATAGTTATGAAGTGTGAAAAATATGCCTTATTCTCAGGTAACCAAAGACTTGCAGCCCTTCCACTTCATCCTATTCAAGTGGATCAGGTTTTTGCTCAATGGGGACTAGATTTCATAGGTCCTATTAACCCTCCTTCTAGCTCTATCCATAAATGGATTCTAGCTACTACAAATTATTTTACCAGGTGGAAAGAGGAAACTATATTAAAGGATGCTACTGAGAATTCAATTTTTGAGTTCTTAGATGGAGTCATCACAAGGTTTGGTACTCCTTCCACCATCATTTCATATAATGCAAAATCTTTTGTAGGAACTTAGATATGTTCATGGGCAGTAGATCATGGAATTTATTTGAGTACATCTTCCAATTACTATCCTCAAGGTAATGGATTAGCTAAATCATCCAATAGGAATTTGATTAGAATAATGAAAAGAACCATAGAGGGTAATTAAAGGTGTTGGAATTAGAAGTTGAGAACATACCTTTAGCCTGAAAAGAATAACACCTGAAAGGGTCATTGAGAACTCCCCTTTCATGCTAGCTTATGGAAGAGAAGAAAGGCTTCCTATCTTGTTGGAGTTCCCTTCCCTAGAATTAGCTCATCAATTAGAGATCATTGAATATGATGCTATGATAGTAAGGATAGTAGAATTGATGGAGTTGGAAGAGAAGAGAAACCAAGCTATGTAGATCTTGGAAGCACATCAGTAGCAGATGAAGAAGTCCTTTAACAAGAAGGCTAAGGTCAAGAATTTCAAGGAAGGTGATCTTATGCTAAAGTGGGAGGAAAATAGAGAAAAACCAAGAAGACATTCAAAATTTGATGCAATATGGAGTCATCCCTATGTGATAGTCAATAGCAAGCAGTCAATTTTTTTCCAATTAAGCAAGTATAATGGTGATTTTTTTTTTATTCCAATCAATGGAATACATCTTAAAACTTGGTTCTGATGAGGATGAATGTTTCATGTATATAGTTAGAGTAGTTTTCTTTTAGTTATTTCCTATTTTCCAAGAAGCGCAGGGTGCACATGGTGGTGTTTCCTCTAAAGATGGCAAGTTCTAAGTTTTACAAGTTGTAGAGAAATAGGTGTAGGGTTATGGTGTTTCACGATACTTAGGTTCCATGTTTTTATGACTCTGTAGCCCAATGGGTACATAGTGGTCACTAGTCAATGCAAAGAAAGCTTGCATCCCCCTTGAGTTTCCAAAATTATTGGCTAAATTTGCCCTCCTGCCAAAAATTGATTTCAAAAGCGAAGCATACCCAACAGTCATAATATTCAAAAATTCAAGCATTTGAATAATATAAAATATGCCAAACCTTAGGTTATGTTTTATTACCAAAGTTCTTTAATTGGCCACATGTATTCTTAACCCCAGCAAGCCCACATTCCTTTATCTATTCAATCCTTTGATGATTTATAGTTGTCACATTGTCACTATAGAAATTTGTATGACCAAAAGTCATAGCAACATAGAAATCATGTGCCACATATCCAAGGTGGGCCTTCCTTCTCTATGACTGGTGGAGTTTTCAAATAGGATATAACTAGAAAGGTTTTATTCATGCTTTGTAGAGGTGGGATGGTTTCTTGGTGCACTCTCGTCCATCGTTCGATTGAAAGATGATCGAGGGTTGTCGCTTTGTCTCTATGGAAAGTTGCATGGTCAATATGTGTAGAAAGATAGAAATGGTGTGACACATGGACATGTTGGTTCTATTTCCTTTGTATGTCATAGGTAAGGTGGAAAAGGTGTCAAATGAGCTAGCACAGGGTAGTGTTCTAATGCATTGAAGTACTGATAGGGTTAATACATCTTTGGCACTATCAAATAAAATGAAGATCGAGAATCATCATTTTGTTGCTAGCCAAAGATTCTAGGTCATTATTAATGGTGACATAATGATAGGTGGACACATGTCTCGGTGGGCCCAATCAAAGAGTAAATAGGCATAGTTAAATTCATATTTTCATAGGACAAATGGAAATTAAGTCTAAAAGGTGGCAAGGTCAAAAGATAAGGTGGTCAACTTATGAAGACTTTGTGAGCTAGAAAAAGGAAATAATATCATTAGTCCATGTGCCTCATCCTAGTTGCTTGACTTGGTTGACTATTGATTCTTTATGATTTATCAAGACAAGGATGGAATAAAGTAGTTTTTGCTGGGTGATCTAATCTCTGTGATCAATCCCAACCATTCCTAAATCAATTCCATGCTAGAAGACGTGTGACTAGTTATCCATTTGAAGAGTTTTAGCATTAATGGCATCATTTCATGTCACCTTCAAGGTTTCTTCCAGTCATTATTTAATGATTTGCATGCCTCTATAGATGTACCAGATCAAATCTATCATCCAGATCACATCCTATCACCCTATAAAAATCTTAAATACATCGATGAAGTTTTGAAACAATCCAAAGGTTATGTTTGAACTATAAAGGCACATTTCCCAACCCTAGAAAAGAGTTGACTCTTCTCTATTTTTTCCTTTGCATGCACATTGTAAATTCCATTTGCCTAAGAACTTCATGACATTCTTCCTTATCCCTTTCAGCCATTGATTTACTATGATTGTATCTCTTCTGGCCTATAAATGATATATAGTGAAACTCTTCTTCCTTGTGTCATTTATCGAGTTATCTGATCTGCATGTGATTGTTTGATTGAACAAGTTTGAATCTATATATTTTGATGTCATGATAGTTAACTATGCTTGTAAGGGTAGAGATAGAGTTGAAGACTCTATTTTGGTGCATCATCCCCTTAGGATAGATTAGGTAAGTGTTTTGTGCATGCTTTCTCTCCTTTTCCTCTCCAAGTATAGTTTAGGTGCACCCTAATAGAAAAGAAGTTGGCCTTCCCTAGAGACTCAGACTCATTGCTCAAGTCTCATAACTTGGAGATTGTTTCTATGTTTCACAAGGTTGCCTTTAGGTAAAAACTTTAGACAAGGGTGCAAACTTTTGTGACAATAGTAAGATTAAACTAAGTGTCCACACAAAGCCAATCTACCCCAAAATACCTATTGCAAGTGCTTAACAAGATGGTTATGGTTATATTGCAAGTGCTTAACAAGATGGTTATGGTTATCTCAACATTAAACCAATCCTAGGAAATCCCAATCACAAGGAAAATATGTCACAAAGATAACTAATCACTAGTTGTTAAGGGCACTAAAAGGAAATTTTGACACATTACTCCCCAAACACAAATAAGGATTAGGGGTCACTCTAAGACACACTCATAGTATATTTAGGTCTAAAAAAACATGAATTAACCATTAGAGTTAGGCTATGCAACATCTATTCAATAATTGCTTCACAAACCCAAGACAAGGCTCATAGCCCTTAAATTTTGAAAACTTGATTTAGATTCAACAAAATCCAAAAAAACCAAGGAATGAATCACTATTTTAGATACCCTTTTAGGGTTTATACAACATACTAAAGCACTAGGATCCAAAGATTATAATGTAGAAAATAAAACTTGCAATCTCGCCTAGAAGGATTAGACAATTAGGCCTCCATTTACAAAGGAAGTGCCAAAACTTCTGACCCAAACTCCAATACAAAAATTGGAACATGAGAAGGCTCACATAAAATATTTAGAAATGAGATATTGGGCCTTGAATCCTCTTCTATAGTGATTTGTGGGAGTTGTTTTTGCACATTTCTAGCATGCACATGGATCTTACATGCCTAGGGAATCAAGTAATAATCTTAAATTAAATTTTTCCTACTTTGATTCCACCTAGGGCCATTAAATTTTCATGGTTAAATCTCAAGATATGAGTGAAAATGTCAGAAACCTAGGTAGATAAAAGAAATTGTGATAGCAATCAGTAAATCTGAGATGTCTGGAGTTAGGAAATGAATTAGAAACTCATTCCAAGAGCTTTAGGAAGTTGATTCACTAGGATATCTAAAAATTTCATCAATCCATACCTATCTATGATAATGAGTCCTACCATGGGATGCAACATCAGATTTAGTAGAAAAACTTGGTATTTTTTATTGATCTAAAAGAAAAATTACACTTATATGCCTACCACCCACCTGAAAGGGATATGTAATATTTTACAATGGTTATAAAAACCATTCAAACCAAATATGGTTTTTGGGATTGAAATTACAACTTTTGCAAAAAGTTGCTAACAGTTACTTGACAACTTTTAGCAACTTTGCAACTTTTAGTGCTACTTTGCCTATGTTAACCAAAATTGGTTTCTAACAAATCCAACATGGACCAAAACATGTAAAAACATGAAAACTTAATTTATCCTAAGGTTCTAGGCTATGTGAAACCTTTGACCATAGTGCATTTTATTAGGGTGACCCTGCACCTCTCTCTCTCTCTCTCTCTCTCTCTCTCTCTCTCTCTCTCTCTCTCTCTCTCTCTCTCTCTCTCTCTCACACACACACACACACACTCTCTCTCTCTCTCACACACACACACATCCATCTCATTTTTACTACAAGAAATAGGTATACAATGATACAATATTTTATCAGCCCATAACAAAGGTTAGTACCATGCATTTTCATATCTTTATTCATTTCCTTTAATTTCATAAATTTAAGTTTTATGCTAATTCAATTCTTTTCTCACAATGCATGGTGAGACCCATGCCTTATTTTAAGTTGGGGGAATTATGTGTTAAGTTTATTTTTCACACATAAAATATCATGATCATGTGATAAGTAATATAACGTATTGTGAATGATTATTTGAAGATATGTCATAACGTAGCCTTTAAACTTATCAAGATGATGTGTCACTTGCCTCCCTTTTGGAAAGTACACACATAGAATTGTATTTGTGGAATGAAATGAAGACTAAAGGTAATTTTAATGATTACATGACATTATTTTATGGCATGTTGTTATGTAGCATTAGTTTTCTCAAAAGGTTTTTATTTATTTTTTATGTTTGCCACTATCTTAAAAGTACTCTGAAAATCTTGAAATTTGTCTTTCTATTTTGTTTCCTTGCCATACCCATGTTTGTTCTCTAATTGTGAAAGCACACATCTTGGCATTTTTTTGGTATAACCATGGGGGTGACTTGATATGCCATGAGCCCACAATTTATGACCTTATTATATAGGACAATGATTGTCATCCACTATTTGAAAATTGTAGTTGGCTTCAATAATTTCAAAGGCTTGCATCTTGGAAAGAGGAGATTTGTTTTTAGTTCATGAATTCTTTGGACAATGGGGTAGCCATGGTTAAAGGCTCAGGGCTGAATGTAACCAAGCGATAATCATTGAAGCCTCTAGGCTATCATAGGAAGGTAAAGTTTTTGAAGAAGATGTAGACCCACGTTCCGTAAGGGCACAATTGACCTTACACATAGACATATCATTAGAAGTAGATAAGAAGCAAGGATTGAGATGGATCTCTATGCAAGAACCCTATAATCAATGTGATTTTTATATCATGCAATATATTACATGTGAGGGAAGGAATTAATGGTTACAAGGTATTCATTTCAAGCTTCTCAACTATTTGAGGCATGAAAATAGACCTATCAACCTTCCACACTTCTTGTTCAATCTACTGAAGAAATGAGCCTCATATGTGCAAGAATGTAAGCCTAACTTAGTCTCAAATCATTGTTTGATTAAATTATTAGTTAAGTTGTCCTTAGGTCATAATTTTACTATTTTTTGGTATGATTTCCTAATAATGGATTATTTTTTCCAACATTTGGGGCACCTAAGGGTTCAAGAATAGGAAGAAGGAATGCTAGAGTAGTTGATATTGTAAAAATTGTAGAACAGATCATATCTGGTGAACCCTCATGAAGCCTTAAGTCACCTAGGAAGAAAAGAATAATATAGTGGAGAAATCGCTATCTATTTCTAAAAAAGGAAAAGGGAAGGAAAATTTTGTTAAAGAAAACCCCATTTCACCTCAATCCCAAGATAGTGTAAAAACTAAGTCTTATGCACATAGGGTCGAAAGTGAACTAGCTCAAGAATGAGAAGAAGTTAACCCAAATCATATATAAGAGCTAGGGGGTTCCTAGGATGAAATAGTCACTCCCTTACCCTCTATCAAAAGAAATTTCAAAAGGAGACTCATGCATATGTTGAAGAATAATTTTCAAAGAAAAAATAAAAGGTGTCTAAATCTTCTATTGAAACACTTGTGAAAAGGAGTGAGTGAATTTATAAGAATTATGTTCCAAAAGATAACCCTGTTGATGAGGTCACTCATAAAATGCCCCTAAAGTTAATAAAGAAATTCTTAAACATGATAAATTATAAGAATTAAGAGAAGATTCAAGAAATGTGCCATAGAATTCTATCTGATCACAGGAAGATGTTGTTCACATTAGGGATGATAGTAGTGACAATGATTATGAGAAAGGTAACTTTGTGTTTTGAAAAAAAGGGAAAAGCCCTCAAACTATATATGAATCTAATAATGATACTATTTTTGTTTCTGGAAATGAGCCAAAAGAACTTGTAATCAATGATCTATAGGATCTGGATGAAGATTTTCCCATAATTAATATAAATATTGTTGAGAAAGTTGTCGATAAAATGGATAATAAAGGTTTAGAGATCTTAGTTTAGGCTACACAACAAATGGAATAAGATCCTTCACTACAACAACCATCTCTTGAAAGCCCTGAAAGAGCCATTGTGTTATGGAAAGGAAAGTCTAATACTAATCTTCCAATTGAAGAGTCTAATGAAACACAAAATGCTAATGGTTATGAGTGGGTAGATATCAATAATCAAGGACCAATTTCCCCACCAGACCTTTCCACACCATTAGCAATAGGAATAAGCCTATACTAACATTTTTTAACAAAAAAAGCTATGTAGTTAGAAGAAAAGAAGAAAATACAACAAATTATTAATAATCAATAGAGAGAATAATTTGAGCAAGAGGAAAAGATTGCAGTTTTAGAAGATAAAGTCACTCAATTGACTACTTTGATACCTAATCTTCTTCAATGTATACCATCAGCTCAAGTCTATGCTTTGTTCCTTAAATAGAATATGTTGATTTATAGGATTACTTGGATCATTTAGGATCTTAGTTCCTTCTTAATCACTCCTCATGAATTTTACTATGCCTTCCAAAAATCTTCTACAACCATTAAAAAGATTTTATGTGAATTGTACATGCACAATCTAGTTGTTCCTAATGATAGAGAATGGGATCCCTTAATTTATGTGGATGATATTCAATTGAAAGAATTTATGTCTTAGATTTAGAATGAGATCATTAGGGAAAACTATAATAAACCATATAGAGATGTAGAGGAATTAGAACCATTGTATCTAAGGCCTGAGGCAAAGGACCTATTGGGACCTAATTTAACAGTTTTGAAATTAACTGAGAAACCAAACCAATACATCTAAGGCTAGCAAATTCTTATGATGGATGCACTTGACTGCAATCTTGGGCCAACTATAAGGCATAACTCCTTCTTCACTTCAAGCTCTGCTAAACCTAAGTGAGTTAACCTTGAGGTTCTAATATATGGTGCTAGTGCAGTTAAACATATAATATGAACCTAATAACAACAGATTAAACCCTTTTATCTTCTAATACTCATAAAATAACATAGGAATGAAATAGCTACAAATCAAAACCTATGAACCCATTAGCTAATCAAGGGTTAATTCCTTTTAGCCCACTACAAAATATGAAGAACTAAATTAATTTTGATTAAAAAAGATTTGTGCAAATGACCTTCATCTCAACTTGCATCTAATTTAGTAATTAGTGCCTTATCCATTGCAACATAGAGTCACTACCAATAGGATCACCTAACTTGATTGCCTTACAATTAAGTTTGTCAACTAAAATCTCCAAATTCCATTCCTACTAGCATCCCCTCCATACACCTAGAAACCCTATGAAATCATTGAAGAATTTACTTAATTCCTTGAATTAAAAGAAACAAAAAAATTGATATACAACTCATCTAAGTTGCCTTTGATTCAATGAACCTTATTCATTCAATCACAAAATTAATAGCATATGAAGAATTAGGAGACAAAATAAGAACACATATAATTCATTGTAAATTCCTTTTTGTATTTATCCTTGGAAATATTGAATACATTAAATTGATAATACTAAATGAAACTCAAGATATGTCACATGATCTATCATCAGTTTCCATTATCTTAGAGTAACAACACATGAAAGTGAAACTCAAAATCTACACAAGAGTGGATGTGTGGCCTTCACAGCTAGAGCTCTGCTCAATTAGATAGGAAGTAAAACCAACAACAACCTGGTCTCACAGTAAAAACTAGAACCCTGCTAATATCATAGAGAAAACTACCAGCCCCTACAAAGAATGAGAGACATAAAGATGTAGAAAAAGAATGGAATCCTAAATTTGATTTGGAAATGACATGCCACTTGAATCTTCATTTCTTTGCTGTTGTAGAACATCTTTCATCGTTCTACCCATGAGATCTGATTTTGTGTTCATCATTATTTTGTAACAAACTTGGAATATCTCTTGTTCAATGATGAATACCATTCTATTTACCAAAATATCTGAAAGCATCATGAAATGTTGATAATGCTTTGAGTCAACTTATTTGAAGATGAAAAAACTCACCCATAATTTCCTTCATGTTTCCTTTTATGTTTATTTAGTTCATCATTTTACTGGAACTTGGATCTAAACTACCCTAACTACATGAAATTGGAAATCAGGTACCTGAGACAAAACCTTGCATAACTCGAACCAGTAACCACTTGTGAAAAAAAAAACTCCAAAATTAGAAAGTTCATCTTCTCTTGGTTTCAACGATATATAATATGCCTATATGGACTTACCAAGAACTCCCAGAATCTTAAAACAAAAAATAGGCTCCCTCTGTGCCTTGGACTGCACTTCATTTTAAATTTTTATGCAAGAAATTTTTTATTTCCAAAAGTCAAAACTTTAGGATTAAAGAAAAACTTATTTAAAATCCTTGCACATATCTCTTGGGAAGAAAAAATTAGAAAATAATTAAACCTTGTTCAAAATTTCCCTCACTTTTCAATCTAGGTCAAACCTTGTTGACTGCCCTACCATGTGTCGGTGCTGGATTGGCTCATTTCTTATGTAGTCACTTGACACCCTCCATCTGGGCACCACGTGGCATTAGGGTGTTTTTTAGTGGCTAATATTCATAAATTGGCTAATTTTAGAATTTTTTGGCTAGTGATTTGGCTAATAATTTAAGATTTGATACAACCTAAATCACCATAGTTTTATAAAATTTAGTTCTAGAATATTTAAAATCACTCAATTATTTATTTTATTAGAAAATTTAAACTCAAATATTCACCATAATATTCATTAAATGATTAGATTTGAATCACCTAAATATAATATTATTGGATAAATTAAATTGAACTGACCATTAATTATCATAATTATTAGTTACTTTAGGGATATATCACCAATATTTAGTCTTCACTATTGATTTAAAGTATATGTAACAATCATCATAATATTCCATGAGGTAAAAAAAATGTTCAATTTTGATTTGTAATATTCTATGGTCATTAATGAACTTTCTATTATTATTGAGATTCATCAATATTTTATACAAAAAAAATTATGATTCGAAAATAATCGCCAATATTAACAATATTTAGAATTAAAAATTGAGATATTTGCAAACAAAATAATTTTGTTTTTCCAAAAATATGAAAGATTCAGCTATATTTTATATCTTCTTTTGGAGGTGGCTTTCTTAAATTTTACCCTGTGTGGCATCATCTCATTTGTCCTTCATTTCACCACATCACCATGTCACATCATCACCAATTGGTCGGTTGCCATGTCACATGATTAACTACCTTATAACTTACTCTTGACGACATGGAAACTACCGCCAGATCTACCATGTGGCATGATTTGGTGTCTTCTGATCTTAGATTGCCACATCACTATTTTATTCATCAGTCTGCTCACCACATGTTGCCACTTGTTAGATTATAATTTGTCCTCACCGCTACTGTCGGGTCCCATGACCTTTGTCAGATTTTAAGTTTTTTGGGAGGTTGCCATGTCACTTCTAATGAAACCTCCTATTTTCTAGTGGTGACATGGTGACCACTAGAAACTTCACCTTTTTTGGCAAGTCAAAAACTCATTGACCTCACCACCAACCATGGTGGGCTCCACCTCATACACTGTGGCTTACAAAAGCTAGTGTCTTTTAAGACACTTAAGATGGTGATGGGGCACAACCCAACAACAGAATGGACACAATAGAAAAGGGAAATTATATTAACTAAGAAAATCAGCTAGTACAATAGTGTAGAGAAAATAAACTTCAAAACATGCCCTACGGGCTTACAATAGCATAACTCTGGAGAATATTTCTCCTTTTAGCACCTCCTCTCAAGCTCCAATCCGAACTGCCTTTTACAATGCCAAAAATCTCCTTAAATAGACCCCGAAGGGTTAAGGACTAGGAGTACATTCTAGAAAGTGCTAGTAGGCATCCACCGACAAAATAGAAGGTTCCAGAAGCTACGTTAGAAGTCGGTGCAAATCTAGAAGAATCCAGAAACGGTAGCCAAACTTCCGAGAGGCATAACTTTTGAACCGTAGCTCTGATTGACGAACCGTTTACATTTTTGGAAAGCTCTCGAAGTGCTCTATAGCCCTATTAACAAGCTTCACTCATCTCCCATTTTTCGACCCTTTTTGAGGTCATTTAATGCCCCAAACCTGACTTTGAAGCATTCTTAGGAGGTCTCCAAAATCCAAAAAACTGTAATAACTTTCAAATCGTGGGGCCTTTTGACCTGATTCTTTTTTTGGAATGCTCTAAATCTCAATTACATTCATCTGGCCAAGTCACACCTTCTAGGTCACCAAAATGATGGTCAAATTGCATGCTCCTATTTTTTTGGAATTTTCAAATGCATTGATAGTTGAACTATGAGAGTTGGAACCTTTATTTGAGCCAAATGGGTATCCAAAAATGTAAAGACATAAAACAGAAACTAAGTCTAAGTACATTTTTTTGGGTGACACGGGATTGCCCTTATACCTCTGGATGCTCCTGCATCAGACACCCAGGGTAGATTGAAAAGTGACTCTGTCACTTTATGGATGGTAGAGGAAATCCCAAATGGGAAACCTCAGCTGCTGAAATCCAAGTTGATTCTTCGATCGATCGTCCTTTCCATTTGACCAAATACTCTTCATACTGCCTGTTTCTAGTACTCCTACCCACACGATGATCTAGAATGTCTTCTATCTCCTCCTTCTTAGAAGCAAGAATTGGGCATGGCTCTAAAACTAGCTCCTCATCTGCACCATCATCATGATACTCTGTTAAATCTACAATGTTGAAAATGGAAGAAATGTGAATACCATCTGGCAGCTCCACCTCACATGCATTTCCTGAGTTATGTTTCTTCAAAACTTTGCAGGGGCCAAATTTCTTCATTTTCAGCTTGTTGTAAGTACCAACTGGAAATCTTTCTTTTCGTAAGTGCACCATGACAAGATCCCCTACTTGGAATTCCTTATGTCTTCTCCTTTGATCAGCCCTAGCTTTATACTCTTGATTCATCTTGATAATGTGTGCTTGAACCTCCTCATGTAGATGCTTGATGTGTTCAGCAAATTCCTCAGCTTCAGCACTTGTTCTCTCCCCTTGTTCTATCTTCCTCAATTCTGGTGCAGTCCTTGTAATACAATTTGAAATGGTGATTTTCCAGTACTCCTATTTACAGAGTTATTATAAGCAAACTCTGCTTGTGGTAGAATCAAATCCCATCCCTTGGGCTTATCTCCAACTAAACATCTCATCAAATTGCCCAGACTTCTATTTACCACTTCTGTTTGGCCATCAGTCTGTGGGTGATGCATGGAACTGAATTTCAAGTCTGCTCTCAACTTCTTCCACAATGTCCTCCAGAAATACCCCACACATTTAGTATCTCGGTCAGAAACTATACTTCTTGGAAGACCATGTAGTCTTACCACCTCTTTGAAAAACAAGTCTGCAATATGGACAGCATCATGAGTTTTGTGGCATGGAATGAAATGTGCCATTCTGGAGAACCTATCAACCACCACGAATACTGAGTCATTACCCCTTTGTGTCCTTGGCAATCCAAGAACAAAATCCATACTTATGTCCTCCCATGGCCTTGATGGAACAGGCAATGGCTAATATAGGCCAGTATTTTGACTAAACCCCTTGGCAACTTGACAAACCTGGCAACTCTATACAAACTTCTTCACATCCTGTGTAATTTGAGGCCAAAAATAATGTTCTCTAAGAATGGCAATGGTCTTATCCCGACCAAAATGTCCTTCCATCCCTCCACTGTGTTTCTCCTTAATCAAATTTTCCCTCATGGAACTCCTTGGAATGCACAATTGACTACCTTTGAACAACATGCCATCCTGAATCAAATAGTCTAACCACTTGGTTCTATCTACAGTAACAGGTTCTTTACAAGCTTTCCATGCTTCAGCAAAATCGGAATCCTCAGGGTACAAATTCTTGAGTTCATCAAACCCAACTACTTCAACCTGCATTGTTGTAAGCAACAACTGTCTCCTACTTAGTGCATCTGCAACCCTATTAGATTTTCCACTTCTATGCTTCAACACAAATGTATAACTCTGCAAGAATTCTACCCACTTCATATGCCTCTGATTCAATTTACCTTGGCTATTTAGGTATTGTAATGCCTGATGATCAGTATACAAAACAAATTCCTTTGGCAATAAATAATGTCTCCATTTCTTTAAGGCCTGAATTATTGCATAGAACTCTTGATCATAAACAGAATACTTCTTCTTTGCATCATTCAATTTTTCACTAAAATATGCAATAGGCTTACCTTCTTGGCTTAATACAGCCCCAATAACACTACCACTAGCATCACAATCCACCTGGAATACTTTTCTAAAATCTGGAAGTGCCAACACAGGCTATTCAGTCACCTTCTTCTTCAGTAATTCAAAACTTCTTGCAGCTGCTGCAGTCCATTTGAACTCTTTTCTATCCCCTCTTATTGTATCAGTTAGGGGTGCACATATGCCACTAAAATTCTTAATAAACTTCCTGTAAAAACTAACCAGACCATGAAATGATCTTACCTCAGTAGCAGACCTTGGAGTAGGCCATTCCAAGATGGCTTTTACCTTCTCTGGATCCATTTTGAGACCTTCTGGTGATATAACAAATCCCAAATAGACTAACTCCCTTTTTGTAAAGACACACTTCTTTAGATTAATTAACAGTTTCTCTTCCCTTAGCCTTTCAAGGACACTACAAATATGCAGTAAATGTTCTTCCAAAGTCTTCCTGAAAATTAAAATATCATCCAAATAGACAATAACAAATTTTCCTAAGAACTTCTTAAGTACCTCATTCATGATCCGCATGAAGGTGCTTGGGGCATTCGTCAATCCAAAGGGCATGACTAACCACTCATAAAGACCCTCCTTGGTCTTGAAGGTTGTTTTCCACTCATCTCCTTCTCGAATCTGTATCTGATGATAGCCACTCTTTAGATCTATCTTTGTGAAGTACTCAGCTCCACTCAAGCAGTCCATAAGATCATCCATCCTTGGCAAAGGAAATCGATACTTGATGGTTATCCTATTTATAGCTCAGGAATCTATACACATCCTCCATTCTCCATCCTTTTTTGGTGCGAGTACTGCAGGTACTACACATGGACTCAGGCTCTCTCGAATCAAGCCCTTCCTCAATAGCTCCTGAACCTATCTATTTAGCTCCTCTGTTTCAGTAGGAGTCATCCTGTGAGCAGCCTTGTTAGGAAAACTAGCTCTTGGAATCAGATCTATCTGATGACTGATTTGCCTTACTGGTGGCAATCCATCTGGAACATTATCAGAGATAATATCTCCAAATTCCCCTAGTAAATCTGAAACTTCAAATGGTATTTCACTACTACCTTCTTTATCTTTCCTAGGAATCAAAGCATAGCACATACGCTGATGTTTCATGCCATCTAAAAACTTCCTTCCATCAACAAGACAAATCCTAGCACTGCTACATACCTTTTCACCTTCCTTTTTCATGGGCTTCAATTTGTGGCAAACTCCATCCTTTGTCAGAGAGTATGTGTTTGCATGTCCATCATGTATTGCATGTCTATCAAACTGCCATGGTCTACCCAACAATAGATGGCAAACATCCATCGAAATAACATCACAGAGAACTTCATCATGGTAACTCCCACTTTTGAATTTTACTAAACATTGTTCACTTACCAGGACCTTATGATCATCTTTTACCCAAGAAATCCGATAGGGCTGGGGATGTTTCTCCCTCTTGAGCTTCAGCTTAGAGACCATCTCTTCTGATACCAAGTTATCAGTGCTACCACCATCAATGATCACATCACAACATTTATCCTCACACTTGCATCTGGTATGGAACAAACTCCTCCGTTGTCCTGGTTCATTCTCACCACTTAGTAGGACTCTTTCATTTACCAAGGTCTCTCCTCTTTCTGCATCCTCTGAATGTGATGATTGTGCATCCTCATCCACATGAGCAACCCTAGCTTGGCCCTCAGCTCTCCTATCTGTCCTTCCTTGTCGTTGAGGGCATTCAAAGGCACGATGACCTTCTTCATTGCAATGGAAACAGGTACCATGGAAGCCTCCTCTTCCTTGCCCACGTCCTCTACCTCTTCCGCTTTGATTTCCAAAGTCTTGATCACGGGAGCGGTTGAAACCCTCATTCCTCTGGTTCCTGCTAGTACCCTCATCTTCATTTTTCTTTTGAGTTTCATTGCGGCCTCTAGATGATCTACCGCTTCCCCTTCCTCCTTGACCGCGCCCTCTTTGTCTTCCTTAAAACCTTTTACTCAGCTTCTCTTCAACTCGTAGGGCAAACTGGTATGCTTCTTCAATGTTGGTCATTCTTACCAGACTTAATTCCTCCTGGATGCTAGGTTGCAACCCACTGATATAACGAGCAACCTTCTCCTTATTTGCTTCTGCATGCCCCGCTCTAATCAAGAGTCGGTAAAACTCCTCTGTATATTCTTGGACTGATCTTCCTGCTTGCTTTAACCCATGCATCTTCTTAAATAGATCAAGCTCATAGTCCACAGGAATGAACTGCTTCTTCAATTTGTCCACCATGCGATCCCATCTTGTGATCTTCTCCTTTCCTCTTCTAAGTCTTTCTAGTTGAACCTCTTGCCACCAGATTTTTGCATGGCCTTTTAGTTTGGCCTTTGCAAACTTAACCCTATCTGGGTCCCTTATATCCTCATACTCAATGTATTCTTCCAGTTCATTGATCCAATCGATCAACTCGTCTGGTTTCAAATTTCTCGAAAATATACCCACTTCAATTGTAGGTCTTTTCCCAAACCTAGTAATGGCCCTAAAAAGCCTTTCCTCTATAGGATTCATAACTTCCCCATCAACTTCCATTACTTCCTCTTCATTGTCATCCTCACTATTGTCATCTGCGGCAATATTTGCTCCTCTACGAAGCTCCTCTTGCAATGCTTGTACCTGTCTCTGGAGGGCTCTAACCTCCTCAGGATCAATAGCTCTGGCCCTTCTGCCACGCTCTCTTCATGGAGGCATCTTCTAACTCAAACCCACAACCACACAGTCCTAGTGCAAACTGCCTCATAGTCGGCGCTCTGTCTACACACTCAGGAAAACCTTGCTCTGATACCACTTGATGGGGCACAACCCAACAACAGAATGGACACAATAGAAAAGGGGAATTATATTAACTGATAAAATCAGCTAGTACAATAGTGTAGAGAAAATAAACTTCAAAACATGCCCTATGGGCTTACAATAGCATAACTCCGGAGAATATTTCTCCTTTTAGCACCTCCTCTCAAGCTCCAATCCGAACTACCTTTTACATTGCCAAAAATCTCCTTAAATAGACCCTGAAGGGTTAAGGACTAGGAGTACATTCTAGAAAGTGCTAGTAGGCATCCACCAACAAAATAGAAGGTTCCAGAAGCTGCGTTAGAAGTCGGTGCAAATCTAGAAGAATCCAAAAATGGTAGCCGAACTTTCGGGAGGCATAACTTTTGAACCGTAGCTCCGATTGACAAACCGTTTACATTTTCGAAAAGCTCTTGAAGCGCTCTATAGCCCTATGGACATGCTTTGCTCGTCCCCCATTTTTTGACCCTTTTCAAGGTCATTTAATGCCCCAAACCTAACTTTGAAGCATTCTTAGGAGGTCTCCAAAACCTGAAAAACTGCAATAACTTTCAAACCGTGGGGCCTTTTGACCTGATTCTTTTTCTGGAATGCTCTAAATCTCAATTACATTCATCTGGCCAAGTCGCACCTTCTAGGTCACCAAAATGATGGTCAAATTGCATGCTCCTATTTTTTTGGGATTTTCAAATGCACTGATAGTTGAACTATGAGAGTTGGAACCTTTATTTGAGCCAAATGGGTATCCAAAAATGTAAAGACATAAAATAGAAACTAAGTCTAAGTACATTTTTTTGGGTGACACAGGATTGCCCTTATACCTCTGGATGCTCCTGCATCAGATGGGAGTCAAATAGTATTTAAACACTCCAATCACATTGACAGGGGCAATGTGGGATAATCTATTTTCATGGTTTTTCCTCTACTATTAATAGACCTCTAATGAATTATGTTTTGGGTAGAACCTATTAATGGATCAGATTCGGGAGTGGGGTGAGAAGCTTCAAACAAGCTACCTTCAAAACTTTAATGGCTAAATGCTTTGAACTCTACAATTTTTCCAAATTAGCCTCCTCTTCCATGCATGAGCAGTGGGACTTCCTTCATTATGGAGTTCTCCCTATCGCTAGATACCTTGCCACTGACATTTGCTTGCTCAAACACTGCTATTGGTGGTTCTAGGGCCACCCTTGCTTCTTCTACTACTCAATGCACTTGCCCCATGTGATTCCCCTATCATGAATCAACTCTAAGGTAGCTACATTAGAATATGCATGCACAAAAATAGGATTTCTGTAACTTTCAGCTTTGTGATAGTTCCTACCTCCTTTTATATCTTTGCAGCTCTGACCTTTTGTTTCCAATCTATCACCTTTAGTTGCTTGCATGTGGAGAAGCTACAATCTCATCTAATAAATCAAAGACCATGCCTTTCTATGAGGGTCAACGCCTTCCTTTTATTCTAAAATCAAACTACCTATGTTGTGATTCACAATCTGCAAAGTAGTAGATGAAAGGTCAACTGTGGAGAAATTATTGGGAGTGGGAGGATAGATGGAGAGCATCGTTCTTACAGGGGAAAAGTTCTCCATCACTTATGGAAGCTATCTAATGCAAGGCAATCAGATTTTATTTGTGTCCCTTCCACAACCCATCCTCTCTTTCCTCAATCCATTCTTGGCATGTTTGACCAAGCAATGAGACTCTTGCATGAATGAAGGTTTTTTCTCTAATCTTCAAATAACTGTTTCCTCTAGAAAAGGATGGCTCTGTGTTAGTATTTATGCCTCTCCATGTCTGCTAGAGCAATTTTCATCTTCTATTGTTATTCTCCTTTACTCATACTTTATACTAATGCTCTCGGTCCTATTAGCTTGTCAACCTCAGAGGAAATGTTAAGATTGACCTTTACTAACACCATTCCTAATGTATCTTTTAATATAGGTATAATGTCACTTGAAAAGGCTTTATCTATTACCATGTGATCATTGGATATATCTTTTATTTCATCATCTATAGGTATTATGCATTTGGTATAATTTAGATGATAATGCCTCAAGGTGAATTGGCATAATGAAGCTCCTACACAAGACTCATCTCAAATACATCAATGGTTAAAACAACTTTATTTGGGGGTAAAACTTAATAAGTCTATCATTTGGTACATTAGAAATCTTGCATCCATTGATAGAACTTGACCCCAATTTGGAAACTCTCCTATGGATTTTCAACCTTCAATGCATTTTATGCACATGATCACCCATTTTCAGTGTAACCTCTCTTGTATTCAACTTCACTACCATTTCTCACCTCTGTATTAAAAAATTTTAATAAAATAAAATCAATATAACCCATTTTAACCACTTGAAAATTCCGTGATGCCTTATCAATCAAATGGAATTTAGCAAGGCCCCAAGGCAAGTCTAGCTAAAAAAAAAATTGTTTTCAAATGACTGATATGTCAAACTGATCCATTGAACCTGTCATACTGATTAAAACCAAGTTCAACCACTGAACAGTTAGCTAAAACTCGTTTTAACTCTTTTTCTATAAACTATTAGTTTCACACCAAGAGGTCCTTTGACTAGCCTTAAAAACTAACCAAAACACCTGATTGGGATTTGAAATCGAACATACTAGTTCTTTGTTTCGCACACTCCTACCTTGTCGAATCTCATCTCATGAAGAATTATCAATCAAAAGATATTGACAGTCAAAGTTGTCTTCCCAGAATTACCTACATGAAAACATGTCAGAAAACCACAATTTATGTTTGGATTTAGCTATGAAATCAAGGCAAACTGACAATTGGAGGCACAAAAATTGGGGAATGAGTTCACTGTCATGAGGAAAATATAAATTTACAATCAGGGTTCATGAAAAATAATAGGACACATTTGGCAAATGGTCAAAGTGGGCTACTCAAATTTGCAGACTTGAAGTAATGTTAGAAAAACATTTTTTGCAAATGGAATGCACATGGGAAGGTGTGCAGATGGATTCTTCAAGACTTAATAATTGGCACACTTAAAGTATTTTTAGAGGAGAACATAGTAGTATAATCCATTTGACCTCACCTATCACAAACTCAAAGATATGGCATCCTGAACAAGGGTACCAACCAATCTGCACTTACTGACACCAGTAGAAAGTTACAAATTGCATTTGGAATCGCATTTGAAAACTGATCAAATAGATTTTTCAAGACGTAAAAATTGAAACATAGCAAGTCTCTGACCTCTAATTTGCAATGCAAAAGGAATTTTCTCATTTTGGTCAATTAGATCAAATTTATAATGAGTCAAACAAGGCCTTCTAGAATTTAGAACAATTTGCATCAGCATGACAACAATAAATGAGCAACTTTGAGGGATTCAAAATCTAGTCAAAACATATCAAAATGACTCAAAATTTGAAACATAGGTTCTTTGGTATGGACACTAAACACTACCAAATTAGTGGGTCATAAAACATAATTGGGTGCAAGTTATTCAATTGCAAACTAGGCCTCTTGTCATTGTTCGACACTTAGGCAAGAATACAAATTTGGTCATTGCTCAAAACGAAACTTCACAAAATAACTTGAAATGACAATTTATCTTCATGGGACAAGTGGATATACTAAATTCAAGGTGTTAGAAACATTAAACACCTCTTAGGCTTCTCAAGTATAGATGGGTACACTTGCATCAAAAAGTGCTTATAGGGCTTGATTTCTTCAATGGTACTCAAAGTTAGGGCTTCAATTTTGAGTCCCAATAGGACCCATGCACATATTATTATGACTTTTTTAAAGTTGAAATTTTGAAAAATGGTGAGAAACACATAAGGCCTTTTAGGAATGTTTTTCATTCAGAATTCAAAAAGGAATAGGAAAAAGAGTTGAAAGAGGCAAAGAGATCAATCGTCTAAAGATGGATAAGACTTCCTCATGACTTACAAGTTAAGGAACCACACTCTCCCTAGAACTCCATTATGGCAAGAAAATTTGCACCATGATATGCAATGTTGGGATAGACTAGGGGTAGTTTCTGGATTCCACTTAGGTTTCAACCTCCTTTACTGATGCATCCATTGTTGGGGATCAATGAAGTTGTCAATGAACATGACATGGTTACTGAGGTGAGGACTTGGGAAAAACTTAACGATTCCAAGGAGTATTACTAGAGTTGGCAAAAAGGAGGAGTATGGGGCTTGTGTTGCAGAATATTTTAAAATTAAAGGCCAAAGTAGGGAACTATATCTTAGCTGGAGGACTAGAAAATTTATAAGTTGGGGGCAAGGATGGGCTTATGAAATGGCATAAGTTTATAGGTTTTTTATAGTTTTTATGGGATTTCTCCTATTTAAGTTGAAAGACTTTTTATTATAAAGATCTGTATAAACCTATAACTACTCTTCTTTTATATGGTTTCATGACATTATATAGTTTACTAGATATACTACTATGGTTAAGACTTATATAGGATAAATGAGATTATATATGTGTATGACTGGTAGATGAGAATGATCTTTCCTTTCTTACCATTAATGGGTAGGTTCCTAGAACTAAAGTATATGTGCATTAAATATTTATCATGAATTAATGGAATGAATATGTACTATGAAATATTGCATGCATACTAATATGTTGCAGGGATAAGTCAAAGGAAGGAATGCGTCTAAAGGAATTAATATCAAGATTATGAAGCCACCTTATATATACGATCCAATGAAGATTGGGTCAGTCTAACTACCAACTATCATGCAAATTTAGAAGTTTTTATGTCCTATATTGTTTGAAGACTTATTCAATCAAGATGCATATCATGATGTTGTAACTTATTGAATTGCTAAGTCCTCGTTATTGAGGCTAGATCTTAAAATTTTAGTTTTTTAATTTTCTTTAAATAAAGCAGTTGAATCTCAAGCCCTATCTATAGTTTTAGAAATATTTAGAATAATTGAGAAGGGGGGGGGGGGGGGGGGGGCAGAGGGGTGAATCAGTTACTCAAGGTCCATAAGTAAGTACCATTTGAACAATCAAACATATAACATTCACTGTTATGCTTATCTTGTTGTAGCTCGATATTGATAAAAAAATTATATCCTAAATATAACATACTAATTGAATGTAAACTTTATCAAATGTAAAAAATTATAAAAAAATCCATCATAAGTTTCACACTAGGATTTTACGTGCAAACCCAATTTGGGAAAAACTACCAACATGTCACCACTTTTTCACTCTTTTGAAGTGAGCTCTTTTAGGAGCCAACCCTACTAAAGGTTACATACACACTATTAACTGTGACCTAGTTAGAATATTTAATCACCCTATTAGGAGTGCCTTTGTTAGAGGACTTTGATCATTCCATTTAGAATTTCACCTTGCTAAAGGATTTACATAGACTCTTAAGTCCTTCAATGACTATTATGTCAACCTTTGATTAAAAGGATTTCAATACAAATTGTTTACAATTATAAAAAATAAAACAATAGGGTTTGATTTGTATGATTACAAATAAATTTTGTAGGTTCAAATCTTTATTTATTTCATGTGCTAATTTAGTGATAATTTTCTCATTGTCATCTATGTTCTTGATTCAATTTGCAACCCTTTCAAGTAGTCAATCTTCTCCTTTCAAACTTAAGATTTCTACTCATATTTACTTATTAACTTTAGTCACATCTATGCAAGTGATTCCTTTCTCTTGCTTTGCTCGCACTATATTTATTTTAATTCTATACCTTCTTAAATAGGTAGTTCTTTATTTGTCATTTTCCATGATCATTGTTAATCTTAGGGTTTACAATCTGGTTTAACATGTTTAGTGAATCTGCTCACCTTCTTGATCATCCTCTAGAAAATTCACTTGAATCCATCTACTAGGTCTTTACCTAATCCTCTTCTTTAATATTCCAACTCATCAATATTATCTTCAACATAGTTTACATATCCCAAGAAATAAACTAAGTTGGCTAGAAATCACAATTCCTCATATACATTCAAAATATTGTCACTTGGCAATCACTAAGTTCTGACACTTAGTCATCACTTAATCACTCTATTGTTGTAAGACTCTTTGCTTGGTATAAACTAAATTTCTCATTTGATGCCTAGATTTTCTCAACAATTATTGTGGCTTGGTTGATACTAGCATCACTCAACATACTTTAATCTTTTACTCTATTGCTCGGTTAAGCTTTGCATCCATGATATAAATAATCACTTTGACTTATCAAAGTCTAACTAATCAAATTTTCATTGTAGCTTCCTTTTCATAACTCAACCTTTCTTATTAGGTACTATTTTTATGAGAAATATCTCAAATCCTCTTCATCAATCAAATAGATATGACATTTAGATCAAATAGCAACATGTTTTATTAGTAGATTTGACATAAATGAAAAACAACAATTGTTCCAATTGTAAGTTTCCAACAATCTCTCTCTTTGGCATTGATGGAAAAATCTCAATACATCTTACAATACATACCATTGTAGGGATACAATCTCCCTCTTTGTTACCATACAATCCAAAAGATTTTACTTCTGTGAGTGATCAATATCCTTAGTTTCATTCTGACCATTCTAATTCTCATCTCTACAAGTTTAGAAACTTCCTCTATCATCCTCTCCCTCTTGGGTACATCTCTCTTCTTCTTTTTTGATACTATGTGTGTTGTATACATTGCATAATATTGCTTATATTGTATTATTTTATTTTATTTTATTATGTAATGTTGCACCTAGGAGCCCCTAGATAGGCGTGCAATATGGAGAGATCCCCATGGGATATTCTAAATGATTTCAATTGCATATGTATTTCAGCTCTATTAGAGGTTATGTGGAAATGGTTATATTTTTTATTTCAAGTTTCCTTACAAGTGGTATCAAAGCTATAGTTTTATTGTTGTAACTCTAGACTTAATCCATGGGAATGCATGCGAGGATAAAAGAAAAGGCAAGATATATAGATTTTATACGTTATTTATTGTAGATATGAGGATTTTGGATTTGTTGTTACAATGGGATGTTGGTAGAGTTTGGGCATGTAAAAATATTGGACAAAAGGATTTTTTGTATGTTTCATTTAAATGAGGGTTTTAAGGGGAAGCTTATAGAAATGACCACCTAGGTAAAAATAGACCTCATCATTGGATCTAGGTAGATGTTTCTATAAATTTTGATATATAATATGCCCTAGTTTTTCCATGTGAAGAGAAAATAAAAAGCTTTATAAGTTTCAGCCTATGACGACTATCAAATTTAATCCCATAGGAATTTTAATCACAAAAAAATAGCATGAAAAAATGGTAAAAAGATTGTCTTAGTAAAATGGGCATAACTTTCTCTCAAGTTATCAAATTTTAGACTTCTTATAAATGTTGGCAAGATAATTCAGAGCACTACAACTTGGTGCAGGTTTTATTCTGTGATTTTGAAATTTTGTCAAATTTAAAGAGCTCAAAAATTAGATGTCATTTATTTTGAGCATAAATTAGGGCATAACTTGGGCATACCAAGTCAAATTTTGGACTTCAAGCAATCAACAAAAAGCTCTTGGAGAACTCTATACATTGGTTCAGATTTGGTGCAAGTTTGGAATGATTTATTTGGTGATATATTGATCAAAATAGTTTATGATATATATTGACTATGGTAACACTTGAGTTTATGAAATTGTATATTTTGGAGAATTGAGATTTGATGTCACTATATACTCAGCTTATATTTCAGATTGGTCTCATGATGATATGATTATTAGTGTTTGATTTAGATATGTATGATGACTTGTTGGGTCTAAAAGTTGTGCAATTGTGTAAGCAGTCTATACTTACATGTTACATTTATGGCTTGGATATGGGTTGTCTTTGCCAATTGATCTTTAATTATTGATACATATTTAGATTGGTGGCTTGTATTTGGGTTGTGTATGCCCTTAGTCACATGATTTGTTGATTTTTCTTAATGTAGAAGGGATGAGATGTTACCAAGCATAGTTATGGTGGAGGACTATGGTTGACTACTTTATCTTGATAGGTTGGAAACTTTGAGAGTTAGATGTTCAATTCATGGTTTCATGGATTTTGTTAGGGCATGATTGGATATATAGGTACTTTATTGGTTCTAATTGGTTTGAATTCTAGATTTGATTTTGCTAGCATTTTTTCTTGGTTGAGGATCATGGTTATTTGGTTTCTTTTGAGGAGCTTATGATGTGCACTTTGATTTCTTTGATGGTTTGATGCCTTGGTTGATTCTCATGGTTAGAGGATGGTTTTTCATAATGATGTCATGGATATCTTGGATATATGGTTTAGTGGGAGCTTGTGACAGTCAAGGTATATTTTAGTGGCTTATATTCACAAATTGGCTAATTTTAGAATTTTTTGGCTAGTAATTTGGCTAATAACTTAAGATTTCATACAACCTAAATAGCCATAGTTTTATAAAATTTAGTTCTAGAGTATTTAAAATTGTTCAATAACTTATTTTAGTGAAAATTTTAAATTCAAATATTCACCACAATATTCATCACATAATTAGATTTGAGTCACCTAAATATAATATATTATTGAAGAAATTAAATTGAACTGACCAATAATTATCATAATGATTTGTCACTTTAGGGATATATCACTAATATTTAGTTTTCACTATTGATTTAAAGTATATGTAATGATCCTCATAATATTCCACGAGGTAAAAAGAATTCTCAATTTTGATTTGTAATATTCTATGGTGATTAATGAACTTCCTATTATTATTGAGATTCGTAAATACTTTAAACAAAAAAAATATGATTCAAAAATAATCGCCAATATTAATCATATTTAGAATTTAAAATGAGAAATTCACCAATAGAAATAATTTTGTTTTTTCAAAATAATGAAAAGTTCACCAATATTTTATATCCTTTTTTGGAGGCAAATTTCTTAAATTTTACCCTAGTGATAGTGATGAGGTGACAATGCATGATTAGCTCCTAGTTTAATTTGTATCTTCTTAGTTTGAAGATCTTGGTTATACTTGGTACTAACACTTTGGTTGTGTGAGTGTAGACTTGGAGGATCTTCATGTAGGAGGTGGATTTTACAATGACACGGGTGACTTAATAAAATGGTTGAGTGAGATTTTTTGACATTGATATATTTATTGAGTGTTTGCAAATGCTTAAGGTTTTTCTTAGATTTTATTCCTACATAAGCATCTTTGACATTTGCATGGTGCACTTATTTTATTCATGGTATGTGGAGATGGTTCTTCATGGTGTGTGGAAATGGTTGCATCTTGAGGACTCGTGACATTCTTAGCAAAGGTGTAGTTTATGCTTTCATTTTCCATGTTATCTTTGGAGTTAGAAAGGTTTCATTATTATTTCATGGTATACTCTTGATACACATTTATCATTTTGACATACTATGGTGTTTTCAAATGGAGCATTTTATCTCTTTAGTTGAGATGGTTTAAATCATGTTGTCATGCTTATTTTTTTGAGGCCATGATTTAGAATTTTGACATTAATTTTGGCTTAGTTTCTTGGTATTGAATACATTGATCATTTGCTAGATACTTCATGATATTGTTATGTTGCATTTGGAGTTGGCATGGATTGAATGGTTATAGTTTCTCATGCATAATGACAGTAGCGATGATGATTTGTCTTGGATTAGAAAAGTATTTTTTGAGATGGTTAATGGTTTTAGCAGGAAGTCTAAGAGGCATTCATCTATTATGGACTTGATAGGAGATTGTTCTTAGATGAGTCTTGGTTGGAGACTTGGAAATCTTGATGAGAATTCTAATCCCCCACTCATCATCTACTCATGTTGATATGAGATTGTTTTGAAGTGAAGAACCTGTAATGGAATAATCATTATTTTGATAATGATGTCAAACTTGCTGCTTGTTGGTGAGACAATTGCTTTTTGATATGAAAGTTATCATTTAGTTGATTGATGAAGAGGATTTGAAAAGAGGAGATAGAAAAAGCACCTAGAGAAAGGTTGAGTTATTTTGTATATAAAAGAAGTACTAAGACCAAGCAAGACATTGATACTATAGTGTATTGTTTATCTAGTTAAAGTCTAAAATGAAAGATTACTCAAGTTAATACTAGAAGAATATCAAGTAATAAAAATGTCTACTAAGCCTTGTTGAGTAGTCAGTGCAAGTCGAGAAGAAATCACTTGAAGCTAAGTGAAAATCAATAGGTTCCAAGCAAAGAAGCCAATAGGTGCAAACCAAGTGAATGTTAGTATATGCTGAGTAAAGTTTAGTTGGTGTTGAGCATCAATAAAATTTAGTGTTTTCTCAGTCAAATAGTGTTGATTAAGTGATAGAATAGTATAGATATTGAGTGACAACAAATAGTGTTAGATCAAAGATTTGATGAATCTAAGACGCTTATTTTGATTTCTTGAAGTATGAGAAGCATGTGGAAGATAACTATGATGAGTTAGTGGAAAAGAATTTAAGGTAAACCATTTTGACGTAAATTCAAGGAAGATTGTAGAGGAAGTTTCTAGAGGAACCAAATGGAAAAATAGGTAGATTCATTGAATCCTACCTAATCCTACCTAACCCTAAAATGGATGATTGTGGTTAAGAAGAAAAAGATCTAAATTCTCTATTTATAGAGATAGCTGGTCAAAAGAAAAGATTGTCTTGTGTGAGAACTTAAGGAAGACAAGGAGTATAGGGTATTTCTTTATTCAGTGGCCAAATAGAAGAGACTACAGTTGGCATACAAAGCAAGAAGGCTTAAGGGGATGAATTCTTGAAGGGTGAAAAAGTTATTAGAGCTGAAGAGTATGAATGCCAAGAAAAATGGAGGACTAAAATAGAGATATGTAATCTACAATTGAGTTGTAAGTTTTTATTAGATTAAGTCCTATTGGTACTTTCTAATAATTGTACTAGTGTAGATAAAATCATTTAGATAAAGGTTCATCTAATAGTCATTTGTAAATCCTTTAACCAGGTGACCTTCAAATGGAATGGTCTAAAGTCCTCTAACAAGGCTCATTCCTAACAAGATGATTGAAATCCTTGAACCAAGTTATATTTAATAGTGTATATCATAACCTTTAACAAGGTTGGCCTTTGATAAGGCATCACTTCAGAAGAGTGAGAATTAGTATCATGTTACTGGTGATTTTTCCCAAATCGGGTTTCTATGTAAAATCCTTATGTCAAATTGTGTGAATGTTCTTATGGTGTTTCATGGTTACATTTCTGCAAAGTTGTTTTGACCTAGGATAGTAACCTACAAAGTTAAATTATTGTATGATTTAATGGATGCATGCATGTTGAGGTTTTATGGATGTGGAACTGATCAGTACTGAAATTTTTTATTTGTACATTTGGACCTTGGATAACTAATTCACCCCCCTCTCATTTATTCTTAAGAATTCTAACAACTCGACAGTTTACTATTTGAGAGGTATAGCCCATTATTTCTCTCAAGTGCATTATGTTTATGCTTGTCTTTTATGGATATGGATCTTGAGCTATGGTACATGAGTTTGTCCTAGAGGGTTCATTTGAGAGATGAGTTAGCATTGGTTATCTCCTTGTGCATATGTTGTAATTAGGTTGGTTGAGTTTGGGAGATGGTTTTATATTGGGCTTATTCCTTGGTTTAGGAATGATTAATCAGTTTGATCTTCTTGTGAGAGGTTTACATCCATGATTAGTTATATGGTATAGTTTGGGTGTTGTTGCAGCATCTTAGTTGGGGTTTTATGAAGGATATCATACTTGTACAATTTATATCTAGAGGCATGTGTAGAAGGACATGATACAGGTTATGATTTGCATAGTTTCTCTAGTCTTGGTTATCTTCTTGGATGTTTGGTTTCAGTTACATTGGGTTTGATATTGGTTGGAGATTGTGATCAGTAGTTTTTCTTCATATATGTCATATGAGAGATTATGTAGTTATTTCTTTATCTAATTCCTTTGTTGATTGTGGTAGGATATTGGTTTATGTATTGTAGATGTCCTTGGTACTATATGGATTCACTTCTTTGAGATATTGTGAGTGTGTTGGTTATAAATTTGACATTATCTTTTACACTGAGAGCTTCTTGGTATATATGTGGTAGGTATTGTTCTTGAGGCTTATGATTGTAGGTTATAGATGGGATATGTTGATGATGTGAGATTCTCTTGGTATACCTTTGGAGGTATCAATAGTTGGATGGGTTTGCCACTTGTTGTGGTGGTATTTTAGCTATGCATATTTGGCAACTACAAATACATATGATCACCTTTTGGATTAGGTGCTTGTACTTGACATTTCTTTTGATAAAGGAATTTATGATCTTCTAATGCAACAGGTTGGGTGGCTTTCTCTTTGGATGGCTTCTATGTATGTCTAGTGGTAGTGGCATAATAGGAGGTGGGATCATTCATGTTTGAGAAGCTAGATAGTTTGATTTTTTTGTGGGTACAAGGATGAATCACTTAGTGTACTTTGGTCCATGATGATGGATGTGCTAAGAGGGATTTTTTCATTTCTCATTTATGTGGCTACAGAATGACCCTATGTAATGTATACAAGAGGGAGATTGTTGAGATTATGTGTGTTGCACACATTGCATAATATTTTTTATATTATATTATCTTATTTTATTATGTAATATTACACCTAGGAGCCCCTAGATGGATGTGAAACATGGAGAGATTCCCATGGAATATTCTAAGTGATTTCAATTGCATATGTATTTCAGATCTACTATGGGTTATGTGGAAACAGTTATATTTTCTTATTGCAAGTTTCTTGACATTCTTCAATGATTCTCTCCCTCTATAGTATATATCTCCCTCTTTGACAAAAATGAAAAAGGCACTTATCATTATTGGCTTCAATCACTTCATACATTTGGATTATGTAGATATTTGCATGTCTAGCTGAATTAGATGTCAGTTGTCTATGACTGATCGGTTAACTATCTACATCAATGTGTATGATATTCTAATTAGCACATTTTATGCAATGTACCTTATCTCTTTAAGTTTATTTGTTTAGGGGAATCATCCCTAATTTACCTCTAAGATATTAATGAGCATCTTTAGGTAAGGCTTTAAAGTATATGTCAACAATTTGTTCTTTATTGTGCACATATTCTAATGTAACTTCTTTATCTTGAACTAGTTCTCTCAAGTAATGATACTTGATAGCAATGTGCTTGGTCATAGTGTGCTTCATTGGATTCTTCAAAATGTTGATAGCACTTGTGTTATCATAATACATAACTATTGGATCTATAATCTCTTCTTTCATTCCTTTCAATAATTGATTGATCCACATTATATTTGAACATTTCATTGTAGCTAACACATACTTGGCTTTAGTTGTTGATTGGGAAATACAATTTTGTTTCTTTCTTTTCCATGACACCAATCTCTTTACTAGAATGCACCTCCACTAGTACTTTTTTCTATCATCAATATTTCCTGCCAAATCTAAGTCAGTGAATGCCTTCAACTCAAACCTTTCACTTATCTTGTAATGTAATCAATAGTCTTATGTACCTTTTTACATATCTCAATATCCTTTTCACTTCTATCATGTAATTTTCCTTAGGATTTTCTGAGAATATAGCAACTATACCAACTACTAATGTAATATTAGGTCTACTATGAACAACATATTGCAATTTTCCAATCATTGATCTATATAATGTCTAGTTCACATCAATAGATTCATCATTTTTATATAACTTATGTCCTATAGACATGGGTGTGCTCACTAGTCTTGATTCTTCTATTCCAAAAAAAATTAGTGTTTCCTTGATATATTTGGACTAAGTAATGAAAATACCAAACTTAATTTGATCTATTTCTCCATCATCAATGTTCTTACACAATTCATTGTTGATCTATTTCTTCTTCTAGCTATACCATTCTAAGGAGGGGTCCTTAGTGTTAACATCTATCTTTTAATTCCTCTATCATTGAAAAATGTATTGAACTCATTGGAAATGAGTTCACCAGCTCTATCAGATCTCAAACACTTTAGACTCTTCCTTGTTTCTTTTCAACTCTAGCTAAATACCACTTAAATAACTGAAAAGTATTAGATTTAGCTTTGAGAAGCATCACAATCATCATTCTAGAATAGTCATCAACAAATAGAATAAAATACTTATCTCCACAATAGCTTTGAACATTAATAGGTCCACATAGGTTAGCATGAATCAATTCCAAAATATCACTAGAAGTGTATGTTTTTCTCTTGAAAATAGACTTGGTCATTTTTCCCAATTGACATTGTTTACACATAGCATTGTTAGGATTATTCAGTTTAGGCAACCCTCTTACTTTCTTCATTTTACTTCATTTTACTATTGTTTATCAAATTTCCAAAATTCACATGACATAACCTCTTGTTCCATAGCCAAACATCTTCTTATTGTGCAAAAAAATATGTCTCATTAGATAAATCTAGGTAGAACAAGTTTCCTCTTGTCTGACCACCACTTCCAATTAGCTTTCCATCAATATCATATATCTTGACCTTTCTATGATGGAATTCAACTCTGTAACCTATTTTTTTAAGCTATGAAAAACTCAATAGATTATAGTTAAGTCCTTCAACACAATAAACATTATCACACTTGATCTTTTCAATTAATTGAACTTTACCTTTTACAACACATGGAATATCATTACCAAATTTAACATATCTTCCTTTCTATGAACCAATATCCTCAAATTTATCTCTATCACTAGTTATATGATTAGAACAACAACTGTCAATTATCCATTTGTCACTCTTTCTCACATATGAGATTAATGCAATTTTCTCATCTTTATTAGAATCTTCTTTCATAGAAACATAGACAACTTCATCATTGTTACTTTAAGATTCATTATAAATTTCTTCTTCAAAAATATAACAAGATTTCTTACCTTTGTCATCCTTGTTTTTCTTGTTGTCTTGATCATCTCTTCTTCCTTTGTACTTGATTTCCTTTCTTTCATCCTTATCTTCTCTGTTAGGAAACCAAGCAGCAATATGACCAACCTTGTTGCATGAAAAATAAATAATAGGTAGTTTACCTTTGTATTTACCTCTGACTCTTCCAAATCTTTTTGCAATAAGGGCTCCAAGTTCATCAAGCTCATCATCTGAACTGTCACTGTCACATATATGGGAAGTAGAGTTCTCAATACCTTTCTTATCACTATTTCATCTTTGATTTCTCCATTTTCACCATGAATAACATTAAGAAACATTTTATCTCTTGTACAATATTGTACTATGTTTTCACCTTCCATCATTCTCATGTCATCAAATTTACCTCTTAGGCTCTCTAATTTGACTCTCAAGACATTGTCATCACCTCCATATATGGATTTTAGTTTGTCCTACATTTTCTTTGCACTATCACATTCTTGTATATCATCAAACTTAGCATAGCTTAGGGCTAAGACAATCGCCAACATTGCTTGATTGTGTTCTTGATTTTTCTTCAATTTTTTAGCTATCAAAGGAGTAGTTATCTTCACATACTCACTGTCCATAAAGTTTATTGTAGCATCACTGATACTAGATATATGTAGCCTCATCAAAAAAATTCATGTAAGAAAGTTCTCCTTGTTCAGCTTTGGTATCTCCCTTTTGTGAGTCATGATCTTTTTCTTTAACTACCTTCAAAATTCTCTCTCTAAGCACTGGTGCTCTGATACCAATTGTTAGAAATGTTTAGAATAACTAAGATCAAGGGGGTAAATAAGTTACTCGAGTTTCATAAGTACCATTTGAACAATCAAACATATAACATTCATTGTTTTGCTTATCCTTTTGTAGCTCAGTCTCTACCGTATAGTGATAAAAAAATTACTATCCTTAAAATAACATACTCACTGAATGTAAAATTTAACAAATGTAAATCATAAAATATTCATCACAAGTTTGATAGTGGGATTTTACATTGAAACCCAATTTAGAAAAAACCACCAACACTATGTCACCACTTTTTCACTCTTTTGAAGTGAGCTCTATTAGGAGCTAACCCCATCAAAGGTAACACTACAAACTGTTAAATGTGACCTAGTTAGAGGATTTAATCACCCTATTAGGACTAGCCTTGTCAAAGGACTTTGATCATCCCATTTAGAATGTCACCTTGCTAAAGGGTTTACATAGACTATTATGTCCTTCAATGATTGTTAGGTTAACCTTTGATTAAAAGGATTTCAATATAAACTATTTACAATTATCAAACAAAAAATAATAGGGTTTGATTTGAATGATTACAACTCACTTTTGCAAGTTTAGAACATTGTTCAATTCATGTGCTAATTCACTAGTAAGTTTCTCATTGTCATATATGTTCTTGATTCACTTTGCAACCCTTTCAAGTAGTCAACCTTCTCTTTTCAAACTTAAGCCTTCTTCTTAGATTTACTTATAAACTTCAGCAACATCTATGCAATTAATTCCTTTCTCTTTCTTTGCTCTCACTATATTTATTTTAACCTCTATACCTCCTTAAATAGGTAATTTTTTCTTTGTTGTTTTCCATGATCACTATAGATCTTAGGGTTTACTATCTAGTTCAACATATTCAGTGAATCTATCCACCTTCTTGATCATCCTCTAAAAACTTCTCTACAATCTATCTATTAGGTATTTACCTAATCCTCTCCTTAAATTTAATGATCCAACTCATCAATCTTATCTTCTACATAGTTTACATATCCCAAGAAATTAATTGAGTCGGCTAAAAATCATGATTCCTCATATACCACTACTACATTTGAGCCTAAATTTTCATAGTAGGCTATCACCCAAGTGACAATACCACAAAATGGCTCCTATTGGATAAGTGTCAAACTTTTGCTATCGCAAATTGTGATGGAAAGGGAATTCATCACAATTGCGATGGATAAAATTGTCATAACTTAGAACAAGGCAAGGGCAATAGCTCATCTTCATGTTGTCCAAATTGCAATAATAAATTGTCACAATTATGATTGCTTAAGCTTTCATTCAATCATCACACTTGTGATGGGTATGTGATAGTTGTGCTATGGGAGTGACAGCTATCTATCATGGGAACAAGGGATTGCAAGTGTGGTGAGTATGCGACAGTTGTGTTGTGGGAGTGACAACTATCTATCAGAACAAGTCATTGAAATTATGATGGGTAACCAAATTATTATTAAAAATAAAATCTTCTTGTCAAATGAGGTCCTTTTACTAATATGAAGATTATTAGTTCTTTTTTTGTAGCAATGAAGATCAATTATACATGACTGGCCTGTAAATTCCTTGGGTAGATGTTCTACGTACAAAATACCATGGGACAATGGAGTCTAATTTGTTTTATATAACCATATTATAGATGATATATCTAAAAGTATAATATTGATTGGCTTACGCTTTTTTTCTAGTTGGTTCTATGAATAGGATTTGAGTGCTCATTTTCTTTTCAAAACCATAGGCAAAAGGATCCAAATATATGTTTATCTTTAGATCATCTTGAGAGAGGAATCATTTGAAGCAATCCTAGAGGATACATGACCAAGTTAGACATGCAAAGCTCAATAACTTCAAATACATAATTAAAGACCTCTAATAAAAATGCAAACCTATTGGGTTTTTTTAGAAAGACCTAATGTCATATGCATATAAATTGAGATTACATATTGAACTATGGTGTCCTTTTGCATTGTCTAAAGCCAAGAGATTCACACAGTTAGTTTGTTAGAGTGTAGGTGTTGTTGTACCAAAAGACTAATCTTTCAATATCTGATACAACCACTCAACTTGTAGTATGTATGAGGTGGTTAATCCATTTTCACGAATCATGAGGGGAGCACAAAAAAATTTCCAATAATCTCCCCCTAGTGTTACTCGAGGGTATGACGATTTGAACCTATGACCAAGCTCTGATACCACTGGTTAGAGTGGGGTTGTCATTGCACCAAAAGAATAATATTTCAATTCCTAACAACCACTTAACTTATAGTACACATGAGTTAGTTAAGTCCTTGTCATGAATTTGGATGGGAGCATTTAACAAATTTTCAAAATAGTTGTCATACAATCATAGGTTAATGTTGAGCTTCACTTGATTTTGAGAATAGTTTAATATTCTCTACTAATCAGGGCCAACCACATGAAGGTTGAAGCTCATTTTTCCCTATCCACCCCCCCCAACATCTAAATTTCCCATTGACATCTAAAATATTTAAGAAAGGGTCAATCTTTAAAGTATAGAAAAAGGTTCTATACCTACAAAAGTGACATCATTTTTCCATCTTCTGGTGCATGTCATTTTTTTGTTGCATCCAAAATAAGATTTTTCCACTCTGAATCAAGAATGCATAGGCCACTACATTCTATATGCATGTATAATAGGTAGAGTTAAAAAAACATAGCACACTTACATTTATTTAATAGGTCTATTAAGTTTTTAAAATTATAGACCATCATGAACATTAGAACTCTAGCTGTTATGGCTAAGAGAATGTCCTCAACAAGCCAACAAATAGAAAGTCTTGATTTTCTTTCATGCTGAGGAGATTACCCTTTCCTATAAGATTCAAAGTTATAATGTTTGTTATGGTCTATAATTTAAATACCTAATTAAAGAAATGATCAATCTTTAAAGTACCTATAATGTCCTAATCACCTCCTTCTATTCTTAGGGGAAGTCCATCTTCATTTCTCATGAACAATTCATCACAATTCTTTAGTTATTCCCTTACATCTAACATGGGCACACCCAAGAATTTCATCATCGCCTTTCGCATAAAATGAATCCAATATTACAAAATGTCCCCTAAGAAATAATAGTTCAAGTGAAATAAACACATGAAAAATGAGAGATAAAAAGAGGAATCTACTTACCAATAGGCATTGCCATCACATCTATGGCCATGCTACATGTTCAGTGAGTTTTATTATTTTTCTGTTGTGCCAAGATCTCTCTATTTATATAGATAAATACATACATAGACACACACATGTGTGTGCATGTATGTGTATATATATATATATAGACACACACATATGTGTGTGCATGTATATATATATATATATACATATATATATGTATATATATATACATATATATGTATATATATATACATATATATATGTATATATACATATATATGTATATACATATATATGTATATACATATATATGTATATATACATATATATGTATATACATATATATATATGTATATACATATATATATGTGTATATATACATATATATATGTATATATATATATATATACATACATAATTATAGATCACAAGGGCATGACAATGAGATGCAATGATCACAAGGACATGGCAATGAAATCCTAGATCTCCACTGATCTTCACAATCCACAAGATCTCTTTGCTTATATACATATACATATAAATATATACATACATATATACACACATAAATATATACATACATATATACATATATATACACATACATACATCTGCATATGCAATTTTATCACCTTGGAAAACTATATTTGATCTTACTAGCTAGGAACAGCTGATTGTTCATTTTATTGTACCTAATTTTATGACAGTTCTATAGGAATTTTTAATCAACCCAACTAATCAATAATTAGACCAATTTAACTGGGTTATGGCTTGTTTCTTTCCAAAAATATCTGCTATGATATTTTTTAGTAAAATTTCTATCAAACTCTACCCATTTTTCTTGGTCTACATTATTTTTGTGTAGGATCTTGAGGTAAGTCACTTCGCATGGGTTCAGTGAGATTTATTGTTTTATTATTTGGATTTTGGAATATGTATGTAGCTAGATCATTTTTTTGTTGTGCCAAGATCTCTCTGTATATACACATAGATAGGCACACACATATGTGTGTGGATGTACGTATATATACACATATATACATATGTATCTATACACATATATATACATATTTATATATGTATATACATACATACATACATATATACATACATACATACATACATATATACATACATACATACATATACATAAATAAAATTAATATATGTATTGCATCTGCATTTTCTTTGCGATTGCTTATAAGAGTGTTTCAAGGTTAGGAATGACTTCAACATTCTTTGCATGGTTTAGAGGTAATTTCTTGTGGTAGATGCTTTTGCAAGGGAATGAGCCTCATGATTATAGCATTACATAGAAGAACAATGTGCTTCTTCAACTCCTTACACTCAACTCTTCATTGAAGTTATTCTTCCAGTAGTAAAAATAACTCCTACGAGTTCATGGGAGCCAACGGACCCTAAACCTATGCTATATTTTCTAGAGACACAAGAGAAGTTATTACTGGCTTTTCATAACATTCTAGATCATATAGTGATGCCCAAATTAACATCAACAGTAGATACCTGGGATCCTCGCAAGGAAAGTATGCCAATATATGCATGGTTACATCCTTGGCTTCCATTGTTGGGCCAAAATATGGAGCCTTTATATCCAACCATTCATTATAAATTGGGGATTGTGCTTTATGCCTGAAATGCAAGTGATGCATTTGCATATCCAATTTTATCATGTTGGAAAAAAATGCAATTTTATCAACTTGGAAAACTATATTTGATCTAGATAGCTGGGAACAGCTGATTGTTCATTTTATTGTACGTAATCTGATGATAGTTCTATAGGAATTTGTAATCAACCTAGCTAATCAACAACTAGACCAACTTAAGTGGGCTATGGCTTGTTTCTTTCTAAAAATATCTTCTATGATATGTTCTTTGTAAAAAATTATGTCTAACTCTACCCATTTTTCCTAGTCTACATTATTTTTGTACAGGATCTTGAGGTAAGTCACTTAGCATGGGTTTAGTGAGTTTTATTATTTTATTATTTGGATTCTAAAATATGTATGTAGCTAGATCAATTTGTTCTCTTTTCCAAGATCTCTCCATATATATACATACATAGGCATACAAATATATGTGTGTATGTATGTATATATACATATATACATACATATATACATATACATAAATAATAGTAATATATATATTGCATCTAAATTTTCTCTACCATTTCTTATAAGAGTTTTTTAAGGTTGAGAACCAATTCAACATTATTTGCATGGTTTAGAGATAATTTCATTATGGCAGAGGCTTTTACAAGGGAATGACCCTCGTGATTATGGCATTTACATAGAAGTAGAACTTGCTCCTTTAACTCCTTACACTTAACTCTTCACTAAAGTTATTCTTCCAATAGTGAGAATAGCTTCTACAAATTCCTGGGAGCCAAGAGACCTTGAACCTATGCTACAATTTCTAGATACATGGGAGAATTTACTACTGGCTTTTCATAACATTTTGGATCATATAGTAACGCCCAAATTAATAGCAATAGTAGATATTTGGGATCCTCACAAGGAGAGTGTGCCAATACATGCATGCTTACATTTGTGGCTTCCATTATTGGGCCAACATATGGAGCCTTTATATCCAACCATTAGTTATACATTGGGGAATGTGCTTTATGCCTATCATGCAAGTGATGCATCTACATATGCAATTTTATCACCTTGGAAAACTATATTTGATCCTACTAGCTGAGAACAACTAATTGTTCATTTTATTGTATGTAATCTGATGACAGTTCTACAAGAATTTGTAATCAGCCTAGCTAATCAGCAACTAGACCAATTTAACTAGGTAATGGCTTCTTTCTTTTTAAAAATATCTACTATGATATGTTTTTGTAAAATTTCTCTTGAACTATGCTTATTTTTCCTAGTCTACATTATTTTTGTGTGTGACTACCCATATCACATGTAGGCACATTAAAATTGGATTAGTAAGGGAAGCAAGTTTTTGTTGCAAGGAAGAAATAATTTGGTCAATACTAATGATAGTGGAATCAATAGAGGAAATAGATGGAAATGACACATTTGAAACACTAGGAAGAGTGGAAAAATTAGCTAGAATAGAAGGTTCTACAGGTGGGACATTAGGAACCATAGTAGGAGGATTAGGATAAGTGTAAGGAACACTATTGTATGAAGATTATGAGATAGGAAATGAAGCAAGTGGAACACTCACAAGTATAAAAGAAATACTAAGACTACTAATAGGAGGATTAAATGTTTGAATATAAGTAGTCACAATAGGAGCAATATAAGAAGGTATGCTAGAGATAGGTTTGGAAAGAGACAAGGTAGGTTACATACTAGTGATATGTGAAGGCATTCCTATTTTAGATGTAGCTTGAGCTAAAGGCTTAATGTGAGTGTGGAAAAAGTGAGTAAGACCACATAAAAGATCTATGCCCATCATTACAAGTCACTTTCTTAAGAGCATCAAAAGTAGCCATAGTATCGGTATTGTGATTATCTTGAAGAAGTCAATCATGCATTTTATCAATCTTGGTAGCAATCTTATGAACTTGTTCAAGAGGAAACCTTAAATATTTATCCTCATCATGAGATGAATGAGAAGATTCATGCTCCATAGAAGGATTAGGGTCACGAGAAACCATAGGATCACCAAGGTTCCTATAGAGAGGATAAGAGGAATCTTGATCAAAGTGAGCCATGAGTCTATGACTTATCCTAAGAGGATACTATAAGTAGGGATTGAGGTAATATAGCACAAAGATTCAAGATTGTCAATAGCCCAAGGATGCACCTACATTAGAGATGCAAGGTTTCAAAAACAAGATGTTGCATAAGGACATATTAACATCTGAAGAAATTCAAAACATAAATCCCATGTGCATTCTTAATCCACATATCCTCTTCATCAATCATCCTAGGATTCTGTCCAAACTTACTGCTACAACTAACTATATCATTAGAAATATCATCTCTTCTCTTGCTATTGCAACTACGAGGATCAAATGAATCATATTTGTGGCAAGCCTTCATCTAATTAGAATTTTTTTTTCTTCTTCCTTTTCTCTTAATCAAAAGATTAGATAATTGTCTTTCAATAGTAGGAACCTCAACCAAAGGTTTTTCTATCTTCAAACTAAAAGTCTTAAAAACACTTAAGTTCTAGCACTACAACATTTGGGATCAAATTGCAATGGTGGGGTAATTTGTGGATTTCATTTTTTTTTGAAATTTTCCTGAATACCATTGCAATATTGACATTTCCATCATAATTGTGATGAATGTTGAGAATTGATTAAGGAATATTATTATAGAAGGATATTGTTGAGAATAGATTGATATAAGTATGATCAATATATATGTTTCAATCATTATTTTGTCACTGATGTCAAACTTGCTAGTTGTTGGTAAGAAAACTACTTATATGATCTAAGTATTATCACTTATTTGATTGATGAAGTGGATTTGATCAAAAGATGTAAAAATAACACCTAGAGGAAAGGTTGAGTTATGATATGTAAATGATTACAAGAATCAATTAAGATAGTGATAATATGATGTATTGATAATCTACTTAAGATTCCAAAGGCTGGTTACACTAAGCGAGTATAGAAGAACAAGTTAAACAAAGTTTTTTTGCCAAGCTTGACTAAGTGGATAGTAGGTGCCAAGAAAATTGAGTGTAAGCTGAGTAGAAAATTAGTTTGAGCTAAGTAAAAGTCTATTCTAGTGAATGTCGAGAAAAATAGTGGATGCTGAGTAAAGTTTACTTGATGCCGAGCATAGTAAACTTTAGTTTGTGCTGAGTCATTTTATAGAGGATATCAAGTGATGTAGTATGTATCAAGCATCAGAAGCAAGTTAATGCCAAGTGGTTGCATTATTTGAAAGATCGTGAATATAATGGATCTGAGCTAACAAGTTTGTTTTCTTGGATTAAGTGAACTAGGTAGAAGAGAAGACTGATGAGCTGGTGGCATAGAATTTAAGGTAAACCATTTTGAGGCAAATTCAAAGAGAAATTTCTAGAAGAGATATGAATTATGGGGTAGATTCATTGTATCCTATCTAATCTATCCTAACTCTAAATTGGACAATGGTGAATGAGTAGCAAGAGATCTTAATTTTCTATTTATAGGAATGGTTGGTCATAAGCAAAGGTTGTTATGTATGAGAACCTAAGGAAGACAAGGAGTCAAGGGTTTTGCTTCATCAATTGACCTAAGAGAAGAGTTTGCATTGGCATGTTAAGCAAGAAGGCTTAAGGGTATGAATGCTTGAAGAGTGAACAAGCTATCAAAGCTGAACTGTGTGAAGGCCAAGTAGAATGGAGGACTAAAAGAGAAATATGTAATCTACAAATGGAGTTGTAATTAGTTATCAAATTAAGCCTTACTGTTACTCTCCAATAATTGTATCAGTCTAGGGTAAATCCTTTGGATTAAAGTTGACCTAACAGTCATTTGTAAATCCTTTAATTGGGTTACATTCCAAGTGAATGGTCTAAAGGCCTCTAACAAGTCTCACTCCTAATAGGGTGATTGAAATCCTTTAACAGGGTCACATTTAACAGTGTGTATTATAACCTTTAATAGGGTTGGCCTCTCACAGGGCATCACTTTACAAGAGTGAAAAAGGGTAGCATGTTACTAGTGATTTTTCCAAAATTGGGTTTCCACATAAATTATTTTGTGAAGTGTTTTGTTGAATCTATTATGTTTCATGTTTACATTTCTACAAATTGATTTGAAGGTAACCTACAAGTTTTAAGTGATTGCATAATCTTATGGATGCATGCATAATAATAAATATTTTATGGGTTCATTAAGCTATGAAAAGTTGTATTTATACATCTGGACCTTGGATAACTAATTCACCCCCCCAGTATTCTAAAGTATTCCAACAACAAATGTGTGAGTATATGAAAACAACAACAACAAAAGAAAAAAAAATATGACATAAATTATTTCCCATTTTTTTTTATCAATTATGGAGAGCTACACATGAAAGAGGGTGGAGAGCTCCAAATGAGGGTGAAAAGCTCTAAACTTTAGTGGAGAGCTCTGAGCTCTAAATGTTGGTGGAAATTTCATTGTCGTGCCCTTGTGATCACTGCATTTTTTTACCATTATGATCACTACATTTTTTTTTTTGTGTCCTAGGTGGAGATCAGGGGAGATCTAGGATTTCATTGTCATGCCCTTTTGATAACTGCATTTCATTGTCATTCCCTTGTGATTGTTGGATTTCATTTTTTTTCCCTTGTGATCTCCACATTTTTTTTTCATGCCCTTGTGATCTTCATGCCCTTGCTCTGTGATTTTGTTGATGTGTTATTCCTTTGTGATCTTTGTGCCCTTTCTCTATGATTTTTTTCAAGGGGAGAAGAGGTACCTATTTAAATCTTCTTTTATTTTCCTTCTAAACATGTATCTCATTATATTTCCTCTAGTAGGTGATTAGAGAAGCTTCTCTTTATGTATATGTATGTGTATATATACATACATACACACACATATGTGTGTCTCTATGTATGTATATATATAAAGAGAAGCTTCTCTTAATGTATATGTATGTATATATATACATGCATACACATATTTATGTGTGTATGTATGTATTTATACACATACATATACATAAAAAGAAGATTCTCTATTCACCTATTAAGACAAATATAAAGAGATGTTAAAGGTGATTAGATTTCTTACAGATTTGGCTATGAATGTCTTTTCTACTTTATAAATATAATTATTAGTAATCTCTAATCTTTATATTTGAAGTTACTGAACACCAAAGGGTAAGGAATTTATTGATTTCAATACCTCTCTTGGTTGTTTAGTTGGATATAAATATTGTTTCAAAAGACACAAAGCCAAAAAAGCATGTCACAAGAGGACATGTCTCATGTCCACTCATGACAGGACTGTTGATATAAACAATTATTAACCTTATACTAATAACTTAAGTTAATGCCTAACCAAACATGATTTATATTAAGTTGTTGATCTATATAAACATAAATAGATCATTTTCTTGGTCCTATTATTACTTAATGTGAATGCATTTGATCATTACCTGGATGATATTATGCATGAGATATTTACTTAATCACCAAGAAATAATATGATATGTAAGTATAGATTTTTGCATACTTAGTTTGGTATGAATAGTTTCAATTTAATGCAAGGATAATTGATTGTGTGAATTCAAGACATGAATGATTAATTTAATTTAGCACAAGTACTATGCAAGTGTGTATGTATGCATGTAAGTAGTCACATAGTGAATTGATATACATGCATACATGCACATATGCATATAATCATCATAATCATTTATCCTTGAATTTTACCAAAGCTATTATATAACAACAAGAGATACATGTTTAGAAGGAAAAAAAGAACATTTACATAGGTACCTCTTCTCTCCTTGAAGAAAACCATAGAGAAAGGGCATAGAGATCACAAGGGCACATCACGATAATGAAATGCAATGATCACAAGGGAATAACAACAAAATCCTAGATCTCCACTAATCTCCACCCTCATTTCAAGCTCTCCACCCTCTTTCATGTGCAACTCTCCACAATAAATCAAAACAAATGGGGAATTATTAATGTTATTTTTTTTTTTTGTTTTTTTTAATAAACCATAATCCACAATCCACAAGATCTCTCTATGTATATACATACATACATATATAGACACACAGATATAAGTATATATGTATATATACACATATATACATATACATATGTATATATAGGTATATATACATACATACATATAGACATACATATATGCATACTTAAATATACACATACATATATACATACATGAAAAAAACAATGCACTTTCTAAGAGTTTACAATTGTTCAACAAAATTAATGTTTTACAAGAAAATGCACCTAAAGAATGGTTAGCTTAGGAGCAAGAACATAGTGTCAAAATAGTACAGAAAGTGCTTGACATGAGAGGTCCGCAAGTGAGGGTGTTGACCAATCTTAAAAACTTGAATGATGAAATGAAAGCTATCAATAATCAAACACCTATGCCAGAGTTACAACACAATGTGAAGTTGATTTTAGATATGGTAGAGGTAGATATTCATACAACACAATGTGAAGTTGATTTTATATATTGTAGAGGTAGATATTCAAAAGTTTGATAATCAAAATTTAAGGCATGAGAGAGAAGGAGGAGTGGCTTTGGAAAGAGAAGGAGAAGGGGCAACTTTAGAAAGAGACTACATGGAAAAAACAACAACTAGACAACATAGATGATATTATGGGAGCCATTGGATAGAATCTAGGAAAGTGTTGTGGTAGGTACTATGACATTGCAATCACTTGCAAGTGTCTTTGAGAATTTACAGTCCAAATATCAAGAGGACTACAAGTTGTACAATTTGTCATGTATTGCATTTGCATTTTCTTATAAGAGTGTTTCAAGTATTGACATAGTCTCCCTATGATGATCCCAAGTATTAATTTCTTATAAGAGTGTTTTTAGTTTGGGAGCCACTTCAATATCCTTTGCATGGTTTAGAGGTGATGTCACTATGGTAGAGCCTTCTGCAAGGGAATGAGCCTCATGATTATGGTATTTACATAGAAGCATAACTTGCTTCTTCAACTCCTTACACTCAATTCTTCATTGAATTTACTCTTCCAAAAGTGAGAATAGCTGCTACAAATTCTTGGGATAAGTTACTATCATCTTCATTACTCCATAACATTCTGGATCATATAGTGATGCCCAAATTAATAGCAGCAGTAGATACTTTGGATCCTTGTAGGGAGAGTGTGCCAATACATGCATGGTTACATCTCTAGCTTCCATTGTTGGGCCAATGTATGGAGCCTTTATATCCAACTGTTCATTGTAAATTGGGGAATGTGCTTCAAGCATGGCATGCAAGTGATGCATCTGCATATGCAATTCTGTCACCTTGCAAAACTGTATTTGATCCTGCTAGTTAGGAACAAATGATTTTTCATTTTATTGTACCTAATCTAATGATATTTCTATAGGAATTTTTAATCAACCTAGCTAATCAGCAAGTAGACCCAACTAAATGGGTTATGGCTAGTTTCTTTCTAAAATTTCTTGCAAACATTGCCCATTTTTCCTGGTCTACATTGTTTTTGTGTGGGATCTTGAGGTAAGACACCTAGCATGGGTTGAGTGAGTTTTATTGTTTTATTATTTTGATTCTAGAATACACACACACACAGACACACACACACACACACACACACACACACACACACACACACACACACACACACACACACACACACACACACACACACACACACACATAGCTGGATAAATTTTCTATTGTGCTAAGATGTAATAAGCACCTTTAAAAAGATCTCTAAGATATACATGTTTAGAAGGAAATATAAAGAGATACATTTTTAGAAGGAAAAGAAATTAACATTTACATATCTCTTGAAGAAAATTGCAAAGAAAGGGCATGGTACGGCAACGAAATCATAGAACAAGGACATGAAGATCACAAGGACACAATACAACAACAAAATTTTAGAGCAAGGGAATGACAACAAAATCATAGAGCAAGGACATGATTAAAAAAATGTATAAATCACAAGAGCACAATAATAAAATTGTAGAGCAAGTGCACAACAAAAAAATCAAAAGATCACAAGGGCACATCAAAACTTAGATCTCTCCAACCTCATTTGAAAATCTCCACCCTCTTTCGTGTACAACTCTCCACAATCAAAACAAATGGAGAATGATTTATGTCACATTTTTTTTATATTCACATGGGTGTCACAATTACGATGCCAACATCAATATTGTTATGATGTTAGAGACTTGCAAAAAAACATGAAAATAACCAAAAATTACACCATCGTCACAAATTTTCATCACAGTTTGACCCCAAATATTGTAGTGTACATTCAAAATATTGTCACTCAGCAATCATTAAGTTCTGACACTTGGTCATCACTTTAATCACTTAGTCGCTATAAGACTCTTTACTCAACATCAACTAACTTGCTCAGTTGATATTGATGCTCTGTCAATCACTAGATTTTCTCAATACTTACTATGGCTTGATTGATATTAGTATCACTTGGCATAACTTAATCTTTTACTATATTTCTCAATTATGCATCCATAATATAAATAATCACTTTGTCTTATCAAAGTCAAACTAATCAAATGTCCATTATAGATTCCTTTCTATAACTCAACCTTTCCTCTTAGGTGCTATTGTTATGAGAAATATCTCAAATCCTCTTCATCAATCAAATAGATATGACATTTAGATTAGATAGAAATATGTATTATTAGTAGATTTGACATCAATGAAAAAACAACAATTGTTCCAATTATAATTTTCCAACATATAGTTTAGTGGAGTTTGTAATTGTGAAAGTGTTTTCATACAATAGACTATTGTTTTTTCTAATCTTGTACTATTTTATAATTTGATATCAATGAAAGTTGTTATTGTTATGTTCTAGTATTTAAGTTTCATTTGTATTTGTTTACTCATTCAAGGGGGGCCACTTGGTGAATATACCTAGTTTGTAGAATTAGTCTTTACTATTTAAGATTTAGCTAAGAATTTATTGCTTTTGCAGCCACTGGTAATAGAACAATTAGCTATTCCTATAGCAAAGGAAAATAGTGTAGAATCTCATTTTTGTTTTGATTCTCATATCTTAGAATAAATTATCTTACAACTGCAAATAGATTTAGCATTTTCATTCGTGTCTTCATAGGATTAGAAATGGCTATTAAGAAGGTTTAAAATCATATACTTTGAAGACATCATTTCAAGTTTGCATCCCTAGTCGATTAAGTAAATGGGTCTAATGAAGAGTTTGGTTGCCATATTGGATGTCTAATCTATGAGTATAATCTCTAGGTTTCCAGAACAATCATTTGGTCAAGAAATCATAATGAGTCCTAATATCTAATAACTATCCCAAAAGGTCTTAATCAAGTTTTAATTCATCATAAGTGATCCTAGGACCCCTTGGTAGCTATTAGGACTCTATACAATACACTATTGGGTCCTAATGTGTCTGGATATATCTTAATGGGCCCTAATACATTCTATTATACTCCTAAGTTTTCCTATAACTCCTTCCTATTGAGACCCATTATGACTCATTAGAACGCATTAGGTCCCATTAGGACTTATTAAAATGTATATAGACCCATATGATACATAATAGGTCCTATTGTGTAATAAGTTTCCTAAGGGGTCCTAATTGGTCCTAAGTGGTCCAAGGACCCTAAAATACCCATTGGAACATATTAGGAAAATTTAAGACCCATTAGGACACATTAGGTCCTATTAGAACACAATAGGACTCCCTAGAATGCATTAACAATTATACAACACACTAATGAGTCCTAAGTGGTTGTAACATATTTTAAGGGTCATAATGTATCTTAAGTGGTCTTAGGATCATTTAAGACCTATTACAACTTGTTACAACCCTTATGATACATAATAGGTCCTAATAGGTTCTAATGCATAATATGTTTCCTAAAGAGTTGTGATCATGTCCTAATTGGTACTAAATGGTCATTGGACCCCTAGAAACCCATTAAGACACATTAGGATCCATTTTAAAAAATTAAGACACATTAGAAAAAATTAATTCCCATTAGGACCCATTAAAATACATTAGGACCCTTATGATACATAATGGGTCCTAATGAATAATAAGTATCATAAAGGATCCTAAGTGAATCCTTATTGGTCTTGATGGGCCTTAAGAATTCCTAGGACCACTTAGGAAAAATTAGAACCACTCAGGATAATTATTAAATACGAGGACATCTTACAACCCATTATGTATCTTAAGCATCCTAAGGAGTCATAATTGTGTCCAATTGGTCCTAAAGGGTCCTAGGACCCCTTAGTACCTATTATGACACATTAAGACCCATTATGACACATTGAGATGCATTATAACACATTAAGACTCATTATAACACATTAAGTTCCATTAGGATCCATTAAAACATATTAGAACCCTTATGATATACAATGGGTCTTATTACATAATATGTGTCTCAAGGGATCCTAATTAGATCCTAATTAGTCTTAATCATTCTTGGAACCCCTTAATACTTATTAGTGTACAATAGGACTCCTAACAAACAAAATTGAGACTCATCAGAACACATTATGTCCCATGAGAACACCTTAGGACCCATTAGTATCCCCTATAACACATTAACTATTATACAACACATTAATGGGTCCTAAGTAATCCTAATACATTGTAAGGGGTTCTAATGAGTCCTAAGTGGTCCTAGGACCCCTTAGGATCCACTATAAAAACTTAAGATCTATTACAACCCCTTAGGACTCGCTATGTTCCCTTAAGACCCCTTAGGACCCATTACAACCCTTATAAGACATAGTGGATCATAAGTGGTCTTAATAAATCATCTTGGCTCATAATGGGTCCTAAGTGGTCACCACTTAGGACTCCTTAGAACCTATTGTAACCTTTATGATATATAATAGGCCCTTATGCATAATAATTGTCCTAAGGAGTCCTAATCGAGTCTTAATTGATCTTGAGTGGTCATAGGACCCCTTAGGACCTATTAGGACACATTAAGTCCCATTATGATAATTTAAGATCCATGAGAACATACTAGATAAAATATATGGTTATTTTTTTTACATGTACATGAACTTGATAGATTATATTATATTATTTCTTGATATAGCTTTGATTTTTTTTATATGTAGATTTTTGATAGATTAGATTTTTTTTTTTTTTTAAATAAATATTTCAATTCTTAGTAAAATTATTTGAAAAATGGTTTTAAAAATTCATAATCCCCCTTTGAAATGAGGTAATATTTGATTTTCAAAATGTCACCCCATTTTGAAGTCAGGTCCCATTGCTAGCATGCAAAAATTCAAATGCATACTTGAAGAACTAGGTGACATTTTATAAGAGGGATATTGTTTCACAAATTTTGATACTTTCCCTTTAAATTTGCTTCTGGTTTAGCTTTGCAAATGGCTTGGTCAACCAACCCTTAGGATTGCTTCTAGTTTGACTTGATGGAGGTCATTTCATTCTAAAAATATTTTTAACACTTTGGACACAAATTGGAAGGATTTTTCTACATAATGGTTTGACAAATAAATCTATTATATAATAGATTGGAGGATTCTAAATGTGTAAATTGTTTATATATTTGATTGATTATTCTATTTTCCATTCAATTTATAATGAAAGAGTTCTACAAACCTCTAGAGAACATGGTATTTTTTTATTTTAATAATTTTTTAATTTGAAAGTATCTTGTTAAAAGATTTATATGATATCAAACTAGAGACAATTCTACACAATTTATAAAAATTAAAAATTAAAAAATCATATGTTTAAGACAAATTATGCTTGTCATATACAAGAGGTTTTAAAAAAATAATTATGCTTAGTAAAAATTTAATAAAAGACAATACTCAATAAAAAAATACAAAATAATATTGTCATCAATCTTAATTGAGCTATTTATATATCCCCCAAATGATTAAGAGAAATAGCTTCATTTACATTAAAAAAATTCTTCTTGTACATGAGTATAGTATGGTCCTCAAACATGGACATTTAAAATGTGGGTTTTAGTAATGCCTGCTAAAAATTAAAATTTATCATTTGGGTATTAAAATAAATTACATATTTGGAAAGTAGACTTTTAGTACTACAACTTATGTTACTATTTTTTTTTAAGATTCACTATTTAAGCTCTTCAAATATTCCCTTCAAACAAGACAAAATTGAAAGGAATGGAAAAATAGTTCTACTTTTTAGCCAAAAAGTAGAGTTGACTTCTTGTTGCCACCTCTTCAAGTTTTCTTTAAATTATTTTAAGGATGGTGTTTCACAAACTAGGAGTAACTTCTTGTACCATAAAGGGTAAACCCAAGTAATCCTATAAATCAACAAACATACACGCCAAGATATTATAATTTTAACTAGAAGGACTTTCTTGGTATTGAAGAAGCAAATGTTATTTTTTACATAGTTAATACATTGCCTTGAAGCATTGTCATTATACTCAAGAAGACCTTTCTATTCCTTTTCCTCAATATGACAGAATTTTCCAAAGAGTAAAGTATCGTTAATAAACTATTGTAACACTTCAGGGTAGAGTAAGGCATCAACCTCAACACCTTGTATCTTTCCAATTCACATTAGATGAACAAAATTTATACATAAAACCTTAGCCACCATAATTAAAAGGTAAGGAGATTGAAGATCTCCCTACCTTAGAGATTTTCCTCCATGGAAGTAACCCCAAGGAATCTATTAAGTGGAATTGATTAATGAACCATCTCAGTAGATTTATGATTAAGCCCTATCACTTTCTAATCAAATCTCAACTTAAGAAAGAAAGATATACTAACTTCTTTGTTATCTCATCATAGGTTTTAGAGATGTCTAATTTAAAATCCATACTTGGGCTTCAAATTTTGTCCATGGAATGGATGATCTTGTGGGTAGCTACAGAAGCATTCAAGTTTTGGCAACCTAGCATGAAAAATTTATGGAAAGGGATAGCCACATCATATTAGAAAACATCCCAAAATCCTTGAAATAAAGTAGGGAAGGAGCTATCTAACCTAATGGATTTGAAAGCACACATGGAAAAGACTACTTCTCTTACTTCTTCCTCAATAACAAGGGCAAAAAGTAACACATTGTTTGCATCTTTAATGATAATAGGAAGGTGAGAAGGAGGGAGTCCCAAGTTTATGTGAATTTATTATTGCCTGTATCCACATAATTATGGATGAATAATTGTGAAGCATTGTCTCCAAATGTTGAGTTCTTGTCCCCTCTTTCAACTGATAGACTCTTGAGCACTATTTCCAATAGTTTTCCTCATTAGCCAAGTTGTTTTTTCACTTCTTTCTCAAGGATTCCTCTTTCTTGTGGATCAACTTAGAGAAACTATACGCAAAAATAACCTATTGAAAATGCTCAATCTTAGATTTAATTTTCTTCTTTTTCTTGAAATTTTCCCCAAGTGATGACCTATTCTAATTTTTAACCTCCCTTTTGATAATTTCTAGTTCCTATGATATCCTAAACATAGTTGAGCCATAAACAAGGGTATCCCACCACCTTTGTATATAATCCCTGAAGTCAAGGAAGGAGGTCCACTCTATTTCATTTCAAAATAAAATATGGCTTAAGTAAGGTTTATCAATCCATTGGTGGAGGATGATGAATGGTTTGAGACTATTCTTGGCAGGGTTTTAAGGAGATTTCATAAGCCAAATACCATTCAAAAGACACCAAGAACCCATCTTGTCTAACCTAAATCAAGTGAGAGTCTTTCATGTTATCAAACCATGTAAAAGGATTTCCTTGTAGTTTAAAGAAAAAAATATATCATTCCTACAAATAAAGTCTGAGAAATCATTTTGCTAGCATTATAGTGAATTAATTCACCCATCTTCTTAGAAGGATAGTTTCTTACAACCATATAAAAAAGTGTCTTGATCCTAAGATAATGGAGGAAATTTTGTAAGAATTTTCCTTAGGGTAAAATGACACCAAGATCAAGAAGCTCGAGAACAAAGGACAATATGGACCAAATGATGTATGATCATAATAAAAATATGAGAATGAATTGATGTATAAGTACACTAGAAATTCTTGTATATAAAGGCCTCTAGAATGATTAGGAGTTAGAAAAATGATAAGCTTCACAACTAAGCACATGTCTACCAAGAATGGATTATCCTCCATTGAGCACAGAAGTTAGTGTGATGATGGGAGGATAAGCTAGCATAGGTGTATCACTTAAAAAGATTTTATAGACACCATGTACTTAATTAGAGTGCAAAAAACTATGTTATCTACATGACAACTTAGTTGATTATGCAAACTTCAGTGTTGTAGATACCATGTGCTAAAATGAGATGCTAACTCCTATGTTGTCAACAAGACAACTCATATGAGTACGTATACTCCTAGGTATCTAACTAATAAATAATAAAATAATGCATTAACCTAAGTAAACTTAAGTAAAGTGTAAATAATAATTAATTATTTACACTAACACCCCCCTTAAGTGCAACTTAGGGGAATGCACTTAAGCTTACAAAAGCTATGATGAAAATTCATAATGGGTCCCAGCTACTAGGCCATGTTAGGTACCCAAGTACAAATGCAATGTTGTACATACAATGCAATGCAATGAAATCTCCTTGAAAATGGAGAAAGAGGGAAAATGTCATGGGGAAAACCCTCCCCCAAAAAGAGACATATGTACAATAAAGAAGAGAAGAGTCATGTGACCTCCCCTGGTGAAAAATACTGCACCCCCAAGAGATCTCACAAATGAAGATACTTGACCTCATTGAAGGGCTTGGTGAAGATGTTGACAATCTATTGCTCTACAGGACAATACTACAATGCAGTGACCTATTCATGAATTAGCTCTCTGATGTAGTGCATATGAACCTCAATGTGTTTTGTCTGCTAATGTTGGACTAGATATTTTGAGATTTCAATGGCACTCTGATTATCACAATGTATGATCATTGGTCTAGGTAGATCAAAACCAAACTCCTTCAGAATATTCTACAACCAAATAGCTTTTTTCATCGCAATTACAACTCCTTGATACTCATCCTTAGTTGATGAAAGAGCAATAGTGTTCTTCTTTTTACTCTAGCAACAAATGGGGCCATAACCAAGATGAAATATATATCCTAAAGTATACTTGTGAGAATCAAGATCTCCTACATAGTTTGAGTCTATATAACCAATAACTATAGTCCAGTACTTCCTACATAGCATATCCCATATGTATGTGTACCCTAGATATAATGTAGGATTTTTTTGGCTGCCTTCTAGTGAAGTTCATGTGGCTCTTGCATGAAGCAATAAACCATGCCAATTGCAAATGATATGTCAAGGCATGTATGTGTCAAGTAGATGAGACTTCAAACCAACTGTCTATACAAAGTAGCATTAACAAGTGGAGTGGAACACTTTGCTTCTAACTAAACACTTGAAAGAAATGGAGTAGATGCATCCTTGTAGTCACTTATGCTAAACCAAGAAAGTAGATCAAGAGCATACTTGGGTTGTGATAATGTGATCCCTAATGAAGACTGATGTATCTTGATACCAAGGAAATAATGAAGTAAACCCAAATCTATCATCAAAAACCTATCCTGCAAAGTATCCTTGACACTATCAATGATGGATGTTGTACTTTGTATAATGATCAAGTCATCAACATAAAGCACAAGAAGTAAGTGAGAATCATCCCTCTAAAGAATGTAGACATTCATATCCAAATGACATATGGTGAACCCTGTTGTGAGAAGGAAAGAATCCATCTTGGCATACCAAGCTCTAGGAGCTTGTTTAAGTCCATGGATAGACTTTTTCAATTTTTAAACCAAGGTAGAATCCTAAATGAACCCCTGTGGTTGCTCCATATAAATCTCCTCATGAAGATCACCATTCAAGAATGTGCTCTTCACATCCATCTGATGAACAACCCATCTTTGAGCTACTGCTATAACTAGTGTCAAATGAATGGAGTTAATTTTTGCAACTGGTGCAAAGGTCTTAGTGTATTCAGTGCCAGGTACTTGAAAGAAGCCTTTTGCAAAAATTCTAGCCTTATGTTTATCAATACTTCCATCTGCTATAAACTTGGTCTGATAGATCCACTTACACTAAACCAATTTTCTTCCCTTAGGAAGAGAGATTAAGTCCCATGTGTCATTTCTAATAAGAGAATTATATTATTCCTCCATTGCTCTATCCCATTCTGGAATGCCTAAAGCATCTTTGAATGATTATGGATCAGAAGCTACTACAATATAAGCATGTGGGAGTGAGTTGTGTTGTAATCTTGTCCTCCTAGTATGTAAAGGATTCCCTACTAATTGTCCTACCACATCCAATGTTAGTTAAGCCCATTTAGGTCTATTGGAAGAATATGTAGAAGGTATATCCTCAACCTCTGCTACTCAATGCCTCTGTTTGGGTCATGGACAATATCTTCCAAGTCACTATCATCACTATCACTCTCTTCAATGAAGGAAGAAGAAGGAGGAGTTCAAGAAGTAAACTTGGGAAAACTTTCTTCAAAGTGTACACTCCTCTCATAGAATATGTCATGTGTCTCTAGATCCATCAACTTATAGGCTTTATGTGAATCTGCATATCCAACAAAGATGCAAGGTTTTCTTTGAGGTTCTAATGCCTTAAATTTCTATGGAGGTATTTGTGCCCATGTTGGACAACCAATTACTCTAAAGTTCTTTACTGAGGGTTTCCTTCTAGTCCAAGCTTCAAAAGGAGTTACACCATCCAAATCTTTATGAGGACTCCTATTTTGGATGTAGTTAGCACAGTTCATTGTTTTAGCCCAAAAGACTTGATCAAGAGACTTACATAATAGCATGCAAGTGGTCATATTATTGAGGGTTCTATTCTTCCTTTTAGCAACACCATTATGTTATGGTGTTTATGGTACTGAATTTTGAAGGTCAATTCCCTCTTGAGTATAAAATTCTATAAGTCTTGAGTTCACATACTCCCCTCTATTATCTATTCGAAGAACTTTGATGGCTCTCTCTAATAGATTTTCCACTTGAGCCTTGAAGCTGAGAAATTTATCAAATACTTCACTCTTATTACCTATGAAGAATACCCAAGTATAGCAAGAGTAGTCATCAATGAAGGTGAGTGCATAGCAGGACTTGCCAAATAATGGCACTGGAAATGGGCATGCCACATCACTGTGAACCAATTCAAGAACACATTATGCTCTGCAAGGCTTCCCCTTGTCAAATAATTTTTATGTATGCTTTCCAAGTGTGCAATTTGAACAAACACCTTCTAAAAATTGGACTTGAGGTAGACCATGAACCATGTTCTTACTGCTAAGCTATTGAACATACATGTAGTTGAGATGTCCAAACCTCTCATGCCATAGTTTGCTTTCTATATTTGAATGCATTAAAAAGGCTTGTACATTTAATTTAGGCACAAAAGAAGAAAAAGTGTAAAGCCTTGAATCATTATTGACTTCATCTATTGCAACCATAGAGTCATCCTTGATGCTTTTCACTACCACTAAATCTGAAATAAATTCAACCTTATTTCCACCTCCATAGTGAGTGATTTGGTAGATGGAAAGAAGGTTGGAGGTAAGATTAAGAACATAGAGTACATCCTTGAATAGTCCATTGTCCATCTCAACTTCACCTTTTCCTTCAACTTGAAATTAGTATCATCTCCTACACGTTGGAGGTAAGATTAAGAACATAGAGTACATCCTTGAACAGTCCATTGTCCATCTCAACTTCACATTTTCCTTCAACTTGAAATTAGTTTCATCTCCTACAAAAATGTGAGGTACCTTTGAATGTGTCATGGAATAAAAATCTCTCTTTGATGCACCCATGTGATGTGTGGCACCTAAGTCAATAATCCATTCTCCCTAACTAACAGTGTTTGTGATTAAAGCTTCCCCTTTGCACTTAGAATTAGAAGATGAAGACCCTTTCACGTTATAAGCATTAGGAAATGGAACATTGTGTTTCTTCATGATGTTCTTCAATTCATCAATCTACTTATGATAACATTGATATTCATCATGACCCATCTTTTTACAATAGGCACACTTCTTCTTTTCCTGATTACCTTCCCCCTTTTTGTTGGTATTAGGAGAAGACTTGCCTTGTTGATTTGATGTTGGTGTTGACTTTTCTATGTCCCCTTATTTTTTATCTTTCCACTTCTTCTTTTTTCCCTTTCCTTTGTTTGAACTTTCACCAGCTAAATTTTTAGAACCCTCATTATTAGCCACCAATGCCTTAGACTTTGAAGACTTGAGAATCCCCATTATTATTAACTTAACTTTTTCATCCTCTAACAGCTGAGCATAATCATCAAAAGTGAGTTTCTAATAAGAAGACCCTAGAGTAGCCTTTGTGGTGTTGAAAGAAGAAACAAATGTGGAGTACTCAAATGTCAGCTTATTGTGAATTAGATAAATCAATCTTTCATCCTTAATAGGACTAACACAATCATTAATTTTTTTTCTCAACTCATTCACCTTAATGATAAAATCTTGAATAGAATTAAAGCTCTTAGGATCTAGGGAGACAAGCTCATCTTCAATCTTGTAGACATGCTCCTCAATCACTTTACCATATAGGTTTTTGAGGGCATCCCAAGTTTCCTTGGATATATTATACTTCATGATCTGATAAAGGATCTTGTCTTCAACCCCTAACCTAAGAATACTTAGGGCTTTCCTATCTGCCATTTTTCAAGCATTAATTTCACTTTCAGGTACTTGATCACCTATTAGTTTTGGAAAAGATCCATCTGCATGTTGAGAAACTTCTTCATTCATCAATTCACACCATTTTTTAACTAACCATGTGGCATAGTTATGTGGTGTTAATTTTGGAATCTTAAGATTTCCCATGATGCAAGAAATGAAAGATAACAACAACAAGAGAGGAACACGACACCAAGAGACACCCCCATTTTCACTAAATCAAACACCCCCCCCCCCCCAAATGAAAGAATTTTGCAACTTATACTTAGTGCATTTACAATAGGCAATTGCCTTTTTAGGCCTAAGTGGACTTCTGATTTTGTTTTTTACAACATCCTCTTGGAGTTTAAAGCTGGTAATATGCATTGTAGCTCAGATATACAATAATTCTAAAGTTTGATCAAAGCATTACAATGCAAAAAAGGACCTATTTCTAAAAGTGGTATTTTTGTCCATATAAGCCTATAATATAACTATAGATCTAAAAGTAGATAAAAAATTATGCACTTTCAAAAAAATGGAACCTAAAAATGTGTCCAAATGAGCCTGTACGGAGTAATTAAAGTTGCAAAATGTAGGATTGGACAAGTACAATCACCAAAAATTGAATTTTCTAACAAATCCATGCACCAAAACTAGAAAATAATAACACCATTAAAAAATTTAGGAAATTTTAGCCAAAATCAAAAAAAATGCACCTGATTTGGAGTCCAGATGACTAAGATATGGCTTCCCAAAGTTGGATTGTCAAATCAAAACTACATGTGGTCAGGGGTCTGATCAACGAAACACTATGTAAAATTTAACATCTAAATGACCATCATGGTAGTGCAATCTAGCCTACTAGTGATAGTTAAATGGTCATTAAATTTAATACTATGAAAAGGTGACATCAACAAAAAAGGGTGGTACAGATGACATGCCAGGTCGTACGATGATGTTAGTAGGTGACATGAGTGGTACAGATGATGACATGGCCCATACATTAGTGCTAAGTGGGTAGGGGTGCTAATGTGGATAGTCATTGAGTTTGCATATGGAGGTGATGTGTCACTGCTGACTGTGTTAGCTGACTATTCGGGTAGGTGTCTTGTGTGTCCACTAGGTTTTGCTAACATGGTGAGAGGAAGATCGACAGAGTGCAAAGTTCATCATTGATGATGTAGTGGTTGGGAGAAATCCATCACTAGTGGGGAAGTTGACACGGATAAGAAGGAAGCTGATGGGACTTTAGTCCCACATGCACTGTGTTAAAGAGAAGATGGGTGTTTAAAGGAAAAGACCCACAGATGTTAAATTTAGTTGTCAGGCCACTAGGTTATTTGAGATTCACCATTTGAGAAATATGGTGTTGGTTTGTGTGCAAAAGCCACTATGGAATTTGGAATTGTCAGTTGGTGTGAAATTTGTTGTGGTTTGACTGAATATGCCAAATTTGCAAAGAGTATTCCACTATGGGTGTCGAGATTTGACCACCCGGCTCCTGCAATAAAAAATCTCCTCTACCAGCCTAATAGGCTAAATTTTTTGAAAATAAAAATCCAAAAAAAATGTAGAGAAAATACAGATCCAAAAAATGAATTCACAAATCTAAAATGATCATACCAATTTCACAAATTGGGCCTTTAGGTGCCGGTTTGCAAAAAAAATTGCCTCAATTTTGACTATGGCCTAGGGTGGCAAATTTATAGTCAAAATTCACCAAATTGATGCTTCAGACATAATAGTGAGGTTTTCTTTGACTCTAGACACTCCCAATGACTGTAGATTCATCGGATCTAAATCGATGGCCCTCTGATAGGCAAAGCAAAAATGATCTCCAATGGCTATGAAATGATGCTCCTATGGCTCTAATACCATGTAAGAATTTTCCTTAGGGCAAAATGATGCCAAGATCAAGAAGCTCAAGTACAAATCACAATATGGACCAAATGATGTATGATCATAATAACAATATGAGAATGAATTGATGTACAATTACACTAGAAGTGCTTGTATATAAAGGCCTCTAGAAGGACTAGGAGTTAGCAAAATGATAAGCCTCACAGTTAAGCACATGTCCACCAAGAGTGGATTATCCTCCATTGAGCACAGAAGTTAGTACAATGATGAGAGGATAAGCTAACATAGGTGTATCACATTAAAAGATGTTGTAGACACCATGTGCTTAATTAGAGTATGAACAATTATGTTGTCTACATGACAACTCAGTTGATTATGCAAACTCCAGTGTTGTAGACACCATGTGCTAAAATAAGATGCTAACTCTTGTGTTGTCAACAAGATAACTCATATGAGTATGCATACTCCTAGATTTCTAATTAATAAATAATAAAATAATGCATTAACCTAAGTAAACTTAAGTAAAGTGTAAATAATAATTATTTATTTATACTAAAAAAATTCTCCCTAGGCCAGAGCCCTTCCCACTATAGTGTTGAGGGCACAAATAATGAAAACAATCCATGAAATATTACCAAGATTAAAAGACACAACTAGATAATTCTAAGAAAAATAAGTAGCTTCTCTATCCAACTTACTTGGGTTCTATAGAGTAGCAACTCCTCAAGGAACACCATCAACTTAAATATAGTAGAATGATACTCTTATACGTAGGTTGACAACAATTATAGAAAAATATCTAGAAAATCATCTTAACTTCATGAAGAAATAAAATATTAGTCTTCATGTCTTTAATGTATTATTTTAAAGAAAACTATGTTTGGGGATTGTCCAAATCCCTCATGTTCCATGAAAAGGAACTTCATTTTTTACCGTTGAGGGGCATCCAGAGTCAAATGCCAACCATTTTAAATTTCTCCAGATATCATTCCCCGTTATTAACATTAGGTTGGTCTAGGATAATGTGTTATTTATTAAATTGAAAATATCCTAAATGTTTTTGTAAAAATTACCTTAATCATATTTAACTCATGAAAAGGTGAGGAAAAATATGTCTACTAAAGAAACATTCAACTATATCCCTTTTAAGTTTAATAATAATACTTTCCCCGTCATATTGAATCTATGTGGATTAATTTTAAACTTGATAGGATTAGGATTAAATCATATATAATTGTTCATTTTTAAAAACCTAATGAATCTACTCAATAAAGTACAACAAATTTTTCATTGTGCCAAGTAGATTTTGCATAACATGAATGGAACTAATTCATCACTAATCCTAGAACTAAGTACCCTATCCTCTCATTTGACTAACATATTTATGACTAATAAATTATCAACCCAACTCTAATTTATCTAGATTAATGTATCCTCATTGATAATATTGATTTTTGTAAACTACTTTTATTTAATCTTAATTACAAATAAATTATATTATTTACTTTATGTGAATTAATTATAATATTATTTGATATCTGTACACTCAAATTATGCACTTCTCTAAACCATTCTATCCAAGGTATCCCATAGATTGGAAGGCTTGAATTGTGGCTTAGAGCTCCCTAGTCATGGAGTGCAAAGGCATACAAACAAGCATGAAAATAGCTCTCAACTAAGCTTTAGAAATGCAGCCCTTGCTAGTAAACCATGAAATTCAAGATTCTTTAGACAGGAGCAATAATGATAGTGTCAAAGAACTCTCAAGGATGCAATGAAAAGATGCAACTATACTAATAACATGAGAGTGTTACAAACCATTTAATTAATCTAAGTGAGCTAAGCTATTGTAAAGAATCTAAGATAATGAAAATGAAGCTAAACTAGTATGAAAATGCAAGAATGAGATGAGGGAGGATATAATTTCTTCACAAAATCTTCAAAGAAAACCTATAAGTAAACCTATAGCATAACAATAGCTCAAAATCAGCATCCTTAGATGAAAAGAGAGCTCTCCCTTTTAAAGATGTACAGACGATTGAGATCAAGATCAAGAGATAGATGATCAAGGGTGAGGGTTGACTTTTGGCATGATCCATGTGCACATTCATCTCCTCCAATAGAAATGAGTTTACTTTTCATATGAGACAAAGTCTTTTTATTTTAATTTGAAAATAGGAGAAATGACTTATGTGTGCAACTTAGGAATATATTAGAATGGGTTCTTTTATTTAATTAAAAGGGGACATGTTCTTTTAATGAAAAAAGGACTTAGTCCAAATTATAGTCAAACCATAGGTTTTTTTAATAAATTGGTTTTTGATGATTAGATCTTGGAAAATGATTAAATAGTTTAGCCAAAATACTGAGAACAGGGCTAATAGTCTAAGTGACTATTTTTATGTGATTACATTTTCCCCTCTTTGATTAATGTGTGATCAATTTGAGAATGCATTATTGATGTAGTGCAAGGTAGAAGTATCCCCAAAGAAGATGTCCTAGACCCCAATTATACAACCATGTAGTGGAAACACAACAACAAGAAACAATAGTGCAAGATCTAATACCAGATCACAATAATATATTCATAAAATATAACTGATTACATACAATGTGCCTAGCTATAAGGCCTTCTTGATTATGGCCAAATACAAAGCAAGTAATAGTTCTGCAAGATCCTTCAAGATCCAATTCCAAACCCTAGCTAGTCCAAATCAACACTCTGGTAGAAACCCCCAAGGAAGATCTCAACTTGTGCTCGTAAGCCCACCAAGAAATCTCCTTGTTTTCCAAGCTATAGCTACTAGCTCATCTCAAAATTCACTCTTCCAAGCTCCTCCACTTCTCCACGATGGATTAATAATCACAATCCTATTTTAAACTACCTCACATTCAGTGCTTTGTCCATAGGCTCAGGACAACTTGCTCTCCAGCTACTCCCCACAGTCACTCTTTCGAGTGAATGAATAATGACTAAAGACTTCCCCCCAACCCCTACTTATACCAGTCTAAGCCACAAGTTGGCCAAGACCAAAAATTAAATATAAATACATAAATTAAATGCCAAAGTCGACCTCCTACAATAGTTAAATTCCCAAAATTGATGTCTTAGTAAAATTGTGATATCTCCTTGCTCTAAATGAATTAGAGCTCAAGCTTCAAAACATAGGTAGAAATATAGGCCCTCTTCAATATATAAAATTTTCATCCTTTAATTCATTATAAAAAATTATTTATTTGTCTTGCAACAAGCACCAAATTCCTAAGAAAGGCCAAACTCCTCCCAGACCATGCCGAGCAACCAAAGACCATGCCGAGTAACCAAGATCATGTTGAGAAGCCAAAGACCATGCCAAGAAACCAAGACCATTCCAAGATCCAAGACCATTCCAAGCAACCAAGACCATGCCAAGCTCCATATGCCATGTCGAGCAATCATAGACCATATCGAGCAACCAAGACCATGCTGAGCTCTTAGACCATGTTGAGCTCCATAGACCATGCCGAGTTCTAGTACAAGCACCCTCCAAAGTAACTACTGAGCCTCCCCCCATGAACTCCAAAGTAGTCGCCAAGAAAAACCAAGATGCTCCTATATCAATTATTTAAAATAATGAAGAATCCAAGTAGGCAACAACCATAGTTCCAAGAATCACGGCGATTCATGTGATTCACGCGATTCGGCGATTCGATTCAAGCCAAATGATTTTTTGTGAATCGGTGAATCGAATCAGCGATAAAGGGTTTATGAAATAAGTTACTCACTAAATTTCAAGGGTTTTTTTAATTTTCCGATTCATGGCCGATTCACGATTTGATTCAGCCTTGCCGATTCCGATCCGATTTCGATTCTTGTTACTTTGGCAACAACAGATAAAGAGATCTAATTTTGAAGAACATAAATGCAAAGTTAGATAGAAAGCCCTAAATAGACAACCCAGTAGCGATAGTACTAAACACTAGGAGAAAGATATGATATTAGGACTCAAGAAGAGTACTAATATCAAGAAAAGAAGATAGATCAAGAGAAAATGGAAAGGTCAAGTGTATGCTCCTGATAAATAGATAGTCATTGCAAGCAAGCAAAGATAGAATATTCTTGCCCCCTTAGGATTGAAATTGAAATGAGGTATAGGGCATGCATAAATGAGAAAGAATATGATCAAATATAGATAAGGCAAGTTCCATAATGATATATAAGAGATTAAAACCAAAGAGTGATATAATGCCCCAATTTGACTAGTTTGACAAAGAAAGATAAACCATAAAAACTAGGTCAAATCAAGTAGAAGAATGATATAGAAGTGAAAAATAATGAATTGAAAGTGGGAATGATGAATAAATGATGATGCCCTAGTGAAGATTCAAAGATTAGGACTCAAAAGGTCAACTAACTACATAGAAGAAGGAAAAAATTTTAAATGTGATTTTCACCACCAAGATGAACTCAGATTTTGATTTTGATCCCGAAATGGATCTAGGACAACAAAATTAGCTAGGGGTCCAATTTTTGTAAAATTCTAAGGAGTTTGAAAAATGGGTCAAAACTAGGTCAAAGGACTATATAAGACGTCCAAGGTTCATTTCAACTCATTTTTTCTTTTGTGATTTTGAGAGCTTTGAGTGATCTAAGAGAGATAGTGATGGCTTAGGCAAGGATTCTGAGCAACCAACACCCATTTGAGCTTAGTTTATTGCACAAACGACCTCTACAGTATAGTGCCCCAATAAGTCAAATATTTTTGAGCTTTTTGGTCATTTTTAGCATGTTTTGGAATGTTTTATGCATTTTTAAATAGTCTCATGTGAAGTATCATGTGATACTTTTAAACTCTTGCACACTTGTTATAGACTCTATTGCATGACACTTCTATCAATGGTTTTTTCTATCATGTGGATATTGAAGATAGTATCGCATTAGGGTACACAGTAGTCACACAAAATTGTGTGAAGTATCACATGACACAATAGTGCTACATGCATATGATGAGAAGTATTTCATGACACATTATCAGCCAAATGTATCATACAATTGTTATGAAAAGTGTCGCACAGTTTATTTTTGAGAATTTTCTCATGTTTAGGAGCATAATTTGATTATGATGCTTTGGATTTTTTACTTAGATGTTATAAATTTATTTTATTCGTCATGATTAGTACTCATGTTCTTGTGCCTCTTGATTTGGTTATGTAGTTAGTTTTTTTGACATTTCTTATTAGAGTCCCCAAGGTGGTGGGGTTCTAAGTTGTGTGACATCTAGATGCTGATAACATAGGCTTGTACTAGAGACCATGGGCTTTGGTTGGCTATTGCATATGTCCCATATTCAAGCAAACCATGACCTGTTGACATCTTTGGAAAAGAGGTCGCACAATGAGAATAACTCCTTTCATTTGCCCACTGGTGACATCACTATCAATCTTGAGGATGTGTATCACATCATTCATGTACTTTTCCATAGAGATCTAGTATGTATAATAGAAGTACTTTAAGATTTTTTCTTTGGTTATGACTTCCTTATGATGAGTACTGACATGAACATTTACATGTCATTAGTATATTATGATCAGCCCTTGACAGAGGGGAGGTTAGTAGTGCATGAGATTTTGAGGATGTTCTCATCCTAGATAGGCACCTAAGTTGGGAGTGACTGATAGATGAGTATGGGGTTCAATATCTCATAGCTTTCCTTGTATGTTTTTTGGCATCCCAAGCCTTGGTAATAGACATGATCCAAAAGGGCTTCCCTTTGGGTTGGGTTCGATTGGTAGCAGATATGGTTGACTGACCTCAAAGGATAATGTAGGGACCTATGATCCTTGAATATATGTATAATGAGCTCCACAAGATCATATATTAGGATAGGAGGACATGGGCCCATGGTGTAGCTTTGGCCCAAATTTGGGCATGGGATAATATAGTAGTGGTGTGACCATGGGTACAGCCTCAAGAGTGGAGACATTCACATTTTTATTGATAGTCTCATAGTGGAGACTTGACATATTATAGGAGATATTTTGATGAGTTTTCATTTGTGTGGAGGCTCTATCAATAGTGTACGAGATGATCTAATGCTCGAGAGCTAGAGTACATGTTCTATAGTAGCCCACTTGTTGGTAGGTACTTAGAGATTGTTGAGCAATTTGTCATTAGCTGAGTATGGAGACAATTTGCATGTTGATAGGGTGTATCTAAAAAGACTACAATATATGCACGATTCAAGGGTTCCTACCCACATTAGATTATCAAGAAACTTTTAGGGATACTGCAACATTATAGTAGGAGGTATTGATGTCATAGATGCAGGAGCAGAGGCAGCTATTTCCCTAGTTTACTAGACTAGATACATTACCTTAGGTAGAAGGATAGGGAGGGGATAGTGGAGATAGGGGAGGTAGTAAAGGTAGAGGAGTTAGGTGGATGGAGGTTTAGAGAAGCTTCAAGGGAGCTTCACATAGGTAGACACGATCATGGAACCAGTCCATGAGGGAGGAGGCCAAGGAGCAGGAAGGTGATGAGAAGGAGGAGGATCCTAAGAGGAAGAGAGGTTGGTTAGACAAATGAGGGTAGAGAGGGAAAATCCTAGGTGGGAGCAGCCTATGGGGGGGGGGGGGGGGGGGGGGGGGGGGATGGAGAGGATATAAGAGATGCTTAGTTTTAGGCATTAGAGGTAAAGGTACATAGGATTAGGATGACCATTTCAATCAAAGACCAAGAGTTGATGGATGCAAGGGTTGAGGATGACAGGTGAGGAGAGAGCCTTGTGAGATGATCTAGTGGAGGCTCATCATGAGGTAGAGAGATAGGGAGTGAGAGAAGCTTTCTATCATGGGGTCTATATTTCTATAGTTCTAGTAGGTTAGTGATTGCCTCTATACTCAATGAGAGTAAGTAGATCAAACTAGCCATCAACAAGGACATCGATGGATCCACCTGAATCATAACCTACACATGATGGAGGGATTTAGTCTTAGGTCTAGGTTGATTTCATTGAATTACATTTTGATGTATATACATATTTCAAGGCATTTATCCAAATTTTTGGATCTCACATATACATGTACTTGATTCATTCTAATATAAATGAGATACTAGATTTGATTGAGTTTCATTATGTGCTTGTCTCTTTTCATGCTCATGTGATGGATTTGTATGGATGTTTCAACACTTGTGTTTATATTTTTGTGTGATATTTCTCATATGTATTCATGCTCATGCTCATATATGTATCTCTTTCATAGATGTTTTAGCTCTCATGTAGACTCATGTTTTGAAAAAGTGATACTTGGATATATTAGATGTGATTATGAGATTAAGCCCTTGTGATGATAGGTATAGAACTATTGAAAACAATTAGTTAATTATGTATTTTCTTTGATGTTATACAAAATTTCATATCATTGCCAGTCAATGTATTTCGAGCTCACTTGGGTGATGAAGACAGTTTCCTATGTCTGCTGAGCATTCCTGCGTATGCCAAGTTCAAAAGAAAATGTCCACCAAGTTCACTCAGAGACAAAGGAAAGTTGGAAGATAATCAAGCTCACTTAGTTACCAAAGAGAATTCATAGAAGGTAGTCTTTTTTGAGTTCACTCAGGAGACAAAGAAAGTTGGCATGAAAATCAATGTTAATCGAGCTCACTTGGTTAACAAAGGAAAAGCTTCCAAGCATCGATTGCAGGCCCATAGAATTTTAGGGACTATAGGAGCCATCCAAAACCCCTAGTTAGTGCCAAAATTCCCATTTTGAATTCAAACATATTAACATTCACATATTTGAAAATTCAAATAAAATGGGGAGAAAATACCTTATACTAAGAACCTTAGGTTATATTTTAATTCCTAAGTGACTGTGCACTTTAATATTTTTATGGGCCCACAACTTCCTCATCGTCAAATCTCCTCATTATCTATGGTGGTTTCTTTGTTTTGATGCAAAGCTATGAGAACTTTAATTCATGTGACATAGCAATGACTCAAAGCATGTATTTTGGTAGACCCTTCCAATCATAACAACTGAGTAGTTGTCAGAGCACGTTGGCAGTTTGTTGGTTTCTCATTGGCTAACATAATGATTGTGTAAGGTGGGGCCTTTCCCTTTATATGCCAGTTCCTTCAATGCAGCTTACTCACCATTACATCAAGGATGATCTATAGTCATTTCTTTGTCATCATCGAGAGTAGCAAGGGATTTATTTCATGTGACATAGAGACATCTTGTCATGTGGATTGTGGGCCTCATTTCCCTTGGCAAGCTACAAAAGGAGACTAGTCAAAACCACAACATGGACATGTTAGGACATAGTGGAAATATTGTGGCATTTTATCAATCGAGATGATTACTATGAAAAGTGTGGGCTGGTTCCTTTAATGCATTTTACTTGTCATTAGATCAAGGATCATTTACAATTGTTGTTATGTCACCTTGTAGAGTTATGGGATAGTTATCCATAGTGACATAGTGACAGATTGACATGTGGTAGGTGGGTCCTTTCCTTCTGTGGGTTGTGGTGTGGTGGGTCATTGTTAGATAGGTTGGAAAAGTGTCATGTTTCTATTGGTTGGTGCACTAATAGGTTGGGTGTACCTTTGGGGCTATCTGATGGAAGAAGATCAATGTTTCTCACTATGTCACTATTGGAAAATGATCGACCTTTAGTCATACTGACATAGTGAGGTCTTCCCATGTGTCATGGTGGGCCTAGTTTGGTAGACATAGTTACGTTGACATTATGGTTAGAACTAACAATATTGTAAGTCATCACAGTCAAGTTTTCAAGGGTGGTGCAGTCAAGGTGATATGGTGGTCAAACGTGTGAAGACTCCATGAGGTGGTAAAAAGAAATAATATGGTTAGTCCACATGTAGGTTTTTGGTTGCATGACTCAGTTGAATTATTGGCCTTGCTAATTTCATAAGCTATAAATGAGGAAAGATAGGGTTTCTTGCATGATCTAATCTTTTTGATCGATCCCAACCACTCCGATTTAATGGTGGGTTTTAAATGATGCAAAGGACACTCTTCCCACTATCTCCCATTTTGAGGATTTTTGGCATTGATTGGCGTAATTTCCATCACTTTAGGGTTTTATCTAGTTAGGGTTTCCATGATTTTCATGCCTCTAAAAATGTACCAAATCAAATCTATTGTTGGGATCATCTTGATTATTCTTTGAGCATTTAATGGTAGTGGTTGTAAAGTAACTTTAGTTAGAAATATCTCAGTTATGCCTAAGCTATAAAGGCATATTTCACAATCTTTGTGATGGAGACACAACCAAAGATCAAAATAAACACACAAGAAAAGGAAAATATTATTGTCAAGGTAAAATTCCCTATGGGCTTGCAACAGTATGATTCTAGAGAAAGAAATCCTCCACATAGTACCTTCTCTCTAACTCCACTAAGAGTTGCCTTTACAATGTCAAAAATGTTCTTAAATAAGCCCCAAATGGCTTAGGATTAGGAATACATTCTAGAATATGCTATTTGGAATCCACTACCAAAACAGAAGATTCCAAAAATCACCTTAGAAGTTGGTGTAAAATTAGAAGAATCCAAAAATGGTAGTCAAACTTTTGGGAGACATAACTTTTGAACCATAACTCTGATTGACAAACCGTTTACATTTCTAAAATCTCTCAAAGTGCTCTATAGCCTTATGGACAAGCTTCACTCATCCCCCATTTTTTGGCCCTGTATGAGACCATTTAGTGCCCCATATCTAACTTTGAAATGCTCTTAGGAGGTCTCTAGGAAAATTAAAACTGCAATAACTTTCTAACCTTAAAGTGTTTTGACTTGATTCTTTTTCTGGAGTATTTTAAATCTCAAGTACAATAATCCCTCAAAATTACACCATCTAACTCATCATAATTTTGGCTCAATTACAAAATAACTCATTTTCTACATTTACACATATCCCAAGGTGCTTAAAAACTAATAAAACTCTAACCCAGAAAACTAATAGTGGAACTGTGAGAGTTTGAACCTTTATTTAACCCAAAAGGGTATCTAGAAATGAAAACACATTAAATAGAAACTATCTCTAAGCATATTTTTGGGTGATATAGGATTGTCCTTACACCACTGGATGCTCTTGCATCACTTTGTAAGGGTTGATCTTTCTTTGATTCTCTAGTGTCACTTCTATGCACACTACTATAATCTCTCATGCCTCTAATCCATTTTAATCCTTTGTTGAGTCTCTTTTAGCCATTAATATATCATATAAGTTATCTTTACCTATGGTTAATGTTCTTGTCTATATTCTGCAATTTGCATGATTGTATCTACTTTTGGTATTTGAATGATATTAAGTGAAGACTCTTCCCATAGCATTCTTTTTTTTCCTGATCTACATGTGGTTGTTAAATTAAGAAGGGTTTGAATATGTATTCTTTGAGGTTATAACTAGTTAACTATGCATTTATGGGTAGAGATAAGATCAAACACTCTATTTTGGTGCATCACCCATTAGGTTAGAGTAGGTAGATTTGTTTTCATGCATTCCTCCTCCCTTTTCCTCCCAAAGAGTAGTTAGGTTCACCCTAATAGCAAAGGAAGCCAGCCTTCTCTAGAGACCCAGCCTCATAGTTCAAGTTCCATAGCTTGGAGGATGTTTCCATGTTTTAATATTTTGTGACAATAGTTTTTGGCATGCCTAATGGGATGAATTCAAAAGATTTCAAAGCCTACTAGTGTCAAATGAGAAGAATTTAAATTTTATGTTGAGAAGATAGTGTTTCTTTCGGTATTACAGGCCTTAAGAGGCTCCTTTTCCATAAAGAACTTGGCGACTCTACACCCTTCATATATGGTTCCAAACCAAATTTTTTGTGATTCATGCCCAAATCTGAAACAAGGGCATCTTCTTGAGGTAAATTTCAATATCAAGAGCTTCCATTTTCAAATCCTAGAAGAAGAAAGTCTAGATTATCTCTATCACCAGTTAGGAGTACAGAGGAAATACATACTTGTGCAAGATCAATCTCCACTCCTCTTGTTGTGAGATCTCAATCTAGAAAGCCATCATCTCATATTAATAGATTACTTTCTTATATGGCTAGAGCTCATTCTTTTTCCACCTTTAATGGTGGATGTCCTCTTTTGTTAGCTCAAAAACATGACATACTAGTAGCTACACTTAAAAGCATACCTGAATTCACTGGTGAAACTTCTATCTCTCTCTTAGAACACATTCAAGAGGTTGCAAATGTCTACAATATCCATGGTATTATAGAAGATGATGTGGTCATTAAAATCTTGGCTTCATCTTTAAAATGGAAAGCCCTATAATGCTAAAGGGGTCTATCACATGGTTCTATAATAGATTGGGATGGGTTAGGAGCAAGACTATGTAAACATTTTGAAGATAAAAGTGACTATTTGTCACTTTTAGAACAACTAACTACTATAAAAAGAACCCCTCATGAATGTATGACTGATTTCAACTATAGATTTCAAAAGACATGGGACAAAATACCTACTTCAGTGAAACCTACCCCCAATAATGCCTTCCTACATTACCTCATAACTTTTAATAGTGATATTGCCACTATAATATAAACCATGGGAGGAGATACCTTACCTAATGTGTATCAAATAGCTATAAGGGTAGAAAACATATTGATACAAGGAGAAAAGTTATTTCCAAGGCCTCATATGCCTTACTTCCCTGATATCCTAAATCACCAACCAACAATGGCCCCTATTCCCACAACATCCACATCACAACCCCTTGCCCTAGCCCCTCAAGCTTCCACATCTTTGAATGGAATAGATGAAATCAAGTAGATGATGTAGTCTATGATTTTTAACATAGATAAAATATTACAAGGCCAAGAGAATAAGTTAGAAGATAGCTTCTCTATGATGCAGAAAGCGAGCAAGAAAGTGGTGACTTTGGAAAGGCAGGAAGATCAAGGTAATAAGGCTCATCAATTACAATATCAAACTTTGAACAATGGTAGGCCTCCAAATCACAATTATGGGAAAACTTCTTTTGATCAGAGTAGGCAGAATAGTCATGCTTCTACTTCAAATGCAAATCAAAATAGGGTCATAGTCCTTCAAAACAATATGGCCCAAGATCAAGATTTTTGTCCCTCCTACAATTATTTACCTATTATATATGTCAAAAGGTTGAATCCTATTTAGCTTTGACCACTCAAGAGCCTACAGAAAGATTTTCGTATAATGAGAACCAACCCAAAGATGCCTCACATATGCAAAGATAGGGTGATTGCTCCTTCATGAATCACTAGGTGGAGGAACATTGTAATGTAAACTAGGACTCCATCGCTCACAATACTAGGAGGAAAAGAAGAGGTATTGGGGATGTTACCCCTCCTCCTCCTAATTAAGCTTCAACATCAAATGTAGTACCTTATGTACAATTAGTGAATGATCAAGCCAATGCCCCTCAACAATAAAGAAAAAATAATAGCATAGGAGATATGAATGGCCCCCAAGTTATTCCATCTCAATCTCCTACACATACACCTCCCAAGGCTTCTAATAGAGCACCTAACACCTCATTCAGTGTGGTAGAGTAGATGAAGAAGACAAATGTGAATATTTCTATGTCGGATGATGTTGCTACTATACCCATGTAAAAGAGGTTGTTGCAGCAAGAATTGGAAAGTATTGACCCAAGGGATCAGCCATAGAGAGAAGGAAGTGCCACAAGTTTGATATAACCATCAAAAGAAATAGAAACAGGTAAAAAGGTTAAACCTCCTCCATTTTATGTTTCTCTAATTATAGGGGATAAATTAGTCCATAATTGCATGATTGATTCAGGGACTAGTAGTTTAGTGATGCCTAAGTGTGTTGTTGATGCTTTAGAAATGAAATATGAGCCCATTGTTAGGGATGTATTATAGTTAGATGGTAGTACTTTCAAGATGTAGGGATGTTGAAATGGCCCTACATGCATGCCCTAGTTTTATTGTAACTCAAGATATATTAGTTGATGAGGTCAAGCCACACTTTTCTATTTGTCTTTCAAGAGACTTCACTTCCCAAAGAGGTGGCTACATATCCTCTGATTGGTCATATATGTTTTTTAGAACAAGATATGGAACCAAGGCTTCAATTAGAGTAGAGCCTCTAGCCCTTCATCATATTGAACCCTACACCCCTAATCTCATTAATATGAATTACACTATCCTAGAGATGGATGAGAATGACATAGTAAATGAGCTTGCCACTTCTCTAACAGAGATACTTGATTTTCTCTTAGATGAATGGGCTAATGCATATTAATTTGATCCCATATCAAAAACCCTTAAGACAGGTCTTGGTACATATTGTGTGTCAAAAAAGGATGCTCTTATTCCTAACCTTATGAAAACCAAAGAATATATGAGTGGGATATGGGGTATGTTTTGTAATGGATCAAGAAATAAAAATGGATTAGGGGCAAGTGTGATGTTGATTTCTCCTACACAAGTAAGGTACTACTTCTCCTTTAGGCTCCAATTTAGTTGTACCAATAATGTGGTCGAGTATGAGTCCTTGATTCAAGGTCTTCTACTTGCTCAAAAAAGAGGAATTCAAACATTGAGTGTATATGGAGATAGTGAGTTGGTGATCAATCAATTAAGAAACCAAAATATCACTAAGAATGGCTTGCTCAAGTCTTATAAGCATAGAATATGGGATTTTCTTGAAGGTTTCAACGCATTTAATATTTAGAGCATCCCTAGGAAGGAGAATAGATATGTTGATAGACTTGCAATCGTTGGTGCATCTTATGATGTGCCAAGGAATCTTGAGGAAGAGAAGAAGAAACAAATCAAAGTGGTAGTTAGACCTGCAATTCCTGAAAACAACACCAATTGGCAAGTGTTTGAATCTGATGCACAAATTGTAAGTTTCTTGTAGAATGAAGAAAAAATCTTAGAGAGAAACCAATCTAGGTTGCATGACTAGTATGGAGATCAAATCATCAATTGCAATTCCAAAAAATTTCCTAAGGGTCTCATTACCTTAGAGAATGTCTTCAACCCTGATGACCAAGCAAGAGATAGAGACATGAACCTAGCTACTGACAAAGATGATTATACATTAGTTGTGGTTGTTGATGGGAAAACCTTAAACATGGGAAAGGTATGTTCTAAAATTAAGTAATAAAATTTCATTCATCTATGTTAAGAATTTAATGATATATTTTCTTGTACATATGATGATTTAAAGGGTTTTGACCCAAATTTTTTTTAGCATATCATAGACTTAGTAGAAAATTTCAACCAGTAAGGCAAAAATAGAGGCCAGTAAATCCTAAAATTGAACCCTTAATGAGAAAAGGTCTATCCAAGATAATTAAGGCTAATATAGTTTTCCGCATCAAGAACTCATCATGGGTAGTAAACCTTGTCCCTATTAGGAAGAAGAATGGAGAAATTAGATTATGTGTGGATTTTAGGGATCTTAACCAAGCTTCCCTTAAAGATCATCATCCCCTCCCTTCCATGGAACAAATATTGTCCAAGGTTAGCAATTAAAAGAGGTTATCATTCCTTGATGTACTCTCTGGTTACAATTAGGTACTAATTAAAGAGTCTGATAGATACAAGACTGCATTCACCATCAAATGGGGTACCTATGCTTATAGTAAAATGCATTTTGGGCTAACAAATGTAGGTGCCATATTTCAAAAGGCAATATAGATGGCCTTCAAAAACATGATTGAAAGGTTTGTATTGGTTTACCTTGATGATATCATAGTGTATTCAAAGGATATAGCAAATCATTTTGGTCATCTCAAACAAGTGTTCATAAGGTGTAGAGAGTTTGGGGTATCCCTTAACCCAAGCAAGTGTGTCTTTGCCACCAATCAAGGAAAATTATTAGGACACATTGTATCAAAGTATGGTTTAACCATTGATCCAAAGAGAATAAAGGAAATACTTTATGTTCCCCTTCCTAGTCATAAGAAAGATCTACAAAGTTTTCATGGTAGAATAAATTTTGTGAGAAGGTTTATCCCTAATTTAGCTACCATGGTGAAACCTCTTACATCCGTGCTTAAGAAGAATATGGTCTTCTCATGGACCAAGGAAGGGAAGGTAATTTTTGAAGAGATCAAAGCAACCATATCCTCAACCCCTACTCTCATCAATCCAAATTTTGAGAAGGATTTCATTATTTACACCTTAGGAGATGAGTCAAGCATTTTTGATGTCTTCACTCAAACAAATGATAAGAACGAAGAACAACCTATTGCCTTCATTAGTGAAGGGCTTAAGGAATATGAAGACAAATACAATTATGTAGAGAAGCAAGCACTTGTAGTCATAAGAGCTTTGAGGAAATTCAAACACCTTTTATCTCATAACAAGATCCATTTGTTAGTACCCCATGCCAATGTGAAGGATTTTCTTTTAAGAAAATATATTGGTGAAAAGAGAGTTGGATGGATCACTAAGGTAGTGGAGTATGATGTTGACATCTGAATTACCAAATTAGCAAGAGGGAAAAGATTATGCAAACAAATGATCTCATCTCAAGAATCAAGTGAGGAAGTTGCTATAGTATTGACAGAATAGCAAGAAGCAAGAGATGATAATCCAAGGATTTGGATAGATGACATGAAGACCTTCTTAATAGGAAATGGATATCCTCAAGGGTTGAATAAAGCCAAAAGGAGATAGTTAAAATTATAGTCAATCCCCTATGCCATAGTTGATGGTATCTTGTTTAGAAGAGACTTTAATGGAGTCCTATTGAGATGCATTGATATAAACCAAGCTGAAAGAATGATCAAAGAGCTTCATGATGGTCCTAATGTTGGCCACTTTTCAGCAAGGACAAATGCAACAAAGATTATGGGAGCTGGTTACTACTTTCCATCCTTGTTCCATGATTGTCATAGGCATGTGAGGATATGTGAAAAATGTGCCTTCTTCTTTGGTAAGAAAAGACTTGTAGCTCTTCCTCTTCATCCCATTTAGGTAGACCAGCCCTTTGCTCAATGGGGGTTGGATTTTATAGGCCCCATCAATCCTCCTTCTAGCTCTGGTCACAAATGGATCCTAGTGGCTACAAATTACTTCACTAGATGGACAAAAGAAATTGCATTAAAGGATGCCACAAAATCTTCAATTATTGAATTCCTTGATGAAATTGTGACTAGTTTTGGTGCCCCTTCAACCATTATTTCAAATAATGAAAAATATTTTGTAGGAGCTCAGATTTGTACATGGGGAGTTGATCATAATATCTAAATTAAGCACATCCTCAAACTACTACCCTCAGGGCAATGATTGGCTGATTCATCTAGCAAAAACCTAATTAGGATTATGAAAATGATTATTGAGGATAACAAGAGGTGTTGGTATCAAAATTTGAAGACAGTATTGTAGGCTGATAGAATAACACCTACGAGGGCAATTAGAAATTCACCTTTTATGTTGGTTTATGGAAGGGAAGAAAGGCTTCCAATTCCATTAGAATTCCCATCTCTAGTACAAGCTCATCAGTTGGAGCTAATGGAAAGTGATGCTATGATAGTAAGAATGGCATAGCTGATGGATCTAGAAGAGAAAAGGAAATAGGCCATGCAGACCCTAGAGGCACATTAGCAATAGATGAAAAGGAGCTTTAATAAGAAGGCTAAGGTCAAAATTTTTAGAGAGGGTGACCTTGTGCTCAAGTGGGATGCAAATAGGGAAAAACTAGGGAGGAACTCAAAATTTAATGCACTATGGAGTGGTCTCTATGAAGTTATCAATTGCAAACAAGTGAATGCTTTTCAATTAAGTAGGCCTAATGGTGAAATTCTGCCTATTCTAGTTAATGGAATATATCTTAAGTCCTGCTTCTGACAAAAGATGAGTGTTTCATGTATATAATTAGATTATTTTCCTTCCTATGGTTTCCTATTTTTTCAAGAAGCACATGAGCACTTTTTTTTTTTGTAGAGGTTGTAGAGGATTTTGGTCCTTGGTCTTAATTGCAGAGAGGCAATTTTGAGGCTCCTAGTTTTTTGTGATTTTAGGGTTTTTTTGGGTGGATTCTCATGGTTTCTATGACTCTATTACCCAATGGATGTGTGGTTTACTAGTCAATGCTTAGTTGGCTTGCATCCCCACTGAGTCACTAGATTTATTGGTCATTTTTGCATTCTTTCCAAAATTGCCATATTTGAATTTGTACATAGTGACATTCACATATTTGAAACTCAAATAAAATAGGGACAAAATACCTTGTACTAAAAACCTTAGGTTATGTTTTAATTCCTAAGTGACTACACACTTTAATATTTCTATGGGCCTATAATTTCCTCATCGTCAAATCTCCTCATGATCTACAGTGGTCAGTTTTTTGCTATGTAGAGCTATGAGCACTTTAATCCATGCTATATAGTGATGGATCAAAGCTTGTATTTTGATGAACCCTTCCTATTAGAACAACCAAGCAATTGTTAGAGCATGTTAGTTGTTTGTTGGTTTTTCATTGGCTAAGGTAATGACTATGCAAGGTGGGTCCTTTCCTTTTATGCACCAGTTCCTTCAGTGCATCTTACTCACCAATAGATCAAGAATGATCTATAGTCATCACTTTTTCACCATGCAAAGTTACAAGGGATTTATTTCATGTGAGAGCGACAACTTGCCACGTGGATTATGGGCCCCATTTCCCTTGGTGAGCCACAAAAGGAGACTAGCCAGAACCACAACATGGACATGTTAGGACACAATGGAAATATTGTACCATTTCATTGGCCAAGATGATGGTTGTGCAAAGTGTGGGCTAGTTCCTTTAGTGTATTTTACTCATTGTCAGATCAAGGATCATCTACAATTATTGTTATGTCACCTTGCAGAGTTGCATGGTAGTTATCCATAGCAATGGATTGACATGTGGTAGGTGGATCCTTTCCTTTTGTGGTTCATAGTGTGGTGGGTTAATGTCAAATAGGTTGGAAAAAATTCATGGTTCTATTGGTTAGTGCATTGATAGGTTGGGTGTACCTTTGGGGCCATCAGATGGAAGAAGATCATTGTCTCTCACTATGTCACTATGGGAAAATGATCAACCTTTAGACACAGTAACATAGTGAGGTCTTGCCATGTGTCCCAATGAGCCTAGTTTGGCAGACACAAATAGATTGACATTGTTGTTAGAACTAACAATATTGTAAGTCATTGCGGTCAAGTTTTGAAGGGTGGCGTAGTCAAGGTGATATGGTGGTCAAACACATGAAGACTCAATGAGGTGGAAAAAGGTAATAATATGGTTAGTCCATAGGGAGGTTTCTAGTTGCATGACTCAATTAACTTGTTGACCTTACTAATTTCATAAGCTAGAAACAAGGAAAGATAGGGTTTCTTGTGCAATCCAATCTTTTTTATCGATCCCAACCACTCCAAGTTAATGTTGGGTTTTAAATGATGCAAAGGAAACTCTTCTCACAATTTGATCATCCATTTTGAGGAGTTTTACCTTTGATTAGCATCATTTCCATCACTTTAGGGTCTGCTCTAGTCAAGGTTTCCAAGATTTACATGCCTCTACAAATGTATCAAATCAAATCTCCTATTGAGATCATCTTGGTTATTCTCTAAGCATTTAATGGTAGTGGTTGTAAAGTAACTTTAGTTAGAAATATCTTAGTTATGCCTAAGCTATAAAGGCAAATTTTGTAATCTTTGTAAGAGTTGATCTTTCTCTAATTCTCTAGTGTCACTTCTATGCATACTACTATAATTTCTCATGCCTCTAAGCCATTTTAATCCTTTGTTGAGTCTCTTTTAGCCATTAGTACATTGTGCAAGTTCTCTTTACCTCTTGTTAATCTTCTTGTCTATATTTTGAAATTTGCATAATTGTATCTACTTTTGGCATTTGAATTATATTAAATGAAAATTCTTCCTATAGCATTCTTTTGTCATTTTATCTACATGTGGTTGTTGAATTAAGCAAGGTCTAAATCTATATTCTTTGAGGTTATAATTGGTTAACTATGCATTTATGGGAAAAGATAAGATCAAACATTCTATTTTGGTGCATCATCTCTTAGGTTAGAGTAGGTATATTGGCTTTCATGCATTCCTCCTCCCTTTTCCTCCCCAAGAGTAGTTACGTGCACCCTAATAGAAAAGGAAGTCAGCCTTCTTTGGAGACTCAACCTCACAGTTCAAGTCCCATAGCTTGGAGATTGTTTCTATGTTTCAAAAGGTTGTCCTTAGGTAAAAGCTTTGGACAAGGGTGCAAACTTATGTGACAACATGTTTCAACAAGTATATGATCTACAAAATCATAAATACTTGTCATTTTTATTAGAAATAAATTAATTATTTTGAATCAACTTTAGGAGGTGGTTGTTTTAATGGCTTAAATTAATTAAGGGGAATTATTTTTTATTTGGAATGGTGCATTAATTTTTCAACAATGACCATGGACTATTAATGTGTCAATAATTTTTAATATAGGAGACATAAATGGTTCTTGCTAAGAGTTTTCTTTTGTAATTAGTGGAGTCTAATAAATCATAGTTTTTGACTTTGTCAACAACATGATACATTGATGATGTGTAAAAATCATGCCTTCTTGAATAGCATTTTTTTGTCCACCTTTAAGCATCACACACTAATGAGAAAATTAAGCTTGGAAAAAAAATTCAACGTTGACTATTTAGCATTTTTAGCCTAAGATTGAAACCTCAGTGTGTGATATTTAAGTTGTCCACATTGTATTCTAAAGTATCGATGATTGCACTATGTGTGCAACTATTTTGAATGATCATTTTTTTTTTGTATTTAATATGTTGTGTTGATTAATATTTAGCAAACTCAACACTGAAAAAGATGTGGTTAGATGAATTCATGTAAATGAAAGAAGACCATCATCTACTCCAAATTTTTATTTAAAAATAAATAAAAAATAGGATTTAAGTGATATCATACATGGTGTGTTTTATATATGCAAGAAGTGACAAAAGAGAGATCAAATATACATCAATGATGGGGCATTCTCTTGGTGTGAGTGTGGATGCATCTATTTGTGTTGTGAAGACTATACTCATGGATGTTAATCCAAAATTTGAAGCAATCTATTGAAAATGAGAGAAGTCATTTTGAATATATGTTGTACATAGGTTCAAGTTCATATTTTGGGGCATAGTGCTAGACATTCTAAAGATATCCATGTTGTTTTGTAGATTATTGGATATGTAGAAAATATAAGTATGGTGGGATTTTCTCTTGATTCACTTGTCTTGTGAGGCCTTTATCTGCCTACTAATCATTAGGAGTTATATTTTGGAATTGATTGATAATGGTTTGATAGGGGTTATGACACGTTGAATATACTCATTTTGAGTATTCTTTGAGAGATCTATTGTGCAAACTAGAAAGTCATGTAACTTATTGATTTTGATTAAAGACTTGTATATGATAGAAGTTCTTTTTAGTGATCTTTGAGCTAGTGTCAAAATGAGGGGTCACTCTTAAATATCGTATACTAAGGAAAAAATTAAATTTGAAAAAAGTAAGTCAACTTTGACTATTTAACACTTTTAGTCTAAGAATCAAGCCTTAGTGTTTGATGTTTAGTTCATTTAGAAATGAGGTTGGTGTATCATCTAATTAGATTTGGTGCTATGAGGAGATTATGTTCTCTCTCTAAGTTAGTGTTCATTTATGTCATCTAAGTTGGTTCCCATCTTATTAATTAAATCTATTATGTCTTGTGTTTTTTATCCAAAAGGGTTTTGCATGATATATTTAATGTTCTCCTACATTGATTTATTCTCTCTCAATTTCATATTGGTGTTAGAATAATTTAGAATAACTGAGGGGGGGGGTGAATCATTTATCCTCATCTCTATATGTACCCATTTAACTTTTAATCACTTCAAATACTTCATATCTAAACATTAAGTAGCTTGTTCTCAAAATCAAAAACATAAAACGTGTCGTCCATTATCCTAATAGTAACAAACTTGCATAATGTAAAACATTAACAATGAAACATCTCAAGTAAAATCTACACAGGTATGAAACCAAGATGTAACATAGAAACCCAATTTGGGAAAAACCACCAATAACATGTCACTGGTTTCTTTATTTTTTGAAGTGAGCTCTACTAGGAGCCAACCTTTTTAAAGGTTACAAAACACATTGTTAAATGTGACCTTATTAAAGGATTTAATCACCCTGTTAGGAGTGGCCTTGTTAGAGGGCTTTAAAACATTTCATTATAATGTCACCTTGATTAAAGGATTTACAAATCACTGTTAGGTCAACCTTATTTAAATGATTTCAAATAGATATAATGGTTAAAAAGTAACAGCAAGTTGATCAAATAAATACAAATCACTATGAAAATGTAGATCACAATGTAGCTCATATGTTGATCCATTGACTAACCTCCATTATTATCTCTATCTTAGATATGCTTGGCAATCCTTCAAGCGATCACACTTCAACTCTTCACAACTATTCTTAGCCTCTTATTTAAGTTCTCTAGTTAATAGCATTAACAAAATATCTACCTTATTACCCTATTAGGTCACCCTTAAGCCTCCTTAAATAGGTAGTTTTGATCTTTTCCTCTTAAACATCACCATAGATCTTAGGGTTTTGATTAGATTCATTGAATTCTCCATCATTTTGTTTTCTCCTTCTCTTCTAGAAACTTCTCCAAACTTCTCTTTGAATCCACAAAAATATAGAAATTCTTAAACATGGATTCATTTAAATAAAATACTCTAGGTCATCTATCTCTATCTTCAACATGATTTCTATATCCCAATAATTCAACTGTGTTAGCTAGAAATCAAGATTTCCTCACAAACTAAAAAATGTTATCACTCAACAAACATTGTATTCTGACACTCAATCATCATTAAATTACTCAATCAATAGTAACTATTCTTCTTGGTAAACTTACTAATACTCGGTCAATATTGATGTTTGGTCAACACTTAATTATGTTCGGCTTATATTGTTGCTTGGTCAATACTAGCATCACTCGGCATAAACTTCTAGTTCCTTAATCTTCTACTCTTTTGCTTGATCAAGCCTATGCATTTTTTTTTCTATTGATTACTTCTTCTAGGTTTCAATAAAACTATCTTCTCCACTTAGGTTATGATTAAATTATCATATTATCTTGTCAAAGTCCAATTGATCAAGTGGCCATTGTAGTTTCTCATAACTCAACCTTTCCTCTAGGTCCTTTTGTTATATCTTCTTCTCAAATTCTCGTCATCAGTAATCCTGATATGGTACTCTACTCAGATAGAAATTGTCTTACCAAAAAGGTTTTGCATCAATGACAACATAACAATCATTCCAATTGTAGTTTCCAACAATCTCCCTCTTTGGCATTGATGGCAACATCTCTAGTTACCATGTAATCCAAAATATTCAATTACTTTGAGTAGCTCCCTATGTGTTCAATATTAGATCTTTATTGATATCCTTAGTTTCATTCTGATTCAAATCCATGTAGCCATGATATGAAACATGTAGACTCCCTTTATCATATCAAATCATGAAATCAATTACTTCTCTCTTGTAAATCAGTTCTCTCTTGTATTATTGGCAACACCTTGCATTGAATTACAACTTCACTTTAATTCTTTCTCTATGACATCTCCCTCTTTGCAACATCTATTTGATTCTTCATATCATATGGTGACTATTTAATATCTCCCTCTTTGACATAAATTCCAAAGACACTTTAGCTTCCTCATACATCTTCACTATGTAGATATCTCTTTGTCAGTACTTCTAAATTTTATTCTCCATCTGTCATATGTTCTTATGACTGATGTAACATTTTTTTCTTCTCATTTCACTATTTTAGGTAGCTCCTAAAGTCTGACTTTTTGCATAAACTTGTAAGATATTATGAATAACACATTTGATGCAGAGCTCCATCTTAGCTTAATTAGCCTTAGCTAGGGGAAACACCCCTAATTTACCTCTTAGATACTCATGTGCATCCTTAGGTAAAGCTTTAGTAAAAATATAAGCTATATTCTCCTTATTATTCACATATTCTGATCTCACTTCTTTATCTTGAACTAACACTCTCAAGTAATGATACTTGATAGCAATATGCTTTGTCTTTGTGTGTATCATAGAGTTCTTTGATATGTTTATAGCACTTGTGTCATCACAATAGATAACAACAAGGTCAGTGATCTCTTCCTTTTATCCTTTTAACAATTGCTTTATCCATACAATGTTGGAATAGTTAACTACCACTACTACATGTATATTCAACTTATGTTGTTGATTGTGAAATATAGTTTTGCTTCTTTCTTATCCATGAAACTACTCTCTTTCCTAGAAAGAAATCTCCACCACTTGTTTTTCTTTGTCATCAATATTTCCTTCCCAATCAACATTTTTGTATGCTTTTAGTTCAAACTTGTCACTCTTCTTGTAATATAGGCCATAGGCCTCTGTTCCTTTAAGATATCTCAGTATTATTTTCACTATAATCATATGATTGACCTTAGGATTTGCAAAAAATCTTGCAATAATCCCAACTGCTAATATAATACATGATCTATTTGTTGTGATGTGGAGCCTAATTAGACTCAAAGGTTTATTCGGCATGGTTTCCCTCTAGATTATTTCTACAAGGATTTAGGGGCAATGACCCCAAGATGGGGTTAAGGGGCAATGCCCCAAGTGCATTCCCTATCATAGTACAAGGTGGGGTCAAGGGGCAATGCCCCCTCGGGGGTTTTCAAGGGTAGCGCCCCTGAAGCCAAAAATGAACTTATATTGTAAAAGGTGTCGGCTTCTATTTTTCTATTATTCTAGCCCTAATTTTGTAAGCAAAAAAAATCTAGTATAAAAAGGCTTAGGGCTAGGGATTTTCATAAGGTGTGATGCAAAAATTGGTTCTTGTAGCAGTATTGAGTTGTAAGGGATTATCGATTATGATCAGGTTGTAAATCATTGGATAATAATAATAATAGACTTGTTGTTGGTGGTTGTAGCCTAGGGATTGGGTGAACCATGTTAAATCTTGGTGTCTTGTGTTCTCTTATGTGTGATCTATTATTTTTTTTTATTGGTTATATTTGCATGTAACTGTCATTTTTGTTTGGGGTTAATCCTAACAAGTTCTATCAGAGTCAGATAGTCATTGTTGTTTTTTTTAGACATACCATTGTCATTTTATTTTTTTGTGTTCCTCTATTGGAAGGTCTCACAATTGAGTGGGAGCAATGGTAGATGAGGGTAAGCTGAGGGTTGAAAATTTTAATGAGTAGAACTTTTAGTTATGGAAGATGCAAATGGAAGACTATCTTCATCAGAAGGATTTATGGAAGTCATTGGAAGGAAAAACTAAAAATTAGGGATATATGTCAAATGATGACTGAAATCTTTTAGACAAAAAGGTAGTTGGAAGAATTCAATTATGTCTGGCACCATCAGTGGCATTTAATATTACAAATGTGAAGATGATAGAAGAGTTGATGGAAACCCTAACAAAATTGTATGGAAAGCCCTTTGCTTCAAATAAGGTATTTCTCATGAAGTGTTTATCTAATATGAAAATGGAAGAAGGTGGATCTGTTGCAGATCATTTAAATGAGTTTAATATTGTCACTAGTTAGTTATCTTCTATGGCTATTAATTTTGATGAAGAAATTAGGGCTCTCTTGATTTTGTGTTCTTTGCCTGAAAGTTGGAATGGCTTGGTAATGGTTATAACTAATTTTGTTTCTGGATCTAATATCCTAAAATATGATGATGTGATCAGTGTTATTTTGAGTGAGAAAACTCATAGAAAAATCTTAGGTGGATCTCCATTAGGAATTTCTTTGAATGCACAAAGAAAAGGTAGAACAACTAAGAGAGGAAATAATTTTAAAAATTGTGAGAAATCAAGAGGAAAGTCAAAGGGGAAGAGGTCTCAATCTAGAGGACCAAGATATTATTGGTAACGTGGTAGAATAGGGAATAAGAAGAAATATTATTGGACTTGAAACAACAATGAAAGAGATAAATTAGAAGGGAGCAAGGAGGAAAATTTGGTAAGTAACAAACCCAAAGAGGATGCTTTGCCTCTATCTTTAGAAAGTGTTAATGATTCATGGGTTTTAGACTTTGGTGCTTCATTTCATGCTACACCTCATACATGTTATTTCCTTTATTATGTCCAAGGGGATTTTGGGCTTGTTTATTTGGGAGATAATGAACCCTATCAAATTGTTGGAAAGGGAAATGTTAAGATTAAGTATCCAAATGAGAATCATTGGCTACTACATGAGGTAGGACATGTTCCAAAGCTGAGTAGGAATTTAATTTTAGCAGGGAAACTCAGTGATGAGGATTGTGTAGTTACTTTTAATGATAAAAATTGGAAGGTTTCAAAAGGTTCCCTTGTAGTAGAAAAAGGTGTGAAAGTAGGCACCTTATATCTTTGTAAAGGTCATATTGTTCCTTCTACTTTGATTGTTTTAGATAAAAATGAATGTTCAGGAATAGTTGTTGCAGTTGAGCAGGGAGAACAAATAGTTGTTGTAGATTCTGATGCAGTGTTGTGAAACAATAGACTTGAGCACATAAGTGAGAAAGGTATGAAAGCACTTCATTCAAAGCAAGTTTTACCACATCTAAAATGTGTTAATATGGATTTTTATAAAATTTGTGTGTACAAAAAACAAAAGAGAGTTAATTTTGTGAAGACTAGGAAGGAAAAGAAAAGTGAGAGATTAGAGTTTGTGCATACAGATACATGGGGACCAGCTCAAGTATGATCCCTTGGTGGCTCTCATTATTATGTTACATTTATTGATGATGCAACTAGAAAAGTATAGATTTATTTCACTAGTACATTTGATCCCATTTTTAGACCAAAATTTTTGACCATCTAATAGAATGAGGTCAAATTGGTCATTTTATGCAAGGCAACGTATATAATTTTTTTAACTAGAAGCCCGTGTTGGTCAAAATTTTGACCAACACAAACTTACACTATGTCAAAATCCAAAAAAAGCTCTTTGTCGCACCCTAATTTCAATCTTTCCGTGCGATTGGAAGAAAGGTTATGGATGTGCGGTTAATATTTATCGTTTCCTGCATTTTGTGGTGCCAGCAGAAGAAGGGTTTAAAGATTACATGCCAACAACGTTTTACTGCCAATGCCAATAGCGTTTGACAACTTCAGTGCAACCTTCGCCGGAACAGTAAGGAAGCTTTTACTAATCAAAACTATATTTGCATTGCTTAATGTGTATGTTTCATATTGCTTCCGCATTGTGTACCATAGCATTGTATAAACTTTTAAGGAAAAAAATAGTTATAACTTAATAGATTAATTTCTATCGGCTGCCTGAGAGAGGTGTCACAATAGCTGGATCATAGTGTTGCTTAGTTTCAATACATTATGTGCAAATATGAACAGTGACGTGCTTATCAAGAAGACATAGTGTAAATTCTTCCTCATAAATTTTGAGTCAATGTGAATCAATAATTATAAGAAAAGTGTTGATTGAAGTGATAACCGAGTGTAGATCATACTATGCTAAGCTACTTCAGAAAATGATATCATTTTCAGTATGTAGCTAGAGAAGCTTCATAAATGAAGGGAAGAGAATAGTAGAACGTACATTTATTTGGGTATTCTCATTATCTTCAAGGCGATATTCATGCATAATCCATTCTGCTTTCTGGCCATGGCGGGCTCTCCCAGTGTAGAAGACTAAGGTCTTTCTCATTCCAATCCTCTTGAAGTTCATATAAATGGTTAGTTGCCTTTCAAAACCCTATAGTTGTTGCTCTATTTGTGCAGGTGCATGTTGGGTACTTCTTTTCTTTATGACTAAAAAAGTACCACTCATTTTGTGGAGAAGAACCTATCTTGCATCTCTCTGGTTCATTTCAAAATAACAATTAGGGGAAAAAGTCACAAAGATAACAAGTCTTAAAGAAAATTCTATTAAGAAGAAATCAATCCATACCATGGAGGTCCCAAGGTTCAAGCTCGTTAAGATCAACATCAAGGTCAATGATCTCATAGGACACATTTTTCTTCAAATAATAGTGTAAAAGTTCTTCATTCATTGGATGAAACCTGAACCCTAGTGGTACGCATGAGGATTTCCCATTGTTGATAACCTCATCCTTGTAGTACAAGAAAACATACATATGTGCATCAATCATACACTTTATTTCGCCTCCAAGAGTCATAACAATTAGCAATACCAAGAAGGAAAAGAGAAGAATCAATAAGTCCATTCAAATGGCAGAAGAACATATATATCATCTTCTCAAACTACTTAGTGTTCTTTTTTCAAAAGTCCTACAATGAAATTTTTTTTTTTCTCAAAACTATTTTGATATGAACAATATAAATTCATCTTACTTATCTTGGTCTGATGGAGTATGATACAAAATATCCTGAAATATAATTCAAGATATCAAAAGTATCATGAAATATAATCCAAAAGATATTGAAATATATTCCAAATATCATGAAATATGATCCAAAATCCTCAATATTCTGAGGAATTATCTAAATATATATACCAATTGAAGTTATCATGGATAGTAAAAATGTCATATTAGGGTCTACTATGTTTGGTGGTGCCTACACCCAACTCTACTACAAGAGTTAGGTAGCTCACATACTAGTAGACCACCAGACACACTAGGATGTTGTAACATAATACATATATATAGCAATAGCAAACTCTACACTCTGCTATATGTTTTCTTCTTGGAAGAGGAAAGAAACTACTACAATCTTTTTAGAAAGACAAAAGAATGATACATCAAGCAAACAGAGCTTGATTGCATGATAAGCTTATAGTTCTAAAGCAGTCCCCAAAAGGACAAGCCTCTTCCAAGCCAACATGAAGACCCTAGAACATGTGTTATACAAAAATTGGCTGCTCACAAGCACTAGATGCTTGAAAGAAACACAACCATGTGGCTTGAAGATGAAAAACTAAAATCAATTCCCAAACACAAAATTATACAAGTTTGAATCTTTCTTCTACATAATTCCATGCCCATGTTTTTGATCCTACAAATTAACACTAGTACATTTGACCCCATTTTTAGACCAAAATTTTTGACCATCTAAAAAAATGGGGTCAAATTGGTCATTTTATGTAGGCAATCTATATAATTTTTTTAACTAGAAGCCCGTGTTGGTTGAAATTTTGACCAACACGAACTTACACTTTCCCAAAATTAAAAACAAGGTCTTTGCCACACCAATATATATAAATTTTTTAACTAGAAGCCTGTGTTGGTCAAAATTTTGACCAACACGAACTTACACTTTCCCAAAATTAAAAACAAGTCTTTGTCATGCCCTAATTTCAGTCTTGCATAACCGGAAGAAAGGTTGTGTGGTTAATGTTGGTCGGATACTGCATTTTGTGGCACCATTACATGCAAAGGAAGGGTTTGAAGATTACGTGCCACATTTGGTAGCTTCAGTGCAACCTTTGCCAAAATAGTAAGGTTCTATCTCTGTTATATCTCCTCTTTTTCGTTGTTCAGCACATCATCTTCAATGTGATTGGAATTCGTAACATATAATTTTCCTCAATGGCTCCCACCTTACATGCCTTGCATGGATGTTTTGTTTATTGGTTTGGGAGTTTTCTTTTCACTGCTAGACACCTCTATTTTAAGCTGTGATCTTGTAACCATTGGCTAGCTTCATGGTGGATTCCCCAACTACGGGTTTGATGCTTTGGATTGGCATGAAAGGTTTTCCAAAGCTTTAAGAGATGCAAGCTTTGATTCAATTTGCCTCAATTTCAGGATGTCAACTAAAGCCTCTATTACATGTGCATCAATTAATGACTCTCTACAGCTGTCATCAAGATCAAATTTTGCAAGAGCTTTTGCCATTTCCAATTTTGATTCAGCTGACCCCCTACAAAGGCGATCAACCACTCGCTTGCACTAGTTTTCCATCACCATAGCTTTAATGTTTTTCGGAGAGTCTGCCAATTCATCTAACATTTGTTCAATTTCTATTCCCCTGTTTAAGCATCCATCACCTACATTATAATGCAAAAAGCTATTGAGATAGCTGATAATGGATTCTTTGCTTCTCACAATTACATAATAATTTATATTCAACACTTATCCATAAAATGAGAATCTGCTAGTTCGAACAAGCCTTCAAGCAATTGTGATACTGGTGGCCCCACTATATTGGCTTCTCTTTTGACTTTAGCTCCTCAATTATTCAGTGCCTCTTTTCCCTATGTTTCGCTTTTAATTGTTTTCATAAAAATTAAGCTTGTAGAATCTTCAAGAAACCATTTAGCCAATGGGTGAAAGAATGGAAAAATTATAGAAAAGAGACAGTTCAAAATGATTCACACAATTAAAACTATGCTAGAGTTTGTGTAAACCGATACAACAATTATGTACCCCATTTTCTTCAAAACAGATTCTATTCACAAATAAAACTTATCTACATCAATTGTACCCTTGTTTATCTAATGTGCTCACAAGTTTGAACCTCTTCACATTGATGTTGGTGGCATTCACGCCAGATCACTTAATGCTGATAAAGTTACAGACCCTTGCCAGTGTAGTCATGGGTTTTGTCTCTTTTAATATGTGTAGAGAATCCTCTTTCATTAGATAACAACACTCTTATGATCTCAAATCAACCTAGACTGTTGTTGTTCCCAAATTGGGACTATTTAAATCCAATGTAGAACTAAAACCAAATCTTGAAAAAGAAACCAGTATCATAAAGCATACCCCAATTTCACATTCAAACATTTAACTTCTTGAAACCAATAACCGATACCAAGAATTGACTTGGAGCAAAACAAAATTGAGATCTTTGAAATCGTATTTTAATTGGTGATGACTTCAATCACAACTCTCTTTTAAACTATTGTTAAACCATTTCATACTCATCGTGACCAGCCACCAAGGTAAGAACAGAGAAATTATAGATAGCTTTAGTATCTTCAAACCAAATAGCAATTAGCGCAGGTTTTGAATACAATATAGTTCCATAAAATTTGGTTACTCCATCTATGATGATTCAAAAATTTAAGAACATAGAAATGTGCATAAGAACAATAAAGAAACAAAAGATCTGAACATAATTAAATTCTACCATTATTCCATTCCTGATTACATTGTTTCTCCACTTTCCTTGATTCTCAAATCTTCTCATACTACTACTATTCAGAAAAATTATATATATTCCTCTCAGGTTTCTTTAATTACATATATCTAAAGATATTCAAAAGAAGGTAACCCAATAACTAATTCTTAAAACTTTATATATATTCCTCTCAGGTTTCTTTAATTACATATATCTAAAGATATTCAAAAGAAGGTAACCCAATAACTAATTCTTAAAACTGACTTTTAACTTCCCACACCTGACTCATTATAATTCTAAATATATTAAAGATACTAGTAAAGTATCTTGGATTTTATTCAAAACTCTTAACTTATAACCCCCAATTACATCATTAAATTAACTATATAAAACTAAGACTCATCCCAACATTATTAAAATAATCATTTAAAGTGCATTAGAATCCCAGATCTTGAAAATAATTGGAATCTCTGGATGCCCCTATATCATTATGCCTTTGCCTTCTTCCTTGTAGCTCTTGTAGGCCCCTATTTAGCTAGTTTTTCTAGCTTAGCAGTAGGAGTCTGATCTACTTGTAACCTTGTGAGGTTGAGGAGTAACCTCAACTTTCATTGCCAAAATATCAGGTGTGTCTACCACCTCTACACTCTTATTGAAAAACATGTGTAGATGAAAATATAAGATTAGGTCTCATTTTGAAGGACATGTGTAGATGAGAGATGGATTGGTGTGAAATCAAAAAAGAAATCATCGCGCATGACCATTCATTTTGGTATGATCGGCACTTCTTAAGAAAAGTGAATAAAGTTTTTGTGGATATAAGTCCTTGACAACATATATATAGTGCTAGTTACAAGATTTCAACTACTATTTATGTTTCTTTGTGTATATTTTTGAAGTTGATATTTGAATTGAGGTTGGTGTCTCATGTGGTTGAAGATTGTGTTCCAAAGAGGGTTCGTTCTCTCTAGGAGTTGGTACTCTTGGTGAGTTGGTGCTAAATTTTGTACTGTTCATATAGCACATTCTATACCATCCACTATACACCAATCTGCATACCCAGACATGAATCATTTATAGTTTGAATCAGCTTACCAATGCAAATTCAATTCCTTGAGTTCTTTTTCACATAAAACAACTTAATTGTTTGTTAAGTCTATAAATGGATAAGAAAACCTCAAATCAAATTAGATAATGCAGAGCTTGATGATCTTCTTTTAATACCAAATATTCTTGCATTTAAAGTTTAATGATACTTACATCATCACATACCATTTATTCTCTACTTAACAACATTAAATCTGCACATTTCATGGCTTCCAAACAGCCCGATAATATTATGATGGATGGGATTTAAAATCAACTCAATTAAACCATCTTAGAGCTGCCCAAAGTAACTTTTTATAATTCATAGAGGATCAGCTTATAGAGCCCAAAACAAAGCACACTTTCAGATTTATTTAAATCTGAAAGTGACCACCAAAACAAGGACTATAATGACCAAGAAAAGTTTAAGAGAAATACATACCATGAAGCCGTCACCAAGATATAGTTTCAGATTTTTCTAAAACAGGTTTTGTGCATTCAAATTGTGCCTTGGGTGAACAAGAAAATGCCAAGTCAGTTCATGAACCTGCAACAGTTCAATGCAGCAAGAAACTTAATTAAAATCAGATTTTAATAGAAAAATGTTATGGATCACTTAGAGAAAGAACTGATGCTATTCTTCTCATGTTGTTACATGAATTAGTGATTCTTAGAACTGTTAAGAAGCATTCCAATGTATCAGTTCTTTAGCTCAAAATAGGAAGTCAATAATCCAACTCAAATCAAAATTTTAAAACAATCAAATACCCAATGGATTCTCAATGCTATGAAATCTGCATTTCCAATGAAATTAGTCTATGTAAAAGAACCCGATATATTAATAGGAAGGCTTTGTTAGCGTATTGAGTTTTTCACTGTGAAACTATTCACCAAGAAATTAAACAAGTTCAATAGCTCTGCCACAAATTGGAAAGGACTGAAAATATAAAGAATTCAATGCTGAGACTTCACAGGATAATGGAACTTGTCATTTTAAAACTTGAGAAACCACATGCAGAAGACCTTTTTTATTAACTAAATCTTACCTCCATTACATATTGATTTTTTCCCACAGAGAGAGAACTTTGTTCTCTGCTACAGCCAAGATTGGCTTCACACATCACCACCCATAAATCTATCACAACAAAATACTTTAACTAAGAACATCAAATCAGTTCTTGATAGTCACCCAACTACTATAGCTGAATACTAACCACCATATGGGAAATGCATTTTTCATTTGTTTCATTTTTATATTTTTTCAACTGCATATTTTAAAATTCATCATAATGCCCAACATGGTAAAAAAATTTGTAAGTTGACAAAGCTTGTCACGTTTTGATCTTTAGATGTAAATCCTTTTATTTCTTAATGTTTTGATATTTTTAGAAGTGCTCTTATACCATTGCCATTTTGGTAATGAAAGCTATTATGTCATGATCTTTTACTTGAAAGGGGGTTTCTTGAGAAATTTGGTGGTTGCAGCTTGATGGTTGTTATCTTTATGTTTAATGTGGTTTAAGAATTTGAGAAACAAAAGATAAAACTCTGGTTGAAGACCTAGCTAGGAGAGAAACAGGCTACAACTTGTTCAACTATATCATATGTCAGATCAATTTTTGGGAAGAAGTTACAAAAATGAGCAATGTCTAATAGTTGTGAATCTACAATCTATAATGATTCATGCCTTTCATCATCCTCCATCTCCACTAAATTGAAAATAGTTTCAATGATCTTAAATAATAGGGCTTTAGATAGTTATTAAAAAACATATCTTCTTTTCAAGCTCTCTATTATTCTGATGATGGATTCTCAATTTATGCCAGTGCAATACAAGCATCTAATTTGAAATGTCAATGCAAAAAAATTCTTCTCCCTTAACTCTCTGTTATACTGATGATAGAATGTGATTTAAAATTTCAATCTAGAAATGTTTATCTCTGACTCTATATTATACTAATGACAAAAAGGGATTTGAAATGTTGATGTAAAAAAATTCTTCTATTCTAACTCTGTATCTTGATGATAGAATCTAAGACAACGAATTACACATTACTTCATTTTATGTTGCATGAAAGTTGGCCCTACATAAGTGCATTTAGAACTTTTCTGTGATACTATACAAAATCTGCAATACAGTTACTCCTCTATTTGAGAAGTATTTTTAGAAATCAAAGGTGTTGTTGATGTGGTGACTATGATGAGGGTGCAATAATAATGTGTGGAGCTTGACCAAAGACCAATTTTGCATATAATAATATGAACCATCATCTTCTATTATTTAAGTAGAGATGAAGGCCAATCTTAGAGGGATTTATGTTGCTTCACTAATGTTAGAGTAGAATGAGAGTTCTAAAGAAGTATTAGCCATAGATCAAGTTGATAGTGCTAACAGATTTACAACAGTTATTCCAGAAAACAAAATTTTGGAAGCTACAGTTAGTTCATATTTAAATCTCCAGATCTCCCCAAGCTCATCAAGCTCATTAAAAATAAGAGTATTTGGATATCGTGTCTCACCACTACAAACCATTATAATTTTGTCGTTGTACATTAAAATTCCCAAGATCTGATGCAGTTTACCTTGCGTCCTTGGTAGAACCCAGAGATACTTGATATTGCCATCTCTATTCAAATCACAGACAAAGACATATGTCCCATCTTTAGAAACCCAATAGATATTCTAGTTCTGCATGAAAATACTTGTAAAAAGCCAATTGGCATATAGTCATAAGACCTTCTTTTCTCGAAGGGAGCATCTCTTATTTCCCTTCTCTTATTCATAGATTTATAAATCAAAACAACAAATTTCTTACTTCTAACAAGGTAACAATTTCCAATTATAAGGGTTACCTGATAGGTTTTTTTCTTGGGATCACAGTTGAGATGAACAGACACATCATCATTATAATCTTTTATGTAATATGAAAGTTTGGTTTCTCTGTTCGATCTTACATCTTCAATATAATGGGACTACATAGTCAGTGGATTGACCACTTGAAGGTTCCCATTTCTCTTACAGCTATACGCCAAGAGGCCTCCATCTCCAGCTCTTAGACACCACTGCAAGTCACTACATCTCCAGTCTTCATTAAATATATGCTTGTACCTTCATCTTCTATTGACATCATAGAAAACAAGACCTTTGGAAGATCCAATGGTTTCATCATAAAGTTCCATCACCAGCCACCTTTGTGCATTGCCTTGCTCCCATAGATTGTGAAAGTAAGCAGATCCAAAAATAGTACGTTGCTATGAAGTAGAAACTATTTGCATTTGGAACAGTGTGGAGAGGAAGTTTGCAAAATATCAAGGTTAAGATTTCCTCTAGAATATGACATGGAAAAAAAAATTCTTCCCTTCCTTCTACTCTTTTGTTTGATCCATCATCACTGCTTGATGAAGCCTCCCCTCTATTTTCTATAGCATTGGCCTCATCTATGAAATCTGTATGCTTACTGGTTCCATCTTCAATGTATGAGCCTTCTTCAAGGGTAAGCCAATTGGCATATGGTTCAGTTGATCCAAAGTCACCTTCATTTGGTGCAGCCATTGCTTTACCTTTGTTGTATGGAGACTTGCTTAAGCCTTTGCCACTCCCCTCATTCTCTTAACTCGAAATGTTATCCAAGCAGATTTTCTTCTTCTTAATATTTTGGATGAACCTTGAATCATCAAGTTCTTCCTTTGAAGCCATCTTTGCACTCAATACCCTAACAAAGTGGTAAATGGACTTTATGAGGCATTTATGTTATAGTGATATCATTTCACTTAAATGACAAAATTTTCATTCTTTTATTTATTTTTGTACAAATATTTGTTTTAGAGGACATTTTTCAAACTTCATTTGAGGTTCAATGTGAGATTTTTGGGGAAGAAGCTATGTTAAAATGTTTTCTCAATGCTTCCACATTGTTCCATCATTTTTTTCATAATAACAATCGTGGATCTTAGGTTCATACAAAATTTCTAGATTCAAAAGAGGATGCACGGCAACATATTTTTTTGTGTCTTGGTAGACTTGGAAGCACCTGCTAGGATGTCAAGGTAAATGATGAACACCAGAGGCCTACTCTAAAAGTGGATCTCTCCTCTTTAAGAGTGATCTTAGTCAATAATTCCATATGAATATGTTTTATTTGATTGAATTAATTTATCACTAGTATCGACATGATACCTTCATATCATTTGACTTCTTAATGTGATTCCTTATCTTCTAATTCCTCATATTGGTGCACATCAAACTACAATATTTGCCAATATCTTTCTTACTATAGTAATGGATGACTAAGATCCCAGATAGCAATGGATGACCAAGTTGTTACAGCAAGTATCCACCAATTAGTGCCAAGACTTTTGAGTGCTCTTAAAGGATTTTGATGTGCCTTGTTCTTGCTGACTTGCTATGCCCAATTCAAGCAATATGATTGACATAAGAAAGTAATGCCTAGCTTAAGATGGCTAGAAGTACGAACTACATAGCTATTTATACCATCAACTGAACATGTGGAAATTATACATACCAAACATCTACGCCTTCTAGAAATTATAGGATCATTTTAGTTACATTTGAAAACATTAATCAAGAAAAACCATATGTGCAGATATAAACATTAATCACAACATGTCCAATTTATTTGCAGATATATTTTCCTATGAAGAAAGACCACGCTTGACAATATGAACGCTGAACAAAATGAGACAATGGCTGCATTGTGGGCTCAGTTTCGAAGAAAACCTAATAAATTTTATTGTCCTTGCAAGAAGTGTAAAGGCTTAAAGACTCGAAGAATTCTAATCACAACAGCCCAGAGTTATTGTAGGCAACATGGTCATGTTGAAGGGGGCCACGATTTTTGTCCATTGCTAGATGTGGATTTCCTACTGGAGGAACATGGAGGTGTGAATATCCAAGCTGAGGATAACACTCTCATGGAAGAAGATGATAATGTGCTAGAGGACATGATTGAAGAAGATGGTATTGGGGCAGGTGATGAAGAGGCTCACAATGATGGTACTAGCGAATCTGATAATGATGATGAAGATGGTCTTGATATACCTTTACTTGAGAAGGCACACGAGCCCTTATACGAAGGCTCCCAAACAACTCTACTCTCGGCTATAGTGTTGTTGGTGAACTTAAAGGTTATGAATGGTATATCCAATGTAGCAATATCACGTATGCTAAGGTATGTCATTTTTGTCATCTTCAATGTTAGCATACAATTACTATTCATTATATTAACAATGCATATTTGTTGTTGTAGGTTGATTAGTGAGTTTTTGTTACCACCATCAAACATTTTGCCTTGTTCGTACCGAGAATTATCTAACATTATGGATGAGATTGGAATGAAGTATCAAACAATACATGCATGTCCCAATGATCACATTCTATATCATAAACAATATGAATTTGCAGCAGAATGCCCTGATTGTCATAGTAGTAGATATCGGTCAGATCAAATAACAAAAAAAGTGCCTCATAAGGTTCTTCGGTACATTCCCATTATTCCATGTCTTCAACGGTTATTCAGGTGCGCTACCTTGGCACAATTTATGGATTACCATGCACGCAATAGAAGTCAGGATGACATTATGTGAATGCCTGCTGATGGTTTTGCATTTAAAGAGATAGAAGAAACACGATCACACTTTAAAGAAGAACCTCATAATTTGAAGCTTTCATTGGCAGCGGACAGTATCAATCCATATGGAGATATGAGATCTGTTTACTCAGTGTGGCCTATTTTTGTTATTAATAATAACATTCCTCCTTGGATGTCCATAAAGAGGGAGCACATAATGTTGTCAATGATTGTGCCAGGTATTTTTATCATTTTATAGTTATCTAAATTAATTTATAAATAGTGCATGAAAATGGTCATAATAATAATGTAATGTTTATGTTCATTCAATTGCTAGGTAAATACCAAGTGAAAGATATGAATGTTTATATTGAGCCCCTAATTGAAGATTTTTTGAAGTTATGGAATGGCGTCACTATGTATGACATCTCTAGATCGATAGGACATCGACAATTTCAATTCCATGCAATGCTTGTATGGACAATACATGATGCCCCTGGGTTAACTCATTTTTGTGATATGTTATATTGTTAATATCACATATTTTTGGTCTGTTCTAGTGCTTACACATTACTATCAAATGTTTAAGTTGCGCATGATAATTGTACATGATCGACACTTCTACATGATCTTGTAGGTCTTCAGACAAAGGGAAAATTTGCATGTCCAGTTTGTGGTCCGAAGATGAAATCTCGTCATTCGAGAACTTTAAAAAAGCAGGTGTTTGATGAGTTTAGACACTTTCTCCACAATAATCATAGGTATCGAATTGCCGAAAAACATCTTTTCAATGGGAAAGAAGAGACATCATCAAGGCCATGAAGAATGACACCTCATTTATGGAAGTTGGAATATGATCGACTAAATTGTCAAGGTAATATCCAATTTGTCGTTCGAAGTTTAAAATTTGTATTTTGATATTGTCTTATATTTACTAACGTTGTAATTGATGCTTGTGAAGGTCGTCAAGGCATCAATGACCAACTTCCTAGAGGAATGAAAAGTTATCCTACTCAATTTAGTAGGTTACCGTACTACAACGATCTCCCAATTGCACATTTGTTTGATGCTATGCATATTGGAAAGAATGTAACAGAGACACTATGGAAAATGTTGGATGGAAGGCGTGATAGAGAACAAATTGCCAAAATTTATACCGACATTCATGAATCCAATCATGCAATAAAAGCTTCCATTGAATCAAATAGCAATGGAGACTGCATAAATACAAGTGCCCTTCCTTGGTTATTAATGGAGCAATACAGTGATGCATTAAAAGAAGTCATAAAAAAAAACAAAATTTCCAACAGGTTTTGCTGCAAATATAAGCACTCTTCTATCAAAGAAAGGTGATTTTGGGCCTGGGTTGAAAACACATGATTGGCATACCTTCGTCAAGGTAAGTCATGTTCTCTATTTACAGTATATTTGTAAGATTGAATGTACTACCTATTGCATTATTTAATAATATATTGAAATGATCATTTTTAATGATTGCAGTTCATCCTACCTCTATCCCTTCCACAACAGTTTGACAATAGTATTAAACAAGTTATATATGATCTTGGAAAATACACGAGGTTAGAAGTGTTTTTTCTTAGATTTGTAGCTTTCTCTTAAATCTATTGTATAATTTTATTTGAAATTTCGTTTATGTGGTTTTGTGTGTTGAATCTCTTTTAGGTGGTTATAATCTAAAGAAATTGACAAAAAAGATATAAAATATTGGAAGAGAAAAATTCCACAGCTTATGTGTGAAATGCAAAAGTGTTTACCTCCAACCTTTTTCAATGCTCAAGAACACTACCTCATACATCAAGTTGAGGAGATTGAATTGTGTGGACCTGTACAAGCTAGATCAATGTGGATGGTTGAGAGGCACTTGAAATTTATGAAGGGCTTGGTTCGACAAAGAGCATGTCCTGAGGGTTCTATGATAGAGGGATATATGATATACCAGACCATGGTGTACGTTACTGAATATCTTCCAAAGTTTGCAGCAGATATCCATGTAGATCGCATTTGGGATCCCAACTCTAATGACAAATTTGAAGGGGAGTACCTGAGGGGGAAAGGTAGATTGAGGAGGGTGAGAGGTAATTATAAGTTTTTTTTTGTAGTTTAATAATTATTATTCATCATCAATATATATAAGTTGTTTCTAACTAGTGTAATTGTCTTCTTTATAGTTGGTCATGAGTGGGATGCACTACACTTGTATATTACAAACAATCTTGATTGGATGACGGTATGGATTGAGCAGTCTCAAGAAAATGGTCGCTCATTAACATGGGATGGTGTTGTATCATTCGTTAAAGAAACTCATCGTAATGGAGATCCCAATGTTACACAAATGGTACTTGATCTAATATATGGCTTAAGAGATACAAAGGTACACATAAGATTACTAATCATCACACATAAGTTTAATATCAACTCACAGATCGATGCCAATAATCTTGACATGTTTGAATAATTGCAGGTCAAACACCACAAAGCTATGTACTACCATGGCTATAAATTCCGCACAAAAAAGTCAGATGAAATGAAGAAAACATGTGATTCCGAGATAAGTGATGTCTTCGCGGTCACCAATATTTCATCTAGAACTGACATACATCCTCAATGATCTGAAAATCGATACTATGGCATTTTGGATGATATACTTGAGTGTGACTTTAATTCATTCAAAATAGTTCTATTTATCATCAAATGGTTCAAGTTATGACTGAATCGAAATGATCCTGATAGGACTGTTATTGAACATGATAGTGGATTTACTATGATTAATACAAGGTCATTTGAGCCAGTCGGAGATGAGCCCTATGTTCTTCCAAGCCAGTGCGAGCAAGTGTTTTATTTTGGTGTTCCATAGAAACTAGGTTGGTCATTTGTTGTTAGACATGACCCAAGAGGAAGGCCGGTAAAGTATAATGTGAATGAAGAAGAAGAAATTGAAGAAGCAGAAGAGGAAGTAAATGATTATCAGGAACAACAGTTACCCAATGGTGAAGATGAAGAAGATGGTGATGATTTTGGTCATGCTGACGATAATGGTGATAATGATGATGATGATGTTGATGATGATCATGATCATGGTGATGATGGTCATGATGATGATGGTGATGAAGATGATGATGATGGCGATGAAGATGGTGATGATGGCGAAGAAGATGGTGGTGGTGACGACGATGATCAAAGTGAAAAGTACGATGATGGTGATGATGATGATGATGATGACATGGATGAAGATCATGATGATCAATGAAATGTCCAGCTTGGATCAATTTCAACTATGATGGGGTCTTGTACGACCAAACTTTTCTTTCTAAACCATATGTGCACATATAAACATTAAGTAGAACATGTCAAATTTTTTTTAGATATACACATTAGTTACACTAAATATTTAACTTAAGACAAATGATTTACATATACAATCTACTTTATTATTAATATTTTTTTTTGGTAAGTCTATTACTTTAATTTCGCTGCTGATTTCTAAGACTTACTAAATTTTTTCACAGGGCGATATGGATGCACCATCTCAGACACCTTTAGTAGAGGTAAACATTAAATATTGTAAATTTTAATGTTAATATAGAAACAGATGTCGTATTATTATTTTCTTTTCTATGTGGCTTTGGAGTTGTTTTGATAAAATTTTACTGATATTTAATGTCACAAATGATAGGAAAAAGCTAGAATGACCGCTGATCAAATGCGATCTGAAATACGGGCTTCATATCTACATAACATCGCCCTTAGTACTGACCCTGTGTTCATCACCCAGCAAATCAAGCAAAGATACACTGATGAACTTGTTAACATTATCATCGAGGGTGACAAAAGTGAGGAGAAAGAGGCACTGAGAACAGAATTAGGCCGTAGAATCCAATCTTTGCAAGTAAGCAGTGATTCGACTAAAGAAATAATAGAAGTTCAATAGATATGAATATTTTATACTATCTTATGGATCTTGATCTCTAATTTTGTGTGTACTTGTATAGACATTTGTGCCATTTGTGACATTACATGGTGAACATGGTGATGGTCATTGCGCACAACCTTCGTGTCAGTAGCACTTTGTTTGTTTTCATCAACATTATAACAGTTACTTTTTTTTTGTGGACATTTCTAGCTAGTATCCCATTTGATCTTTATCCATTGCAAATGTCTTTGCTAACAATATTGTATTCCTCAGCTCATGATGATATGCGAACTCCTCCTTCGATTGTCGGTCCACTATTGCCTACTGCATATTCGGCAACAAGGGCCACACAAACATCCTCATCTATACCCACTAGAACTGGTAAAACCTTGTTTTGCTATATTTTGTAATGTATTTGTACAAGTTGATGAAAACCGAAGTAGCATATCAGTGCTTCAATGATGTCTACAAAAGCCTGCATACACACAAACACATACATACACACACCACGCATACATACATACATACATTTATTGTACTACGTAGGCAAGATTTTGTGCTACTTTTTGAATTTATGTCAAATCAAAGCCAAAAAAACTTATGAACACACCCCTGCAACTAAGCCACACACTTACCAATCATAACAGTACCGTACGGAACCGTACAACCCACTGTAACAGCAAAATTACCAGTAAATCAGAGGTTTTTTATTCGTTTTGTCCAAGCATCGACTACAACCTAATCTCCCTTGCCTTCTGAGATCACACATGATATATATAGAGGCCTATAGGACCGTTGGAACAACCAAGTAGCCATTCCCCAACTTAAAACAAACAATAACAACTTTTAAACAATACCGAGCAACATTTTTAAAAGTTGTCAACAACTTTTATATGCAACTTTATGCATTTTTGCAAATCTAACTACCTAATGAAAAAACATTTTTGCTAGTCAATTTCTTCAATTTGATTATATCCATAAGTATGCTTTATTTCATTTGGTGTCTACTTTAATTGTCACGATGTTTCAGTTGACAGACTAGCAGAGAGCAGTACTGCTGAAGTTGATCCATTTCCTAGAGTAGTTTGTGTGATTAGTACTGGTTCATATGAAGGGACATTATTGCTGAATAAGAAAACTATGTTTCTGTTAAAAGAACAAAAGCTTCCACGTGCTTTAAAATTGTTTTTATTTAAAGTGTAAATTTAATTTATTTTTATATTACTCGTTTTGGACTGATAAATCCTTTATGTTTTAGTAGGTAATAATGTTTTCTTTGATCATCTTTTTCATATGACATTGAGACTATTCGGACCCACCATATGTAAAAGGTACATAGTTTCATATCATTTCTACATAATTTTTCTTTTCTTTCATTTATTGTAATATATTAAAGCTATTGATCTAACAATCTATTTGTTTTTAAAAAGGTGGAATTTACAAACCGTGGAATTAAAAAATCAGCTCATTGCATCTTTTGACGAGAAATTTGGAAAAGACATGTTTGACAATGGCCTACTTCTCAAAAGAGCAGCAAAGCATTTAAAGACTGTGAGGGATCAATAAAGAGTCAACTCATTGAGGTGACTTGGTGGGGGTGACTTGGTGGGCTGACCTAGAGAGTTGACCTAGGGGGCAAACTTGGTGAGTGAACTTAAAGAGTTGACTTGGTGAGTGTACTTGAATTGTCAGCTTGGCGAGCTGACTATGGGAGTCAGCCTGGCAAGCTGATATGGCAAGTCGACTTAAAGTGGTGACTTGGTGGTGCAAGTTGGTGAGCTAACTTATCAAGGCCACTTGGTGAGGCAACTTAGCGAAGCGACTTGGTGAGCCGACCTACTAAGTGTACTTAAAGACTGACCTTGATGAGGCACTTTGGTTGGGTGACTTGATGAGAAAACTTAAAGTGTCAACTTGGCATGCCGACCAAGTGAGTTTACATGGTGAGCGAGCTTAGAGAAGTAACTCTATGCGGCAAGGTGGTAAAACCACTGGGTGAGTCGACTTCGTGAGCTGACTTAATGAGTCAACTCGTTGAGGTGACTGGGTGGGGGTGACTTGGTGAGCTGACCTAGAGAGTTGGCCTAGGGGGCAGACTTGGTGAGCGAACTTAGAGAGTCGACTTGGTGAGCATACTTCAATTGTCAGCTTGGCGAGCTGACTTGGTGAGTCGGTCTGGCGATCTAACATGGTGAGTGGGCTTAAAGTGGCAACTTGGTGGGGTTAAGTTGGCGAGCCAACTTAACGAGGCCACCTAGAGACGTCACATGGCAAGCTGACTTGGTGAGCAAGCTCAATGAGCGGACCTAAAGATTGACCTTGATGAGGCACTTTGGTGAGGTGACTTGATGACCGAACTCAAAGAGTCAACTTGGCGAGCATACTTGCACTAGTGCATTTGGGTTCATTTTTTGACCTTCATTGATCAAATTTTTGACCAAATTTGACCAACTCACTGGTACATGATTTGTCTCAATCATATAACTAATTATATATTTTTCATATTAGTTACTGTTAGTGTTTTTCAAGCATTCTATAAAATAGTTCACATGCCTTGCGTATGATATGACATTTTACATGCATCCTGCACTCTCTCTCATCTGGCTAATGATGGATTATGTGAGTGATCTAAAATCATGATGCTAAAAAACACACAATCAAATCCAAAATGAACTTGCACTACAAATGGATTGTGGAAATCTGATATTGGTAAAATTACATGCATGTCTACCAGGATAATCACAACTTAAACATATATTTGTCCTGGTAGACATGCATGCAAAATTAACAATATCAAATTTCCACAATCCATTTGTAATGCAAGTTCATTTTGCATTTGACTGTGTGTGTTTTTTAGCATCATGGTTTCATATCACTCTCCGTAATCCATCATCAGTCGGATGAGAGAGTGCAGGATGCATGCAAAATGTCATATCATATGCAAGGCATGTGACTATTTTATAGAATGCCTGAAAAAAAATTTACACCTACCTGTTGGTAGAAATTTCTACCTTCATTGGTCAAAATTTCTACCTTTATTGGTCGAAAGTTTTGACCTTTATTGGTCAAAATTTTTGACCTTCATTGGTCAAAATTTCTACCTTTATTGGACGAAAATTTTTTCCATCATTGGTCAAAATTTCTACCTTTATTGGTCAAAAGTTTTGACCTTTATTGGTCGAAATTTTTGACCTTCATTGGTCAAAATTTCTACCTTTATTGCTCAAAGTTTTTTCCCATCATTGGTCAAAATTTCTACCTTTTTTGGTCGAAATTTTTTGCCTTCATTGGTTGAAATTTTGACCAATTCTTGGCAGAACTTGCACCATGGCTATGGAGGTTTTTCGACCAATATATTGGTCAAAATTTTGATCGAAAAAATTCCTCAAATTTGGTCGAAGTTTGGTCAAAAATTGGGTCAAAATTTCAACCAGTAATGGTCAAAAAATAGTCTCAAATGTACTAGTGTTTCCTTAGACAAAAATTTGATGTATTTCAAACTTTTAAGAAATGGAAATGCTTGGTTGAAAATGAGATTGGAAAGAAATTAAAATGTCTCAGATTTGATTATGGTGTTGAGTATTCCAGTCATGAATTTGAAGATTATTGCTCTACTAATGGTATTTGTAGACAAAAAAATATTCCAAGGACTCCATAGGAAAATGGAGTGGCCGAATGCATGAACAGGACTATAATAGAGTGTGCAAGAAGCATAAGGTTGCATGTTGGGTTGTCCTTAAACATGTGGGTGAATACTATCAATACTACTATATATTTTATTAATATAGGTCCCTCTACTTCTTTGGGATGTGGTATTCTAGAGGAAACATGGACTAGTAAGAAGGTGAGTTATTCTTTTCTGAAAACCTTTGATTGTGAAGCAATTTCTCATATAGAATCTGAAAATAGAATCAAGCTAGAAGCTACGTCAAAGAAATTTCTATTTGTTGGATATGGCATTAATGAATTTTTTTATAGGCTTTGGAATTTTGAAAATCATAAAATTGCAAGAAGTTGGGATGTCATATTCAATAAGAAAGTGTTGTACAAAGATCTATTATAGCAACATGACAAGAAAGAAAATGATTATGTAGTGTTGGACAATACTTCAAAAGATGATGTTCCAACAATTCCTCATGATCTACAACAACTGCAACAACAAATACCACACACCCCAATGAATGTTAGATAGTCAACAAGGATAAGTAGACCTCTAGAAAGATATTCTCCTTCCTTTATTCTATTTTACTTGCTGATACTAGTGAACCTAAATGTTATGATGAAGCTATGCAGGTGGATACAAAGATTTAGTGGGAGACTACAATGAAAGAAGAAATAGACTCTTTGCTATAAAAAAAGACACGGGATTTATGCAATTTGCCTATAAGTAAAAAGGCTTTATAGAATAAATGGGTTTATAGGTCAAAATAAGAGCATGGAGATAAGAAAATATTTAAAGCTAGCTTAGTTGTAAAAGGATTTGCTCAAAAAAAGGGCATTGATTTTGATGAGATATTTTCTCTTGTTGTTAAAATTACTTCTATTCGCACTATTTTAAGTATTGTGGCTACTGAAGATTTTCAATTGGAGTAGCTTGATGTTAAAATAGCCTTTCTTCATGGTGATTTGGATAAAGAGATATAAATGGCATAGCCATAGGGATTTGAGATCAAAGGTAAGGAGAACTTAATGTGCAAATTGAAGAAAAGTTTATATGGCTTGAAGCAAGCACCTCGGCAATGCTATCTGATATTTGATAGGTTTATGTATGAGCATGGATACAGTAGGTGTCATTCATATCATTGTGTTTATTTTAAGAGGTTGGATGATGACAACTACATTATTTTTTGTTTATATGTTGGTGATATGCTTGTAGTTGGGTCTAACATGGATCACATTAAGGGGTTGAAACACTAGTTAGCACATACATTTGCTATGAAGGATTTGGGGGCAACAAAAAAAATCTTTGGTATGAAAATTTTCAAAGATAGAAAGAATAGGAAATTGACTTTATCTCGGGCTAATTATATTGAGAAGGTGTTGCAATGTTTATCTATGGAGAATGATAAAGTTATCAACACACCTTTAATCAGTCAATTGAAGTTGACTAAGGAGATGTGTCCCAAGACACAAGAAGAGGAGGACAATATGTCCAAGGTACCTTATACTTTAGTTTTAGGAAGCTTGATGTATGATATGGTATGTATGAGGTGAGATATTACACATGAAGTGGGAGTCGTTAGCAGGTATATGAGTCATCCAGGAATTGAGCATTGGAATACAATTAAATTGATTCTTAGATATTTGAAAGGAACATCTAGTAAGTGTCTACATTTTGGGGGCTCTACTACTAATTTATAGGGACATTTTTACTTGAATTTGGCAAGGGATATTGATACTAGGTGGAGTACTACATGTAGTGTATTTACTGTTGGTGGGGCAGTCATGAGCTTGGTTTCTAGGTTACAGAAGGTTAATGCTTTATCCACTATAGAGGTAGAGTATGTTTCTTCTACAAAGGTAGCCAAGGAGATGATATGGCTTCAATTATTCCTGGAAGAATTGGGACACCCTCAAAAGGATAATTATTTGTTTATAGATAGTTAGAGTGTCATTCATCTTGCAAAGAATTTAGTTCTACATTCAAAGAAAAAACACATACAGTTGCAGTACCATTTCATTCTATTAGTTTTGGATGATGGGCAGTTAAAGCTGGAGAAGATACATACAAATGATAATCCAAAAGATACATTTACCAAGGTAGTAACAAGTGAAAAGTTGAACTTCTCTTCAAATTTTGTTAGTCTTCTAGACTAAAAAAAATTTAAAATAGCAGAGTCTAGGGTGGTTTGATATATTCTAGTGGGAGCTATAGATTTAGCAGTGCTATGATCAGTCTCCAAGTGGGAGTTTATTATTGTAGAGTCTGATCAGTCTCCAAGTGGGGAATTGTTGTGATTTGGAGCCTAATCAAACTTAGAGGTTTATTCAGTGTGATTTCTCTCTAGATTATTTCTATAGGAGTTTGGGGGTAGCGCCCCCAAGATGGGGTCAAGGAGCAACATCCTTGCAGGGTCCTAAGGTAGCACCTCAAGTGTGCTCCCTGTCGCAATACAAGGTGGGGTTGACGAGCAATGGCCACATAGGGGTTTTTGAGGGTAGTGTCCTTGAAGCCAAAAATGACCTTATATTTTAAAAGGTGTCAACTACTATTTTTCTATTATTCTAGCCCTAATTTCATAAGTGGAAAAAAACTTGTATAAAAAGGCTTAGGGTTAGGGATTTTCATAAGGTGTGATGCAAAAATTGGTTCTTGTGCCATTATTGAGTTGTAAGGGATTACAGATTGTAATCAGGTTGTAATCACTAGATAATAATAATATTGGACTTATTTTTGGTGGACGTAGCCTAGAGATTGGCTGAACCACATTAAATCTTGGTGCATTGTGTTCTCTTATGTGTGATCTATTATTTTCTCATATTGGTTATATTTGCATGTAACTATTATTTATGTCTGAGGTTAATCCTAACACTATTGTAAAAAATATATTGTAGCTTCCCAATCATTGACCTATACAATGTCTAGTTCACATTAGTAGAATCATCATTCTTATACATCTTATGTCTAGTAGCCATAGGTGTGTTAATTATTCTTCAATCTTCCATCCCAAAGGTTTTTAGTATCTCCTTGATATATTTTGATTGTGTAATCTAGATACATCCCTTCATCTAATATACCAATAAAGAATTTGGTTTCCCCAAACATAGACATTTCAAATTTGATGAAGGGTACTCCCCTTAATACCGTAAACACATAATAAAAACAAAGAAATAATAGCAATTTGTGAGAACAAAATATAGGCTTCTTATTATCACCACAGATGTGGAAATATAGAATTCAAAATTATAATATGCTAACCCACATGGGTAACTTCAATATAGTAATTCGTAAGATAAAACTATGAATTATCACCTAGAATTGTCCTAGATAATGTATGGGCGCATTTCTTAAATAGGCAATTGTATGTCGCACAGGAAGGTTCTAGACACTCAAAATGAATAGCTAGGATTGATAGACCCTAACAATACATATAGAGTCAACCAAATATATTTTTGACATTTTTTTTAGAAGTTTTGGTCAGCCCAACTTTGGAAGTCCATAACTTTCAAACTATTTATCCAATTGACTAGTATAACCACTTTTCAAAATCCTGAACTACTAATCTACATGATCGGATCCATACAAGTGCCCATCCATCAAGTTTTTGAGCCTCATCTAAGCATGTTTAGGTCTTCAATAATGAGCCTAGATTTTTTATAACAAAATTGCACACCAAAAATTCACAGTAAATCCATGAATACTCACAATATGGCATTGAGCCTCAACTGGTAGGCTTATATATCCAAGATGAATATCCACCTCTAAAATTAGGACATTTTGAGCTTGTATGACTAACTTACTAAGTAGAAAGCCTTCAAAAACAACAACTCTACATTAAGACATCCCTTATTCAAACAACTAAAATGAAATATTTTTGGGTGATGCAAAATTATTCATACAACACCCAGGATGCTCCTGCATTAGACACCTGAGGTTTTGAGAAGTGACCATGTCATGTCTCAAGTATTTAGAGGAAAACCAAGGTGGTTAACCTCCTCCCTTTCTAGCCATGATGAATCTTCTACTGGCCTCCTTTTCCATTTGACTAGCTATTCTTCATAAGTTATGTTCCTTGTACTTTGTCCAACATGAATGTCCACTATCTCCTCAATCTCCTTTGTAGTTGAAATAGTTGTTGGAATACTCCACTATGCTTCTACAACATCATCTCCATCACCTCCTTCATAATACTTCATCATATGTAAAATGTTAAATACTGGTGAAATATTCAATTCAATAGGCAACTCCACTTCATAGGCATTTCTAGAATCATGCCTTTTCACCATCTTGCATAGTCCAAACTTTTGCATTTTCAGCTTATTATATGTACCCACTTGAAAATGCTCCTTTCTCAAATGAACCATGACTTCATCTCCAATCTAAAATTCCTTATACCTCTTTTTGACATTTTCCTTAGCCTTGTACTATGTATTCATCTTAGTAATGTGCTTCCTCACATCCTCATTTATGTTCTTCAAATGTTTAGTGAATTCTTCTGCTTCAATACTACTTATTTCTCCTTTATCCAATTGCCTCAATTCAAAAGAATTTTTGGGACTACTCTTGTATACAAACTAGAATAGTGATCTACTAGTACTCCTATTGACAGAGTTATTATATGCAAATTTTTTCTATGGTAAAATCAAATCCCATCCTTTTGGTTTATCTCTAGCCAAACTTCTCATCAGGTTTCTCAAACTGTGATTTAGTCTGTGGATGATGTGATGAAGTGAACTTCAAATCTATCTTCAAATTCTTCCATAATGTATGCCAAAAATACCCAACAAATTTGGTATCTCAATTTGAAACTATACTTTTTGGTAGACCATGTAGCCTCACCACTTCTTTGAAAAACAACTCTACCACTTGAGCAACATTACTAGTCTTCTTGTAGGGAATGAAATATCTTATCTTTGAAAACCTATCAAGCACCACAAAAATATAATCATACCCTCATTGAGTCCTTGGTAATCCAAGAACTAAACCATGCTGACATCCTCCCATGGCTTTTCTAGTGCAGGTAGTGGTTGATACAACATTTTATACTAATTCACTCATTTCACCATCTGACATACTATACAACTCTATACAAACTTCTTCACATCTTGTTGCAATTGTGGTCGGTAATAATTCTCAACAACCAAAGCAATGGTTTTATCTCTACCAAAGTGTTCAGCCAATCTTCCACTATGCTTCTCCTTAATGATATTCTCTCTCATTGAACTTCTTGGAATACACAATTGGCATCCTTTGAACAACATACCATCTTAGACTATGAAACCCAACCATTTCATCCTATCAAGTGTAACAGGTTGTGTATAAGCCTTCCACACTTCACCAAAATCAAGATCCTGTGGATACAAATTACTAAGTTCCTTGAACCCATCCACTTAAATTTGCATTTTTGTTAGCAAAATTTTTCTTCTACTAAGAGCATTTGTAACTTTGTTAGACTTCCCACTCCTTTTTTCAAAAAAATGTATAACTATGCAAAATGCAACCCACTTCAAATGCCTTTGTTTCAATTTTCCTTGACTATTCAAATATTGCAAAGCTTGATGATCAATATACAAAACAAACTCCTTAGGATGAGGATAGTGGCTCCACTTCTTCAATTCTTTAACTATAACATAAAATTTCTAATCATAAATAGAATATTTTCTTTTGGCATTATTCAAGTTCTCACAGAAATAAGCAACAAGTCTACCTTCTTGGCTCAAAACAACTCCTATTACAGTACCGCTACCATCACAATCTACTTTAAACACCTTCTTAAAATCTAGAAGTGCTAAAACAAGTTGCTCTATATCTTCCTATTTCAGCAAATTAAAACTCTTATCTACTCCTCCAGTCCACTTAAAGTCTTTTCTATACCCTCTCATTGTTTCAGTCAAGGGTCCACAAATACTGCTAAAACCTCTTATGGACTTTCTGTAAAAACTAGCCATTCCATGAAAAGATCTTACCTTTGTAGTAGTATTTGGAGTAAGTTATTAAAGGATAGCCTTCACTTTCTCCAGAGCCATTTTTAGGCCTTCTACTGAAACTACAAATCCTAGGTACACCAACTCCTTCACAAAACTATACTTCTTCAAGTTTATTAGCAATTTTTCTTCCCTCAACTTATCAATCACTTATAGAATACACATCAAATTCTCCTCCAACATCTTACTAAAGATCAAAATATCATCCAGGTAAACAATGAAAAACTTACCCAAAAAATCCTTTAATACCTCATTCATGAGCCACATGAAAGTACTTGGTGCATTGGTTAGCCCAAAAGGCATGACTAACCACTCATACAGTCCTTCCCTTGTCTTGAAATTAGTCTTCCACACATTGCCTTCTTTGATGTGAATCTGATGGTATCCACTCTTTAGATCTATCTTTTTGAAATACACAACTCCACTCAAACAATCCATGATATCATCCATCCTTATCAATGGAAATCTATACTTGATTGTGATCTTGTTGATAGTGTGATAAATATGTGTACATCCTCCATTCTCTATTCTTCTTAGGTGCTAATACTATTGGTACAACACATGGACTCAAACTTTCTCGAATCAACTCCTACACCAACTCATGAACTTGTTTGTTCAAGTCTTCACTTTTTGTTGGTGTCATTATGCACACTGCCTTGTTTGAAAACTTACTTCTAGAATCAAATCCATTTGGTGACTGATCTTCCTTACTAGGGGTAATCCATCAAGTACATTATCTAACATAATATCAAGAAACTTTTCCAACAAATATGCAACTTTTGTAGGTACCTCCTCTACTTCTTATTTACCATCTGTTGGGATTATAGAAAAACACATATTCTCATGCTTCTTACTTTGTAAAACCTCCTTTCCATCAACAAAACATATTCAGACAGCATTACATACCTTTTCTTCTTTCTCCTTCAATGGCTTCAACTTATGTTTCACTCTATCCTTTGTCAAAGTGTAGGTATTTGCATGCCCATCATAAAGGGCATGTTTTTCAAACTACCATGGCCTATCCCACAACATATGATATACTTCTATACGTATGATATCACACAGCATCTCATTCTAGTAGCTTCCAATCTTGAACTTTACTAAGCATTGCTCACTGACCATGATCTTGTGGTCATCTTACACCCAAGCAATATGGTATGGATGCAAGTACTTTTTCCTCTTCCTTTTCAACTTTGTGACCATATTTTTTGATACTAGATTTTTAGTACTTCCACCATCAATGATCACATCACAACACTTATCTTCACATTTGCACCTTGTGCAAAACAAGCTCCTTTGATCAATTTCATTCTCACCACTCAGTAGGACTCTTTTGTAAACTAGGACTTCTCCTCTTTCAACATCTTCAAAATGTGATGATCTAGCATCTTCATCAACATGTGTAACTCTCACCTGGCCTTCAGTTCTTTAATCTATCCATCCTTGGTGCTGGGAACATTCAACTACTCTATGCTCTTCTTCTCTATAGTGAAAGCATTTTCCACAAAACCCTTCTCTTCCAAATCCTTTTCCGCTACCTATTCCTCTTTGATCTCTATTGTTTTGATCATGGAAACAATTTGAATTATTTCCTCTCTAGTTCTTACTACTACTTTTGGCCTCATCCTTTGTTCTTCTTATCATCATTTTGACCATCATAAGATCATCTGCCAAATCTTCCACTATAACATCTTCCACTACTCTTGTTATCAAAAAAAATTCTCAACATCTCCTCAACTCTTAGGGAAAACTAATATGCCTCCTAAATAGTGATCATTCGAACCAAACACAACTCCTCCCAAATTATTAGCATTAACCCATTGAGATGGCAGGGAAATTTCTCCTTATCAACTTCGGCATGGCCAGTTCTAATGATAACTTGGTAGATCTCTTTAGTATACTCTTGAACAGATCTTCTCACTTGTTTTAGCCCTTGCATTTTCTTCAATAGGTCAAGCTCATAATCCATGGGAATGAACTCTCATTTAATTTTAGCTATCATTTGATCCCATGTGGTGAATTTTTTCTTTCCCTCTTATATTTTTGTCCAATTGGATCTACAACTACTAGATCTTTGTGTGATCCTTTAGTTTGGCCTTTTGATGTAGCCTAAACCCTTCAAAACAATACTCAAAAAAATACCCAATATAGAAGTTTAGAATGCCAGATTCTTCATTAAAATTTTACAACTCCAATCTCCTCTACAATGAAAGAAAAAAACTACTTATTACAATTTTGAAAATTACCATATTTGGCAATTTTTTTTGTTTTTGGTAATTTACAAAACCCATCCTACGAATCCTAAATTTTCCTAAGAAAATCCCCCAACTAAGGCAAGATGAATTGTCAACTAATCTACGAAATCAAGAATATGATTTCAAGTATATTACAAAAAACAACTTTCTAAAAAATTGGAAAAAAACACAAAAATCCAATTTTGAAGGCCAAGATGATATTTTAGGCTCCTGAAAAAATGTTGAAATGGCCACCAATTGAACTAAGCTCTATTGAAATCCAAATAACTCCTCCTCACACAATTGCCTATAAAATTTCAGCCAAAACCCACATCCAAGTCAAAATTTATGACTTCTAGAAGTTGATACATCATTCTCCCCTTCTTGAAAGAAACGTAGCTCATACAAGTGGCTGTCTATGAATTGTTGCAATTTTATTGTATCTAACTACATTATTTTCCAATCAAATAACCATGTACTCTCTATTTCAAGTGACCCATCCCACTGTATCAGGTATCTATTATATTGGTCATGCTTTGTGGAGGTAGTCTTCTTATCAAGAATTTTGGCAATCTTTTTCTTCTTCATTAGGAAGGTGATGTTGCCAATCTACTCCCTGGATGTCATCTACACTCGAAACATCTCCATGGAATGTGTATAAATCAGAAATATTAAAAACAAGGGAGATGTCAAGATTTCTTGGTAAGCTAACCTCATAGGCATTATCATTAATCTTTTTGATGATTTTGCAAGGCCCAATCTTTTTATACTTCAATTTATGATATATGCCTATAAGAAATTGTTCATGCCTCAAGTAAACCATCACCAACTCACCAGTAGCAAATCTTTTTGTCTCCAAGTAGCATCTACAGCAATCTTACAACTCACATTACTATCCTACAACTTCTATCTGACATCTTATTGCTATTGGTGAAGGTTTTCAACAAAGGCAACTCCATCATCACTAATTTTGTCTCCCAAGGGAAGTGACACGAGATATAGAACACCTTAAGTGTTGTGATGTGGAGCCTAATCAAACTCAAAGGTTTATTTGGTGTAATTTTCTTCTAGATTATTTCTACAAGGGTCAAGAGGTAGTGCCCCTAAATCCAAAAATGACCTTATATTGTAAAAGGTGTTGGCTACTATTTTTCTATTATTCTAGCCCTAATTTTGTAAGCTACAAAAAGCTTGTAAAAAAAGGCTTAGGGTTAGGGATTTTCATAAGGTGTGATGCACAAATTGGTTCTTGCAGTGATATTAAGTTGTAAGGGACTATGGATTGTAATCAAGTTGTAAATCACTAGATAATAATAATATTGGACTTGTTGTTAGTGGATGTAGCCCAGAGATTGGGTGAACCACATTAAATCTTGGTGTCTTGTGTTCTCTTTTATGCGATCTATTATTTTTTGGTATTAGTTATATTTTTGTGTAACTATTATTTATGTCTGAGGTTAATCCTTTAACAAGTGGTATCATAGCCAGACAGTCATCGTGTTTTTTTTAGCCAGATCGTAGTCATTTTTTTAATTTTTTTTAGTGATCCTCTATAGGAAGGGCTCATGGTTGACAAGTTTAACAGGCAGAACTTTCAGTTATGGAAGATGCACATGGAGGACTATCTCTATCAGAAGGATTTATAGAAGTCGTTGGAAGGAAAAACCAAGAATCAAGGATCTATGACAAATGATGATTGGAATCTTTTAGAAAAAAAGGCACTTGAAGCATTTGATTTTGCATGGCACCATCGGTGGAATTTAATATACAAAAGTGAAGACAACAAAAGAGTTGATGAAAACCCTAGTGAAATTGTATGAAAAGCCCACTGCTTCAAACAAGGTATTTCTCATGAAGTGTTTATTTAATATGAAAATGATAGAAGGTGGATCTGTTGTAGATCATATAAATGAGTTTAATACTATTACTAGTTAGTTATCTTCTATGGGTATCAATTTTTAAGAAGAAATTAGGGCTTTCTTGATTTTTTGTTCTTTGCCTAAAAGCTAGAATGGTTTGGTAATGGTTGTGAGTAATTCTATTTTTGGATCTAATAACCTAAAATATGATGATATGATAGGTGTTATTTTGAGTGATGAAACTCATAGGAAAATCTCAAATGGATCTACATCAAGAAGTGTTTTGAATGCACAAACCAGAGGCAGAATGACTGAGAGAGGAAATAACTTTGGAAATAATGGGAAATCAAGAGAAAAGTCAAAGGGGAAGAGGTCTCAATCTAGAGGACCGAGAGATTGATGGTACTATGGGAAATTGGGGCACAAGAAGAAAGATCATTAGACTCGATAGAACAATGAAGGAGATAAACCAGAAGGGAACAAAGAGGCAAATGTCGTAAGTAACAAATCTGAAGAGGATACTTTGCTTCTATCTTTAGAAAGTGTTGATGATTCATGAGTTTTAAATTTTGGTGCTTTATTTTATGCTACACCTCATATAGGTTATTTCATTGATTATGTCCAAGGGGATTTTGAGCTTGTTTATTTTAGGGATAATGAACCTTGTCAGATTGTTGGAAAGGGAAAAGTTAAGATTAAGTTACAAAATGGGAATTATTGGCTACTACATGAGGTAAGACATGTTCTAAGGCTAAGTAGGATTTTAATTTCAGCAGAGCAACTTGGTGATGAGGGTTGTGTAGCTACTTTTAATGACAAAAATTGGAAGGTTTCAAAAGACTCCCTTGTAGTAGCAAAAGGTGTGAAAGTATTGTTCCTTCTACTTTGATTATTTCAAAGAAAAATGAATGTTCAAGAATAGTTGCTACAAATGAGCAGGGAGAACAAACAGCTGCTATAGATTTTGATATAACATTGTGGCACAACAGAATTGGGCACATGAATGAGAAAGGTTTGAAAGTACTTCATTCAAAGTAATTTTTACCAGGTCTAAAATGTGTTAATATGCATTTTTGTGAAAGTTGTGTGTATAGAAAACAAAAGAGAGTGAATTTTGTGAAGACTAGGAAGGGAAAGAAAAGTAAGAGATTAAAGCTTGTGCATATAGATGTATGGGGACCAGCTCAAGTATCTTCCCTTGGTGGCTCTCATTATTGTGTTACATTTATTGATGATGCAACTAGAAAATTATGGGTTTATTTTCTTAGACAGAAATCTAAAGTATTTCAAACTTTTAAGAAACGAAAATGCTAGGTTGAAAATAAGACTAGAAAGAAATTAAAATGTCTTAGATCTAATAATGGTGGTAAGTATTGTAGTCATGAATTTAGAGATAATTGCTCCACTAATGGTATTCATAGATAGAAAACTATTACAAGGACTCCATAGGAAAATGGAGTGGTTGAACATATGAACAAGACTATAATGGAGTGTACAAGGAGCATAAGGTTGCATGTTGGGTTTCCCTTAAACATGTGGGTAGAGGTTGTTAATACTATTGTATATTTGATTAATAGAGATCCCTCTACTCCTTTGGGTTGTGGTATTCTAGAGGAAGCATGGATTGGTAAGAAGGTGAGTTATTCTTTTCTCAAAACCTTTGATTGTGAAGCATTTGCTCATATAATTTCTAAAAATAGAACCAAGCTAGAAGCTAAGTCAAAGAAATGTGTATTTTTTTGATATGGCATTAATGAATTTGGTTATAGGCTTTGGGATTTTGAAAATCATAAAACTGTAAGAAGTAGGGATGTCATATTCAATGAGAAAGTATTGTACAAATATATGTTGCAGCAACATGAGAAGAAAGAAGATGATTATGTTGTGTTGGATGATACTCTAAAAGATTATGTTTTGGCGATTCCTCATGATCTACAACAACAAATACCACACACCCTAGTGAATGTTAGATGGTCAACAAGGATAAGTAGACCTCTAGACAGATTTTCTCCTTCCTTGTATTTTATTTTACTTATTGATGTTGGTGAACCTAAATTTTATGATGAAGTTGTGTAGGTGGATACAAAGATTCAGTGGGAGCCTGCAATGAAAGAAGAAATGGACTCTTTGCTAAAAAATAAAACATGGGATTAATGCAAGTTGTCTATAGGTAAAAAAGCTTTACAAAATAAATGGGTTTACAAGTTAAAAGAAGAGGATTGATGTAAGAAAAGATTTAAAGCTAGGTTAGTTCTAAAAGGATTTGCACAGAAAAAGGGCATTGATTTTAATGAGATATTTTCTCATGTTGTTAAAATGACCTCTATTTGCACTATTTTAAGTATTGTGGCTACTAAAGATTTACATTTGGAGCAGCTTGATGTTAAAATAGCCTTCCTTCATGGTGATTTTGATGAAGAGATATATATGGCATAGCCATAGGGATTTGAGGTCAAAGGTAAGGAGAACTTAGTGTGCAAATTGAAGAAAAAGTTTATATGGCTTGAAGCAAGCACCTCAAAAATGCTATCTAAAATTTGAGAGGTTTAAGCATGAGCATGGATATAGTAGGTGTCATTCAAATGATTGTGTTTCTTTTAAGAGGTTGGATTATGATAGCTACATTATTTTATGTTTATATGTTGATGATATGCTTGTAGCTAGGTCTAACATGGATCACATTAAGGGGCTGAAATGCCAGTTAGCACATGCATTTGATATGAAGAATTAGGAGGTAGAAAAAAAAATCCATGGTATGAAGATTAGAAAAGATGGGGAGAATAGGAAATTGACTTTATCTCAGGCTATTTATATTGAGAAGGTGTTGCAACATTTTTCTATGGAGAATGCTAAAGTTGTCAACACACCTTTGCCTAGTCATTTGAAGTTGACTAAGGAGATGTGTTCCAAAACACAAGAAGACGAGGACAAGATGTCTAAGGTACCTTATGGTTCAGATTTAGGAAGTTTGATCTATGTTATGGTATGTACTAGGCTAGATATTGCACATGCAGTGGGAGTTGTTAGCAAGTATATGAGTCATCTAGGAATTGAGCATTAGAATGTAGTTAAATGGATTCTCAGATATTTGAGAGGTTCATCCAGAAAGTGTTTACATTTTGGGTGTCTACTACTAATTTATAGGGCTATGTTCCTCCAAAGAATCCTCCAAAAATGACTCAAGAACTTAGTGTCTCTATTAGAGGTAATGGTCTTTGGAAGGCCATATAAACGAACAACTTCTGAGAAGAATAGTTCTACCACTCTAGTTGCATCGTTAGTCTTTTTAAGAGAAATAAAGTGGACCATTTTTTTAAATCGATCAAAAACCACAAAAATAGAATCATTACCTCATTGAGTGTTTTGGAGACCCAATACAAAATCCATACTCAAGTCAGCCCATGGTTTGATGGGTACTGGTAAAGGCATGTATAATCGTGTATTATGTGAATGTCCTTTAGCCACTTAACAAATTCTACACCTTGCCACATATTTAGTGATGTCCCTCTTTATCTTGGGCCAATAATACTTATCTTCAACCAAGTTCATTGTTTTGTCCTTTCTAAAGTGTCCAGCCAGTCCATAATTGTGAAATTCCCTGATAATATTTTCCAACATGGATCCACCTAGTATACGTAGTTTTTTACCCTTAAAGAGGTAACCATCCTGCATAAAATAGTCACCTTTCACATGACCCAACTTACCAGAAGATAAAGCATTTAGTTGTTCTAAAATTTCATAGAAATAATCATCAGTTTCATACAAGGCCTTAATAGCATCAAAACTAGTGACCTCAATTTCCATTGTGGTTAATATTTTAGTGTGTCTACTCAAGGAATTAGCAACCTGATTTTATTTTCTAGTACTTATGTTTCAGGACAAAGGTATATCCGTGTAATAAAGATACCCACTTAGCATGTCAACTATTCAACTTCTTTTCTATGTTGAGATATTTTAGAGCAATATGATCAGTAAATAGCACAAACATATGTGAGACCAGATAGTGCCTCCAATGTCCTAATGCTTGAACAATTGCATAAAACTCCATATCATAGGTAGAATAATTCTTTCACCCTTCAAAATAATACTTAGAAAATTACACAACATAGAAGTTCATAATGTCAGATTCTTCATTAAAATTTTCCAACTCTACTCTCCTCTACAATGAAATAAAAAAACTACTTATTACAATTTCAAAAATTACCATATTTGGCAGATTTTTGGAAAAAAATAGATTTTCCTTTTTTGGTAATTTTCGAAACCCATCCTACGAATCCTAATTTTTCCCAAGAAAAGCCCCCAACTAAGGCAAGATGAATTTCCAACTAATCTATGAAATTAAGAATATGATTTTAGATTTATTACAAAAGCAACTTTCTAAAAAATTAGAAAAAAAACATGAAAATCCAATTTCAGAGGCCAAGACGATATTTCAGGCTCTCCAAAACATGTCAAAATGGCCACCAATTGAGTGAATCTTTATTGGAAATCCAAATAAATCCTCCTCACACAACTGCCTGTAAAATTTCAGCCAAAACCCACATTTGAGTCAAAATTTAATGACTCTCAGAAGTTGATGCATCACCTTCGCAAACGTGACCCTATCTAGATCTTTAATAGCTTTATATTCATATTAATCTTCCAATTCATTGATCTAATTGATTAATTCCTCTAGGTTAAGATTTTTCAAAAATGTGGGAACATCAAACTTAGGTCTTTTCCAATCTTGGAAATGGCCTTAAAAAAATGTTCCTTCTAATCTGGGTTAAGAACTTCCTCTACTAACACTTCATTAGTGTTTCCTTCTTCTTCTCTTTCATCCTCACTTTCATCATCTCCTATGGAAAGATTCATTCATTTGTGCATTTTTTCTTGTAATGCTTGCATTTTCCTTTGGAGGTCTCTAAAACCCTTAGGTGTAAGACCTACGACTCTTTCGCCATGCTCTCTTCTTGGAGACATTTTTGCACTTCCATTGAAACCCTAGTGCAAACCATCACAATCACCGATAAGTCTACACACTTAGTCCAAACCATGGTCATGGTGCGAGCTATCTCACAGTTGATGATTTGTCCACACACTTAGGAACTCTAGCTATAATACCACTTGGTAAAGGATGCTCTCCTTAATACCATAAACACATAATAGAAAAAAAGAAATAACAACAATTTGTGAGAACAAAATTTGGACTTCTTATTATCATTGTAAATGTGAAATTAAAGAATTTAGAATTATAGTATTTTGCAAGATAAAACTATGAACTATCACCCAATGTTGTCCTAGATATAGTACAGGCATTTCTTAAATAGGCAATTTTGTTAGAAAAAAGAAATACCAAGAGAGGGGGTGAATCAGTATTCTACAAAATTTTGTCGCCAACTACATATTATTTGTTACTTTGAACCATGCATAAGAAAATAAACAAGTAATATTGAATAGTAATAATAACCATGCATAAAGAGAACTCATAACAACATTTTTTTTAACTAGGTAAACCCTGGCCAAGGGAAAACCCCAATGGAGATGATACCCACCAGATGATGTACTAATATAAATGTTCCTTGTCAAAGGATGGACCCTATTAGGAGTCTATAAAAACATTCAATACATAGGAGTCCATCCTCTGACAAGGAACATTTATATTAGTACATCATAGGTACTAATATATTAGTACATCATTTATATTAGTACTGAATGTTTTTATAGACTCCCAATAGGGTCCATCCTCTGACAAGGAACATTTATATTAGTACATCATCTGGTGAGTATCATCCCCGCTGAGTTTTTCCCTTGGCCAGGGTTTCCCTACTTAACAAAATATGGTGTTATGAATTCTCTTTATGCACGGTTATTATTACTATTCAGCATTACTTGTTTATTTTTTTATGCATGGTTCAAAGTAACAAATAATATCCAGTTGGTGACAAAATTTTGTAGAATACTGATTCACCACCCCCCCTTCTTAGTATTTCATATTTCTAACAATATACCAATTGTTAGAAACAATAGTCCACCAATATAACTAGCGGGGGGGTGGCTTGAATCAGTTATTCAATAATTATCATCCTTAAATAATCTTAACCATTCAATCAAAGTAAACAAAATCCATATAAAGATGCACATATATAATTACACCAGATATGTTAACTAGGGAAACCCTTGATTAGAGGGAAAACCCCAGTGGGAATGATGCCCATAAGATGATGTACTAGTATAAATATTCATTGTTAGAGGATGGACCCTATTAGCAGTCTATTACAATATTTAGTACATATGAGTCTGTGTTGTGAGACTTTGAATCCCTATTAGGAGATTCCAACCTTGTTAGGAGTTGTGGAAGACAAAAGGACCCACTGTCCAAATAGCTTCTAGGGCAAGATCATTGAACTCACTGTCCAAGTGATCTTTCAACTATTCCTTATAGAATAATTTTTTGTATTGTACTTTAACTTCTTTCCTCTTTCTTTTCAACTAGACTAATTACTGTCAGACCTTGTAGACCAGGTCACAAACCTTGGATCCAAACTTTGGATCTCATAATAAAACCTCGGTAATGAAGTTTTCTTCACCTTCACTCTGCTCTTCTTATCTTTGCATTCTACTCTTTGTGCTTCTTTTCAAGCATTCATACATCTCATCCATGATAAAGGAAAATATCCTTCCTTTATACCAAATCCACAAAATAATTCCCTAAGTCAACTTTACACCTTCTCAATTAATTATTATAGGACCTCATTAAGAAAACAATACATTTAGCGATAGCATAAATCTTTGTCCTTGTAACTTGAATAACTATTTGTAAGTGTAACATTATGAAAAGTGAGCTTAGCTTTGTCATCTCCAGAATGTCTTCTTCACATCTTTAACTTCAGCTTCTTAGAATAACAACTCTGCTAAGAGATATAACAAGTTTACCAAAACATGCCTTTGTAAACTCTATCTCATATCAGTCTTCACTGAAACTTGCATAACTTCTTCCAGACTTAATACCTTATGCTTCCAAGGTTAGCTACATATACTAGAAAGTTAGCTACATATACTAGAAACTTAGCATGTTCTCCCTTTAACCTCTCTTAGTGAAAATTCTCAACTAGCTTTCTATACCAACTTGATCTTTATTGTTGTTCTTCTGTTAGATGTCAAAAAAACCTGCTATGTTGACATCAATGACAAATACAATCATGAATGTAACATATCATCATAATACTAATCTAATAAAGTTTTTACAACACTCCACCATAGAATTATAATTAGCATTCATGCTTCCAACAATCTCCCCCTTTGGCATTGATGGCAACATAGATGAAAAACATCTAGTTCCAAAATACCAACTGTAAAAATTGTTAACCTTTCTTTTCAAACCCTCTTCATCAATCATTCTACCCCATTGATATACCTCAATGTACTCTATATCAAACTATTTTTTCACGTTGTAACAAACTATTTTTCACTATTTCTCATGATGTAATCTCCCCCCCATTGACATCAATGTCAAAGGTTTCAGCAACCATCAATCTCTGCAACAACTATCTCTGACTTGCTCAAGTGTCTAAAGACATTGTTCAAAAATAACATCCAACAAGAGTCATAGATGACTATGTCCATCAAAGATACTCCCCCATATAGGAAGTATCAACATTCAATCCAAACAAACAATAGTGCTCTGTTACATTGGACTAATGCACTCTTGCATCATCTACTCTGATGTAGGAAAGGGCATAACCCCTAGCATACCTTGCAAATACTCAAAAGTCTCTTTGGGAAGACGCTTGGTGAAAATATCTAAAATCTTCTCTTTCGTGGTTACATACTCCAATTCAATTTCCTTCTCTACAACTTTCTCTCTCAACATGTGATATTTGACAGAAATGTGTTTAGTCTTAGAATGCAACACTAGATTCTTAGACATATTCATTGTGCTTGTGTTATCAAAATGTATGAAAATAGGTTCACTAAGTTCTATCCTTATATCCTTTGGCATCTACTTCATCCAAATAACTTGATTATAATTGTTTTTTGCTGCAACATATTCTACTTATGTTGTACTTTGTGAGGTATAGTTTTACTTCTTACTTAACCAAGAAACCAATCTTCCTCCAAGAAAGAAGGCTCCACCATTGATGCTCTTTCTATCATCCATACTACCTACCCAATCAGTATTAGTATAAGCATATAAAGTAAAATCATTAGATCTGTCATACCACAATTTGAACTCTAGTGTTCCTTTCAGTTATCTAAATATCTTTTTGATTGCTACATAATGTTCTTCTATTGGATCAACTTGAAATCTTGCACAATTCCAACTGCATTTGCTATATCCGGCCTTGTGTGAGTTAGATATTGCAACCCTCCAATCATAGATTTGTACTTCTTCTACTCAATAGTAAGTGTCTCATCCTTTGTAGATAACTTGTGTCCAATTACCATAGGTATTCCAACTAGTTCACATGTTTCCAAACCAAACCTTTTTAGTAGATATTTCAAATACTTAGTCTGAAAAATAAAGTTTCATACACAATCTATAATCTTAGGAAATATTTCATTTCTCCTATCATGCTTATTTCAAATTCCTTCTTCATTTCTTCTACAAACTTGTCACTTTCATCATCATTTCCTCCAAATATGATATCATCAACAAATATTACCAATATCATCGATCAATCATCTATTTCTTTTTAGTATAGATTACATCTGCCATAATATGCTTCTGTGGCTAGAATAGAGCTAGTAAGGTTATTCTTAGCCTATGTAGCACACAAGAAATTCTAAGTGTATCAGATAGACGTCAAGTCAGCATTTCTAAATGGAGAACTTGAAGAAGAGGTATACATAGAATAGCCTGAAGGTTTTCCTTTAGCAGATGCCAGGGACATAGTATGCATATTAAAGAAAGCATTGTATGGCTTGAAGCAAGAACCCAGAACTTGGTATGCAAGGTTGGACAAGCATTTAACAAAGCTTGTATTTAGCAAAGGTATGGAAAATGGTAATCTATACTAGAAAGAAATAGATGATGGATTGATGATTTTGGTAATATTTTTTGATGATATCATATTTGGAGGAAATGATGATGAAAGTGACAAGTTTGTAGAAGAAATGAAGAAGGAATTTGAAATGAGCATGATAGGAGAAATGAAATATTTCCTAAGATTACAGATTGTGTAGGAAAAAGAAGGAATCTATATTTCTCAGACTAAGTATTTGAAATATCTACTAAAAAGGTTTGGTTTGGAAACATGTAAACCAGTTGGAACACCTATGGTAACTGGCCACAAGTTATCTGCAAAGGATGAGACACCTAGTGTTGAGCTGAAGAAGTATAGATATATGATTGGAGGGTTGCAATATCTAACTCACACAAGGCCAGATATAGCAAATGTAGTTGGAATTGTTGCAAGATTTCAAGTTCATCCTAGAGAAGCACATTATGCAGCAATCAAAAGGATATTTAGATACCTAAAAGGAACACCAAAGTTTGAATTGTGGTGTGATAGATCTAATGATTTCACTTTACATGTTTATATTGATGCTGATTGGGCAGGCAGTATGGATGACAGAAATAGCACCAGTGGTGGATCCTTCTTTCTTGGAGGAAGATTGGTTTCTTGGTTAAGAAAGAAGCAAGACTATACCTCACAAAGTATAGAAAAAGTAGAATATGTTGTAGAAGCAAAAAATTATAATCAAGTTATTTGGATGAAGCAGATGCTAAAGGATATAAAGATCGAATTTAGTAAACCTTTTTCATACATTGTGATAACACAAGCACAGTGAATATGTCTAAGAATCTAGTGTTGTATTCTAAGACTAAGCGTTTCTATCAAATATCACATGTTGAGAGAGAAAGTTGTAGAAAAGAAAATTAGATTGGAGTATGTAAACACCAAAGAGAAGATTGTAGATATTTTCACCGAGCCTCTTACTAAAGAGACTTTTGAGTATTTGCAAGGTATGCTAGGGGTTATGCTCCTTACTAGATCAAAGTAGATGATGCAAGAGTGTATTAGTCCAGTGTAATAAAGCACTATTATTTTCCTAGACTGAATGTTGATGCTTCCTATATGGAAGAGTATCTATAATGGACAGAGTCATCTAGGACTCTTGTTGGATGTTATTTTGAATAGTGTCTTTGGATACTTGAGCAAGTCAGAGACAGTTGTTAGAGAGATTGACGGCTATTGAAACCTTCGACATTGATGTCAACGGGGGAGAATTACAACATGAAAATAAGTTTGAAACTGTTTGAACATGGAAAAATAATTTGATACAAAGCATATTGAGGTATATCAATGGGGGAGAATGATTGGTGAAGAGGATTCAAAAAGAAAGGTTAACAGTCTTTTACAGTTGGTATTTTTGGAACTAGATTTTCTCGTCTATGTTGCCATCAATGTCAAAGGGGGAGATTGTTGGAAGCATGAATTTTGATGATACTTCTATGGGGGATTATTTTAGAAACATGATTAGATCATTATCATGATGATATGTTACATTCATGGTTCAGCAGTACTCCCCCATAGAAGTTTCATTATTCTAATACCAATTGTTAGAAATAGGGAATACTGAGAGGGGAGGTGAATCTATATTCTACAAAATTTTATCACCAACTAGGTATTATTTTTTACATTGAACCATGCATAAGAAAGTAAACAAGTAATGTTGAAAAGTAACAATAACCATGCATAAAGAGAAATCATAACACCATATTTTGTTAACTCATCATCAAATGATTTTACAACTACTTTAGCTCTTTGTTCGGGATCTATTTCTGTATGCTTGGCTCTGAGAGTGTTGTACAATCTGTTAGTCACCTCCATTAATGCTCTCTATAGGCTTTTGACTTTTTTGTTCTTCTCAATCAATTATGTCAAGGATGCGATCAAGTTGGATTGATCGTCGTCATCACCTATAAGGTAACGAAGAGATATAGGAGTGGATGAGCTAGATGCTTTCAAGTCATCTTCCTCTTGTTTCTTCTCTACTACCTTCTTTGATTTCCTCTCTTCTTCTTCCTTCTCCTCTCTTTCTTTTCATTCTTTTTCTTTCTTTTCTTTTTCTTCTTCTCTCCTCTTTTCTTCTTCTCTCTGCTTCTTTTCTTCTTCAAGCAATTTTAGCTTGGCTTCCTCAACCTTCTTCTTTTCTTCTACTAACTATCTTTTCTCTTCTTCAATCAGTCTCAACTGATCCTGAATATCTTGGAATGGGGCTCAGGCTAATCATAACTTACGAAAGGATTATCATCAATGTTAACTGTAACATTTGTTTGATCAATTTCCATGGTATCACCACTTATTGATACTTCCAAAGTTTTCTTTGTAATGGTAGGAGTTGTCTCTACCTAAATCATCATTTTATTGATAGCTACAATAGTTTCATTTCTTATTACATCCTTATCACTACCCATGAATAGAATTGGCCTCATTTTGTTTCGTAGATAGGGTGCTAGTTTACCCATCAAATTCTTTACTTCTTCATCTTCAGTCTTGCACATAGTTCTTATCATTGATTTTTGAAGTTCCATATCTTCTTCCTGAATTGGTGCCTTCTTTGCTATAAGTCTTTTATAGACTTCCTAATTGACAAAACCGCTAATTTCTTCAAGTTTTAAGTTATTAAGAGTCATATATCTCATAGTAGAGATCAATCTAATCTTTGTCAATATCATTATACAAATCATAAAACTTATTCATCTACACAAAGTTTCCTTCATTAACAATGGATGTGTTAATCTTCTCTATCTTAGGTTTCCATGGTTGCCTTGTTTTACCTATTGGTTCCTTGGAAACAATAACCTTCTCTAGATTTTTGTCTTCTTGTTCCTCTTCTTCTTCATCATCACTGGAGTCTTTAATTGTCAGTAATGTCTTCTTTCTTTTCTCTTGTCCAGTAGCTTGCTACTTAACTCTCTTTGACTACTTTTTAGATCCACTTGGTTGCTCGGGTAATACAGCAGCACATGGGATGCTCTATTCTATAGGATTTTTTGCAATAGATACACCAAATGCTTGGCTAGCTAATACAGGTGTCATATACATTACACCTTATTCACCAATTTTTTTTAGTTTGGAGATCATTTGTCTAATTGTATGGGATTCTTCTTCTAACATACCAATCTCAAATAGTGCTTTCTTCATTATAGTTGCAATCTTCTTATAAGATTCTTTCTCTAATGATGTCCAGTAAGCTGACAAAGTTATCTTCTCATATGTTCCAAATTTGTAAGATGCTTGATCTATATCAGATTTCAATAATAAACCAATATAACCAATAGCTATATCATCACTTAACTCATAACTTAAGGGGTCAAGAAATATTTCCTGAGGTTCAACTGCTTCAATATATGTTATGTTTGATCTACCATAAAACATATATCATTCCTAAATCTATCAACAATTTCAGGAGAAATTTTGAATCTTTATTTCATCTCATTCTGAAATCTCCTAATAATCAAATTTTTGATGTCCAAGATTTTCTCTGCAGGATGTCTTTTGCACATATCTGTTATCTTGTCCATAGTGCATCATTCATTGCTCATAATATTAGTAACTAATAAAAATGGAAATCTCTTAAGTATATGAAATAAAATATGATTAATCAAAAATTGGAATCTAAATACACCATTCTTAGTTCTCTTAATCTTCTCCAAATTCTCAAGGATTCGTACTCTAAGAATCTCATATAATTTACTTGCTCCTTAACACAAATCTTATAGGTTGCATAGGTAAAACCTACTGACAACTCATCAATCTTAGAACTTGCTCAAATAGAGTATGCAATGATTTTTCCCAAGAATCTTACATCATGTTGTCTAAAGGTGTTGATCACCATTTCCTTACCATTATAAACTACCTTGGTATAACTCTCAACTTGTTTCTTAACTAGTTTCTCACAAATAGGTACACTGCCTTGTTTGTTAAGACTAGTGACCTCATGAATAAGGTCGGTAGAGATGCCAGCTACATCTTCTCCCATCAAAATCTTTCCATTATGAGTTCTTCTTAATATAATATGAGTCCACTCTTTAGTATCAAGTTCACAATAAAAGTGATATATGACTAGGTTTAAATCCTTCAGATGCTCATATCCGAGTTTAATAGTCATATCATGATTGACAACAATTTCCAAATCTTTGTTCATAAACTCACTTCCAATAGAGTTAGACTTACTACACAAGTAGATTCTTACATATTCCAAGAAAACTATGTTGTCTGGAGTAATTGATAAAGCCAAATTAGGATTTTCCTCTATGATTCTCATAGAAACAACCTTTAATTTGGGTCTCTCAATATTCTCAACATTCTGAACTATAGACATATCCATGATTACACCAAATAGAATTTTATCAAAGAATTTATGTGAAGAAAATGATAAAATACCTTTTTTTCAAAGTAGGGCTTGCTCTAAATAACTTTTTCAATTCACTTATGGGTGCTCTAAGATTTTGAGATAATCAAGCTCATACTCAATTTATTCAATTAGAACTTGCATTATTTGCATACTTTGCCAAATCAAAAAAGTTGATAATTTCACTCTGAAATCAAATATCTACTCAAGATTTTATGTTAGATCTTCAAATTCTATCTAAGGTTCACCGTAGATTCCTTTTATCATGAAAATTCTCTACAAAAAATTTCTCCACAAAATTTTTTGTAGAAACATAGATTTCATCTTCTATCACAGAATAAACTTTCTCTATTGTACTAGTAACTCTTATTTCCTTCATAACTTGTTTCAATAAGCTCCAAATTGCAAGTGAGCTTAGTTATAATCTTAAATCATCAAAATATATCTTCTCCCAACCTCGCTACTCATAGCTCGATATCTAAATGAAGTTTTTAGATTCTGGTGTTGTGAACAAGCTTAATTCAACTTGGTTGAATCAAACTCAATTTCTAATTTCAATTTTCCTGTATCATCATCATCTAAATTTTCCTTTGAGATATCTAATTCTTTAAAAAATGTCTCATTAAGTTCTTCTCAAATTTCACTAACTACATTTGTTTTATCTTCACTGTCTTTCTTAGTTCTGGAGTTGCTTTCATGGTTCCTTCTATCATTTCTAAAGTTTCTTCCATTGTTCCTTATGTCATTCTCGAAGTTCCTTCCATTTTTCCTTTTGTCCATTCTATACTACTTTGATGTATGTTTGAAGTTGTTGCATAACTGACATACTGGGGTTTTTCTTCTAGGATTCTATTAATCAATAGGTGCTTGATGATTCCAAGCTATGTACCCAAAGTTGTTACACTTATAACACACGATCTACTTTCTTTCATCAAAAGGTCTTCTTTCTCTCAATGTCCTTTCATTATATCTTCTTCTATCTACAAGGTTAGTATTTCCTAACATTCTACTATTTCTTCTATCATTATCATATTTAGGCTTCTTACAATCAATTGCTTTATGACCCATACCATGACAATTATGACCATAAAAATTTGTAACATGATTAAATGACTTATTTGTACAATCTCTTTTCATATGAGCAGTTTCATTACATGAACAATACTTACCTCAAAATTCATACCCAGTTTCCTTAGGAGATTCCACTTGCTTAGGTTCATCCAATTTCATAGTTTCCTTCTCTTGTCCAACTTCTTTGGATTTATCAAAAGATTGACTAGATTCAATCTTATCATTAGATTTATCTTTCTCTTTCAGATTTGATCCACTTTTCTTTGCAAACTTATTAAATAGGTAACCAGGTCTAGTCTTATCATAGGTAGGTCTTTGTATTGACGTTGATTCATCAAGCTTTTCTCTGCTAGAATAAAGCATTGATTCATCAAGATTTTCTCTGCTAGAATAAAGCTTTTCAAGTTGTACCTTACTTTGAATTAGTTCACTTTCACAATATTGTTTTATTTTTGAAGTTCTTCATGATCTTCTTTCAATGCTTCAAGCTCAGATGTCAACTTTGCTACATTGGCTCTAAGATCTAGATTTGCAGTCGTTAATTCAGATTCAACTTTGCTAGGATCATTCCTCAAACTCAACATTAGATTGGTAATCTCCAATTCATGCTTCAAGATCTTGTACTCCATTTTCAATTTTGAATATTCATCATCATCAGTTTCAAATTCAATAGATTCAAGCTTGGATTTGAGATGTTCAATCTTGTCCTTCAATTATCCAATGTATACTTTGGATTCTTCATATCTATCTTTCATCTTATCTCTTTCTTCAATACGGAGATCAATTTGTTCAAGTGCCTTTTCAAAGTTCTTCATCAACTATTACATATCCATAAGGATCTTACTTAATTTATTAAGCCTCTTATGAGTAATTGTGCTCTTATATCAATTGTTAGAAATAGGGAATACTGAAAGGGGGGGTGAATCATTATTATACAAACTTTTGTCACCAATTGGATATTATTTGTTACTTTGAACCATGCATAAGAAAGTAAACAAGTAACATTGAATAGTAATAATAACCATGTATAATGAGAACTCATAACACCATTTTTTTTAACTAGAAAACCCTGGCCAAGGGAAAACCTTGGTGGGGATGATAACCACTAGATGATGTACTAATATAAATGTTCCTTGTTAGAGGATGGACCCTATTAGGAGTCTATAAAAATATTTAGTACATAGGAGTCCTTGTTAGGAGATTCCAATCCTGTTAGGATTTGTAGTACAATGGATTCAAGAAGAGCTCACTGCCCAAACATGCACTTTCAATTACAAGAAGACCTCACTACCCAAAAAAGTAACTAAAATTTAAATTTCTCAAATATATATGTATAGATTGTGTACCTTCTTCTCGGTTGATCTCTGACCTCATCTCAATCTCAGATCACAAAATCAAGTTCTCAAAAACTTTGTATATATTGCTTCACAAAAAGTTCGCATATCACTTTATTGCATCACAATACACATTATATTTCCAATGACTTCGCAAAATGTCTTTGCATAAATATCAGACCTTTTTACAAATTGGTGTTGGGTCGGATAAGACCACAATATACTTTTCCAACTTAGAGTAAACATCTAGGATGTTAGCCCTAATTGGTCAAATAATTATTTTGTAAACAAAATAATTCCTTTGCCTTTAATTTTGTTATTTTTTTCACTAGTAAATCATGAATATCTCTTTTTCGTATAGTTTGTATTGATGTTTGAGGTTATACACATCATCATCAATATGTATACTATTTCCATCTGACCTCTCTCTCTTAGATAACATCATATAAACAAGTTATACATCAAAATAATACACTGTTGTAAACCAGTTTCATACTTAGACAATTTTTTGAGTACCAACAGCTAAGTATCTTTATTTGTTAAGGTTTTCTATAACATTTGCATCATGTGTTTCCATTAATGACAACAATTACATCACTACATATAGCCAATTGTCAACAAATTTTAGGCCACCCGGGAAGGTTCTAGAGACTCAAACTTAATACTTATGGCTAAAAGACCCTAACAATACATATAGAGTCATCCAAATACATTTTTGACATTTATTTTGGAAGTTAGGAAGGCCATAACTTTCAAACTCTTTCTTTGATTGGCTATTATAACCACTTTTTGGGATCCCCAATTTTTGATCTACAAATTCAGATATGCACAAGCACCCATCCATAAAGTTTTTGGGCCTCATCCAAGCATATTTAGGCCTTCAATGGTGATCTTGAATTTTTTATACCAAAATTTCACACCAAAAATATGCAATAAATCCATGAATACTCATGATATGGCACCAAGCCTCAACTAGTAGGTTGATATATCCAAGATGAACATCTACCTCTAAAATTAGGAGATTCTAAGCTCGTATGACTAACTTACTAAATAGAAAGCCTCCATAAACAAAAACTTTGCATTAAGATAGCCCTCATTCAAACAACTAAAATGAAATATTTTTTGGTGATGCAAGATTTCTCTTACACCCAGGATGCTCCTGCATCAAAATTCCTTCTACATCTCATTAGCAAATAATTTGCATAATGCATCTTGTCCTCCAAATATGATATCATCAACAAATATTTCAGCTAATAGTGTCCCTTTACCACCTTCAGTTTTCAAGTACAGATTATTATTTTCATTAGTCCTTGGAAAACCAATATTTACTAAATAGTTGTGCAACATTTTATACTGTACTCTAGGGGCTTGTTTCAATCCATACAGTTCTCTATGCAGTTTACATACCATGTTCTTTTTTCTAGGTTCAAAAATTTATTTTTGTTGTTTAATGTAAACCTATTATTCTAGTATTCTATTTAGAAATGAATATTTGACATCCATTCGATATATTTTAAATATTTTGGAACCATAATATGCAAGTAGAGTTCTAACTCCTTCCAATCTTGCAAGTGGGAAAAATTTCTCCCCATATTCAATGCCTTCTTCTTGTGCATATCCTTTGCATACCAATCTAGCTTTATTCCTTGTGACTTCTCCTTTTTCATTCATCTTATTACTAGTGACCAAGTTTTGTTCTTCACTATTTGTTCAATTTATTCATTCATTGCTTGCATTATCCAAAGCATCCTTTACTGATTTAGGCCCAAACTCACAAAGTAAGCATGTATCACTTCTCATTCTTTTCCTTTTCATAATTATAGAGTCTTTGTTTCTAATGATTTTTTCAAGTGCATGATGTCTTCTCACATACTTTTCTAGTGTAAGATCTTTCTTCTTTCTTCTTCTTCACATTCATCTTGAAAAGTTATCAAGTTCATTTTGTATCACTACTTCTGCTTCTGGTTGTTTTGCATTGGCTTCTTGGCTCGGTAGCCTCTTCTTGTATCTCAAAATCATTTTGCTAACACTTGGCACCTACAATCTATTTCTCAATAACATGTTGTTGCAGCTCCGCATTCACAGTTTGATGTTACCCGGTAGCCTTGTTCTCTGGCTCAGGTAAGGTGCTAGGAACACCTTCATTGACATATATAAATGTGTTGTAATCTTTAGTTTCCTTTTTTCTTTCAACTTCATTTTCTTTTGCATATTCATCAACTTTGACATTTGCACTTTCCACAACTCTATTAATGTTAGAATTCAAACACTTACAAGATTATCTTTTAGTGAAATATCCTAGGAATATACTTTCATCACTTTTAGCATCAAGTTTTCCATTTATATTGTCCTTCATTATATAACATTTGCTTCCAAAGAATTTAAAATTATTCACATTGGGTGCATACACATACCATAACTCTAAGGGTGTATGTTTGTACCTTTCTTGACTTGTACTTGGTTCAAAGTATAGAGTGATTTACTTACAACTTCTCTCCAGTATTTCGGTGACATATTCCTCTCCATCATCAGTGTTTGAGTAGAATCCATGATTGATATATTCCTCCTTTTAGCTATTACATTATGCAGAGGTGTTTTGAGTGCTGACATATGTCTCATGATTCCTCTATCATTGTCAAATATGTTGATTTCATTAGAGATAAACTCTCCTCATCTATCTAATCTCATGTACTTCGTACTTTTACCTATTTCATTTTCAACTCTTGTTAAATACCACATAAAAAATTGAAAATCATTAGAGTTTTATTTAAGAAACATTAGAGCCATCATTCTAGAAGAGTCGTCAACAAATAGAATGAAATATTTGTCACACAATAGCTTTGCACTCCAATAGATCCACAAAGGTCAGTATGAACAAATTCCAAAATATCATTAGATGATTATGTCTTTCTCTTGAAACTAGACTTTGTCATTTTTCCCAACTGACATTGTTTACACATAGCATTATCATGAATCTTCAATCTTGGTAATCCTCTTACTCTTTTCATCTTACTAATACTTACCAAATTATTAAATTTCACATGGCACAACCTCTTATGTCATAATCATATATCATAATATTGTGCAAACAAGCATGTCTCATCAGATAAATCTAGATAGAACAAGTTACCTCTTGTTTGTTCTCCACTTCCAATTAGTTCACTAGTACCATCAAATATTTTGGCCTTCTTGTAATTAAATTAAACTCTATACCTTTATTTGTCCAATTGTGAAACACTCAACAAATTATATTTAAGTCCTTCGACACAATAAACATTGGCACATTTGATCTTATCAATCGATTTTATTGATCATTCACCTTTCACAAGACATGGTGCATCATTACCAAACTTGACACAGCTACCTTTATATTGTTCCAAGGTTTCAAACTTACTATTATCACCAGTCATGTAATGTGAACAGCCACTATCAATTATCCATCTATCACCTTTACTCACATATGAAATTAATGTAGTTTTCTCATCTTGATCATAATCTTCTTTCATAGAAACATATACAACTTCTTCATCCTTACTATTAGACTCATTGCCAGTTTCTTCTTCAGAAATATAACAAGATTTCTTACCTTTGTCTTTGTATTCCTTGTTTGTTATGTTGTCTATGTCATCTTTTTTTCCTTTATACTTTATTTCCCTTCTTTCATCCATGTTTTCTCTGTTAGGACATCTTGCAGTAATATGACCTCCTTTGTTACATGAAAAACATATTATGGGAATTTTAGCTTTGAATTTTCATTTTCCTCTTGGAAGTCTTCTAGCCATTAATGCTTCAAGCTCATCAAGGTCATCATCATAGATATCACTATCACTATTTATAGACTTTTCTTTTCCTTTCTTATTAAGAACCAATTGAGATTTGAAAGCAGATTCAATAGTAGTAGGACTAAACTTATCAAAGTTTGACAATTCAAAAGCAGTAAGCCTACCAACTAATCCTTCTAAAGTCATATTATTACCAGGTGCACATCTCAATTCTTCTATTACAGAGACTCTAATAGCATAAATAGGAAATAGGGTTCTTAGTACCTTGTTGATCGCAGTTCCATCATCAATATTTACATTGGATTCTCTTATAGAATTTACTTATTTGACTCATCCATGGTATTGAGCAATGGTTTCACCTTTTGTCATCCTCATCTCATCAAACTTGCCTCTCAAGCTTTTTAATTTTTCTCTTAAAATGATTTTTTCCTCCTCCATAGATAGCCGGCATTGTATCCCACATTTTCTTGGCATTAGTGTACTCCTTAATGTCATAAAACTCTATATACCTTAGGGTTGATGCAATCTCCAACATTGCCTAAGTGTGTTCTTGTTTCTATTTCATCTATTGAGTTGTCAAAGGTCTTGGTATCTCTACATATGCATGTTCCAAATAGTGTATTTCTCCTTCTTCGATTCTTGCTAGATGAAACTTCATTAAACTCTTCCATGCAAGCAAGTTCTCTTTCTTCAGCCTTGGCACCTCCTTTTTGTACATCTTGATCTTTAGCTTTAAGTACCTTCAAACTTTTATATATAAGTACCAATGCTCTAATACCAATTGTTAGAATGATTTAGAATAACTAAGAGGGGAGGTGAATTAATTATCCTCAGGTTTAGATGTGTCAATTTAACTTTTAATCACTTCATATACTTTAGATCTAAACATTAATTAGCTTAGTCTCTATAGCAAATAATCAGCAACATAAAACTTGCAATCCACTATCCTAATAATAATAAACTTGCAAAATGTAAAACATTAATAGTCAAACATCTCAAATAACATCCACATGAGTATGACACTAGGATTTAACATGGAAATCCAATTTGGAAAAAACCACAAATAACATGTCACCAATTTTTCACTCTTCGTAAGTGAGCTCTGTTAGGAGCCAACCCTATTAACGGTTACAAATTATGAAATAGTAAAAGGTTTGGGAGGGATGGACGATGGCGTTGTGCAGGTCTGCAATGAATGCTAGGGCTTGCATGCCCTAGCCTCTACTCCAACTTCTGCACTTGATGGTGGGGGTTCATTTACACACGCGGGGGGTTCTTTTCTGGTTGTTTCACGGGGTGCAAACGAGTGTGGGGTTGTTTGGTGGCTGTGGGGTTTGGATTTCTCTACCCTTTAGTGTTTCAGTAGTTTTTTGATCAAGGATTTTGGTGGGTTTCGAGACCATGGGTCTCCCATAATTTTTCCTTAGCGGGTCGATTGTTGGGCTTGCCCTATGGTGAGTCGAGGTTTAATATTATCTCAAATTGCTTCTAAGGAAATGGAGATGGCTATTTTGTCTTCTTTAGTGCAGGCCAATGGTGAAGATCAAAGGAGTAAACTTAAATCGGAAGATGGGGTCTCATCCTTAAATGGAGTATCTCGGATTTAAAAAGTTAATGGATGTTTGGAAAGATCTGAAGATCGATATGTTTTAGTCATCCAACCTGAGCAGATTTCAAAGGATGTTGAGTATTGGCAGAATCATGCTCTTATCTACAAATTTTTAGGCCTTCGTCTCTCCTTACCTGTTTTGGATTCCAAGGATTGTCAGGTTTAGAATCCTAAAGGTGATATGGAGATCATTTTGGTTGTGAATAATTACTTTTTGGTTATCTTCTCATGCATGTCGAATAGAAATAGGGCATTTGAAGGAGGTCCTTATTTCTTTAATCAGGTAGGGATTTTTATCAAGCCTTGGCACATTGGCTTCAATTCAGCCGAGGAGATCCCCTCGCATGTACCTATGTGGGTTCATCTGTCAAGACTTCCACTGGAGTTCTAGAGGGAAGATATCCTTCACTCAATCTCATTACTTCTTGGAAAGCCTTTGGGTGTAGCTACACAAACTCAAGATTGTAAGGTAATATCTTATGCTCATATTTATGTAGAAGTTGATTTAACTAATCCACTGCTAGATTCTATGGAAATACACTTGGGATCCTCTTCTTGGATTCAACAGTTGGATTACGAGAACCTCCATTTTAGATGTTGAATTTGTCATGAATATGGACATTTACTTTGTAAATGCCCCAAATATAAACTTGCTCCCCCAAATGTTTTCGAAACTCTTAAGGGTGACAAGGGGAAGGCTCCTGCATCTATTGAACCTGTGGATAATGAGGGCTTTACTCAGGTTAAATCCCACAACAAAGGTAAAGGTAAGAACAGAACCTAGCTGGATAGACACGATGATGGTACTTTTAATAGATTTGATGTTCTTCAAGACCTAGTTCAAGAGGAAGGTATTCTGATTGAGCTTTCTTCTGGAGATAAGGGTCTACATGAAGTTCAGGAAGAAGAGGAAAAGAAAGAGGATCAGGTGCTATCTTCAAAGGACCCTTAGAATGTACAGATTAATATGGATTCACATCCTCAGAGTCAGGATACCAGGGATCCCCATGGGTCACAGGCTTTGATGAGTCTGACTGTGGTGGTTCCAGATCCCCCTGCTCCTAGGGGGGCCTTAGATTTGGCTAAGGGCAATAAAGCCCATCCTATACTAGGCTTATAGCAGAAATCCTTTAAAAAGGGGCCTCTTGATAAACCATCAAGGAGTGGCAGGAAGATAGATCAAGAGAAGGTTAAGATTATGGGAGATACTTTGGTTGAATCTGGGTCTGTGAGACCGATTGATTCCCACTTCTCTCACCCTCATAAATGATTGTTCTATCATGGAATGTTAGGGGGTTGAATAGAATCCCTAGACAAAAGGCTATTTGTAGATTAATTGATTCTCAGTTACCAGATGTGGTTTTTATCTAGGAAACTAAATTTACAGTTGATGGCTTACATAATTGTGCTTCACACATATGGCCCCAAGGAAATTGGCAAGGGGTGGGCACTCGAAATAGTTCAAGGGGGGTGGCTTGCTTTTGGAACCCAAGGAAAGTTCTCCCCTTATGGTGGATTTTTAGTCGATCATCTATCTCTTTGGTTGCATCTTGTTTGGATACTGGAGAAAGGTGTCTTCTTTCCAATATCTATGCTCCTACTGATATTCTAGGCAATTTAAATCTTTGGGCTCATATTAGTTGCATCTAAGCTTTAGACCCATTTCTCCCATGGATTTTGGCTGGGGATTTTAACTCTATTATTTGTTTAGAGGAAAAACGTGGTGGAGTTGCCAAGTTGGACCCTTCGGAAAATCTTTTTAGAGATATGATAGATTCCTTGCAACTCATTGATGTGAAGCCAAATAATGGTGTCTTTACATGGAATAATAGGAGATGTGGTGCTAAGGCTATTTTAGAAAGACTTGATAGATTTTTGGTTTCCTGTTATTGGGTGAACAGCAGGTGGATTACCAATTCACAAATTCTTGATTGGAGAGGCTCTGATCACTGGCCTATCAAGCTCTCGGTTACTGATTATGCAATCACAAAAAATTCCTCTTTTAAGTTTTAGTTAATGTGGTTAAGAGACCAGTCTTTACAGGACCTTATGGTGGATTAGTGGTATGAGGGGATACCTGCCCATGGGATGGCTATGTATACTTTCTGTAAGAGGCTCTAGCATGTTAAGTACAGGCTTAAGAAGTGGAATAAACAATGTTTTGGGAACTTACAGGATCAGAAGATTGCTTCTCAATCCAAGTTAGACAACATTACTCGATTGATTCAAGATCAAGGGAGGAACCTTGATCTAAGTGAAGCTGAGTCCTTGGCCCTAAAAGGAAGAATGGGAGCTTCGGGAGGAGATCTTTTGGAAGCAAAAATCTGGGGTTGATTGGCTTTAGGAGGGGGATAGAACACTGTGTTCTTTCATAACTTAGTCAAGGCTCGGAGACAGGGGAATTCCTTCTCTTCTTTGATCACACCTGAAGGGGCTCATCTTTCTTCCAATATTGATATTTCCAGGGCTACGATGAACTATTTTTCAGATCTCTTTTCTAAGGAGGATCTTGATGCTAGGGAGGAGGAGAGGGTAATCTTGGATTGCATTCCTCACCTTGTTTCTATGAAGATGAATGAGGTTCTCTTACATCTTATTTTGCTACCTAAATTGGAAAAAATGGTGTTTAACATGAAGAAAGGTAGGGCTCCCGGCCCAGATGGGTTTTTGATTGAGTTCTTTTAGGAGTTTTGGGAAATAATAAAGTTTGATCTCCTTGAGGTGGTTCAAGAATCACATAGGAGCAAACAGATGCTTAGGTCCATGAACTCTACTTTTTTGGCTCTCATACTGAAATAGGAGTGGGCTAATCAGCTAACTCAATTTAGACCTATTGCCCTTTGTAATGTTGTTTATAAGATCATCACTAAGTTGATTACTAAGAGATTTAAGCATCTTCTTAGTTCCCTAATTTCTCCAGAGCATGGGGGGTTTTGTTGAAGGAAGACAAATTCTGGACTGTGTCGTGGTTGCAATGGAAACTATTCATTCTATGGCTAATTCTAAGGAGAGGGCTATGTTTATGAAGCTTGACATGGCTAAAGCTTATGATCAAGTGAGCTGGGAATTCTTACAGAACATTCTCTTAGCATTTGGTTTTGATGAGGAGTGGGTGAATTGGATTCTTAGTTGTGTGACCTCTGCTTCCTATTTGGTTCTTGTAAATGGGGAACCATCAGATTTGTTTAGTGCCTCTCAAGGACTTCGGCGAGGGGACCCTTTATCTCCTTATTTATTCATTATCATGGCAGAGGATCTTGGAAGATTTATTAAGTCTCAAGTGGAGCGAGGTCTCATTCAAGGCTGGAGTTGGGATGACTCTATTCCATCCTATTCTCACCTTCAGTTTGTGGATGATACTGCATTGATGGGAATTTCTAGAGTTAATGAAGCTATGAACTTTAGGTGGGCCCTAGACATCTATTTGAAGGCTTCAGGATAGTGTATCAATGATGACAAATCTTCCATTTACTTCTTTAATACCCCTCGGTCTATTCAAAACAGGATTGCTAGGATCCTCAAATTTCATATTGGTTCACTTCCCCTGATTTATCTTGGGGTCCCTTTGGCCCTGGAATCTCAATATAGGGTGTATTGGTAGGGGATTTTGGATAAGTTCCAGAGCAAAGTCAACCATTGGACTTATAGGTGGCTTTCTTCTGCTAGGAGAGTGGTTCTTCTAAAGACTGTGGTGCAGTCTCTCCCTATTTACATGTGTTGTGTGCAAGTTCCCCCTTCCACCTTTGTGAAGGAATTTGATGCTCTTTCTCGACAGTTTCTTTGGGTGGGTACCCTTCTCTCATCAAAGTGGAGCTTGGTTAAGTGGGAGTATGTTTGCAGACCAAAACATGTTGGGGGCCTTGGTCTCAAGTCTATGGCACTTGTTGTCACAGCCCTGGCTGCTAAGCTGTATTGGAGATGGTGCAATAATCAACATTTGGATTGGACAAGGATTCTTACTCACAAGTATTTTCCTGGTGTTGACAGCTCAGATGTGTCGCGTCTTGCTTTGGTGGGGAAGGGTTCTTGTGTTTGGAATATTCTTAAGAAGGGAGCCCAGCTAATTAAGGAAGGTCTGTTTTGGATTTGTAATAGTGGATCAGATACTCTGTTTTGGCATGATTCTTGGGATGGCCACTCGCCCATGCTCTCTAGCTTTCCCCAGCTTCAGCCTCTTTTTCGTGCTTTTACTAATGTTGGCTAGTTTAAGGTGGAGCACTTTAAAACTGTCAAGCATTTGGGTCAGGTGGAGGTGACTTGTTGGAAGGATTCTGAAGAGTGGCATGTTGAGGGCTCTGAAGAGGATCGAGCTCTTCTGTCTCATGTGTTGGAGGATAGGTTTTGTAGCTCCCTCAAGGGGAGGGATTTTTTGGCTTGGAGTCCTAGTCCAAAGGGAAAATTCTCTATGGCTCAGGGCTATGTTGTTCTTGACAAGAACCTTTATGGTCCAGCTGAAGTTCACTGGTGGAAGAAGGTTTGGAATAATTTTTCTTGGCCCAAATGTAATTTTTTCCTATGGTTGTTAGCTTAGAAGAAATGTCTCACTTGGGAGAATCTTCACAAGAGAGGCTTCCAAGGACCCTCTATTTGCTCCTTATGTGCACATAATGAAGAATGTATCTCTCACTTGTTTTTTCTCTGCCCTTTTTCGATGGAAATATGGCATAGATGGTGGGAGTCTTGGAGCCATGGTTGTGTTCATGCCACTTCTCTCATTGACTTTTGGGATAGCTTGGGTAGGCCTCCAACAAAGACTTATTTCTTGCAGGTTGCCTGGATGGTTGGATCGACTTTTATTTTATAGAACCTTTGGTTGTAGAGGAATCGCAAAATTTTTGGTGACTCCAAGTTAGATGGCCTTCAGTTGTGGAGGAAGATTCTTAGTAGGCTTCAGGAGACTATTTTAGCAAAATGTGATATGTCTGAAAGTATAGATCCTGGTGATCAAGCTATTGTGAGAAATTTGAACCTGAATGGTAATAACCAGGGACACACTCTTAGAAGAAGGCATTGTTATGGTAAGCAACGAGCATGTAGGGTTGGGAGGTGGACTCCTCCTCGAGATGGAATCTTGAAGATCAATACAGATAGCTCTTCTTGGGGGAATCCTGGTCATGTTGGTATTGGTGCTATAGGTAGAAGTAATGATGGTGGGGCGGTTTTCTTTTCTCTATCTACAAGGGTCAACATTCTAATAACTTGATGGAGGCCCTTGCTATTAAGATTTCTGTTGAGAGAAGATGTTCTTTAGGATGGAAAAAAATTATATGTGAGTCTGACTCTCGGATTGTTGTTGATATGTTGAATAACCATAGCTTGGAGAATGCTAACTGGAAATTAGCCTCTTTGGCAAGATAAATTTTAAGTCTTTGTAGTTCCCTAGATTCTATTTCCTTTCATTATATCCCTTGCGAATGGAACAAAGTGGTGGATTTCTTGGCAAAGTGGGCTTCAAAGAATGTGGATAATTGGGAAATTAGAGGTAGGGATGAATTACCTTCTAAATATTGTGGGATTATTGATTAGCCATTATTGGAAGATAGGCATTTGTAGTGTTGTTGTGGGCCTCTGGCCTTTGCTCTATAACTTGATTTTATTTGAATAAATTTTTACCCCTTTTCAAAAAAAAAAAAGGATTTACAAATTATTGTTAGATCAACCTTGATTAAAAGATTTCAAATTGATACAATGGTTAGAAAGTTATAGCAGCAGGTTGATATGATTAATAAAACTCACTTTGCAAATATAGATTACAATGTAGCTCATATGTTGATCCATTTACTAACCTCCATTATCATCTATGTCTCAAATCTTTTTGGCACTCCTTCAAGAGATCACACTTCAGCTCTTCACAACTCTTCTCATCCTCCTGCTTAAGTTCACCAAAAAATAGCATCAACAAAACATCTACCTTATTAACCTTCTTAGGTCACCCTTATGCCTCCTTAAATAGGTAGTTCTAATCTATTTTCACTTAAACATCATCGTAGATCTTAGGGTTTTGATTAAATTCATCGAATCCTTCCACCATTTTGTTTCCTTATTTCTCTTCTAGAAACTTCTCTTTGAGTCCATGAATAGAAATGCTCAAACATGATTTCCCTTGGATTAAATGCTCTAGGTCATCCATCATTATCTTCAACACGCTTTCCATATGCCAAAAATTGGAAATCAAGATTTCCTCACAAACTAAAAAATATTGTCACTCGGCCAACATTGTATTCCAACACTCGATAATCACTAAATTACTCGATTGATACTTTTTTTTCTGCTCGACACACTTACTGATGCTTGGTCAATATTGATGCTCACTTGACACTATATCCTGCTCGGCTTATACTATTGCTCAGTCAACACTAGCATCATTTGGTATATACTATAAACTTTTAGTTCCTTAATCTCTTGCTCTTTTTCTCAATCAAGCCTCTACATTTGGTCTTGAAAATGAATGCTAAATTATGTTCTTGAATATATTTCATATTTTTATGTTATTATTTTAATATTACATCTACATTTACAATAATTCTAAATTATGAATGCATTATAGCATACTGAGTATTGAGTTTGATTATTGAAATGTTGTATGTTAAGGTTTGATGATGTTTAAATAGCATGGTTTATCCATGTCTTCGTATGAATGTAATATATATATATATATATAGTCATCCATGTTTGTCGTCCCCCACCCTCTTCCCCAAATTTGGAAAAAAAATTATCATCCCAATCCTGAAAAGTTGGGGGAAAATAGCAATAATGTGAAGATTGGTTGTACAATTCCTCCAACTCAAAAATAATGCAAGATTTCATTAGCTTTTTAGAAAAAAGAAGTTTTGAAAGTCATGCATTACAATGAAATTAAGGATATTCAATAGAAACTTCAAAAACATATAAAGGAGAGGATAAGTAGAGAAGGAAAAGCTTCATACTATAAAAAAAAAATTAAAAATTAAAAATCAAAAGCCTTGGGATGCTAGAAGAACAAAATGTTGCTTCTTATTTTTTGCAAGCAGATGTGGATGTTAACTCTATAAGGGTTTAGGAGAAAATGTTGAGGAATTCATTATAGTTAAAAAAAAATAACATTTCTTCATTTGTGTTTTGATGCAAATTTTTTAGCAACTTAAGACTAGAGGATTTATAATTTAATGATTGATGATTTGGTATTCTAACAATCTATGTGATGGGGACAAATCCTAATTCTTCATCCAAAAGAGAGGCAAGTGTTAAAGTTTCAATGAAATAAAAAGACAAGAAGTCTGTAACTAGTGAAAGTGTTAATGAAGAATTTGCAAATGAAAGTGTTGATGAAGAATTGAAAGTGTTGATGAAGAATTTGAGTCTAAAGAACCATATTTCATGAGGAAGTTGAAGAAATGTTTTGGCAAATTTAAAGGAAAATTGCCTTTCAAGTGTTTTAATTGTGGCAAGTTAGAACATGTAGCCAACTATCCACATGCAAAATTTCAAGGCAACTATGAAAAAAAATCCATACTCCAACAACAAGTATAAGGGAAAAGAGAAGCTATAAAAATTTTAAAAGAGTATGTATTCAAAGGAAGAAAGTAGTTCATTTGATGTTAGCAATGACAAGTATTTAGATAAGAAAATATTGTTCATGGTCATGGAAGAAGTAAAGAAATAAAATCAAGAATATGAAGATTATATTCATGAAGAAGGGTGAGAAGTAGATCATGAAGAAGAAGTAATGAGTATTTTACATGAAATCAAGTAACTTAAAAAAGAAGTTGTCACTACAAGAAGAAAATGAGGAAAATAGAAAGATATCTCAAGCTCATAGAGAAGCAAACAAATTGATAGATAATTTGACAAGTTAGGTTGAAGAAGCAAAGAAAACAAACTAAAGGTTAGAAAAATGCTTAAGCTAAAAGAAGAAAATTGTCAAAGATTTAAAGTAAAATGTATTTAACTTAGATAAATCTTTGACAAGGTGGAATAGTGAGAAGATAAATCAAATAAATCATGATCTTCAACAAGATCATTGGCATACAATGTTCATCTTCTAATAAAGATTGATTTGGTCTTCAAGAATGTCAAAGTTCTAAGTTTACAAGAGAATAGTAGAAGACCCATGTTGATTGAAAAAAGGATTCACCACTAAAAATTAGAAAAAGATGTTTAAAAGTTTTCTTATCTCAACATAAGCACTTATGAACATGTTTTATAAAACATTCTTTTATGGATATTGTTTCTCTTGTAATCAAAAATAGAATGTTTGCAAGAAATTATTTCAAACTTATGAGTGCAAATTATTTTGCTTGTCCAAGTAACTTCAATGTTGTATGTTATAATTATAAAAACTTGTCACATTGTGAAAGCTTGTAGAATTGGTATGATATATTTCTCTAAGTAGAATAAGAAGGCTAAAATGAAGGACAAAGCAAAGGGGGTTGTTAAAGTTTGGAGGAAGAAGGAGAATGGAAAGTTAAGTGGAATTTTTTATTGTGCAAATAACCTCACTTGCCCAAAATGAAAAAGGCTTATGGTATATTAACAATGATTGTTCTATGTGTGTGACTAGAGACAAAAGCAAGTTTCTTTCTCTCAAAAGCACTAATGTAGGTAAGGTGAGATTTGGTATTAATACATGAACAAAATCAAAGCTACAAGTACACTTTTTATGGATGATGGTAACACAAAAGTTGAGAATATTTAATATGTAGAAAATTTAAAAGTGAATCTACACAACTTGTTAAGTGTATGTCAATTGTGTGGTGAATGACACAATTTAGTTTTTAATTCATATAGTTGTGAAATTAGAAGAGATGGAAAACATATTATTAATGCAAGTAGGGTTAATAACAATCTATACATTCTTGAATCAAAAGTGGGAAGTTAGGCGTGATTCCATTGTTGAATTGTAATTTCGACTCAGGGGGAGTTTTTGTTGTCATATTCTTTAGCCCCATTTCATTTATGCAATACGACCACCCCCCACTTGCTTTCTTCTATGTTCTTTAATGGTAGGGAGGGAGAGCAAAGATGCATGTATGAGTGACGGATATGGAAATAGATATAGAGGGGAGAAAGATATAAATAAGTAGGTAGAGAGGTGGAGAGGGTGAGAAAAATGTATTAGAATATCATAATATTTCTTTAATGGTCATCTTAGTTAGTCTTTAGTTTACTAAGTAGTTTCTATTTCAATTTTTAGTTCACGGTTGTTTTCTTAGAAACATTGTCACTCTAAATCTATATAATCAATATAAGGAGTTTTCATCTCCTCTATTCAACACAACTACAACATTGATTTACCATAACATTGTATTAGAGAAGGTTGATGGGAATTCATAGAATTTGAAGATTTTTTTTAAAAGAAATTTGCAAGCCGAGTTGAGGATTTTTATTGTGAAATTTCTTGTTTTGGGCAAAAGTCTCTAATTTTCCAAAGTTTTGTATATTTCCATGTGAGTTGCATCTATTGTTTTACCATGCAAAGTCTCGTATTTTTCCATATTTAAAAAAATTAAAAATTAAAACGTCATTTTTCCATTAAAAAGTACCTAAAGGATATCCATGTTTTTTTCCCTAAAAAAATTCTAATGGGTTTTCATAATTTTTTCCCTTAAAAAAATTATGATGCGTTTTCACAAATTTTCCCCTCAAAAAAATGATTATTTAATTTGCAAAGTTATGTGGGATTCCTTTGTGGATTTATAATTGTTTCCTCAAAAATTATTAGTTGGGTTTCTAGTTTTTTCGTCAAAAATTATCCATTGGGCTTTATTAGTTTTTCTTCAAAAACAAAGCTTCATATTCTTTGATATGTGTCTCAGATTTTGTTGTCTGGTTTTGATCAATTTTTTACCACAAAATTATGTTTGGTTTTTTCAATTTTTCTCTTAGAATTGTGGTTCTTTGCAATCTGTTTTGGGCATAATGGTCATCTTCAAAGTTTGGAGGGTTTGTCAATTTTTCCTCAAAATCGTGCTAGTTGTTCTTAGTGTTTTTCTATGTCTCCAAGCAAGCGAAGAATTGTTTTCCAACATCATGTTCAATTTATTGTGATGATTACCAATCAGATGTTTTGTTGATTTTGGGAGGGTTAGTGGAAGACTCATCTCAGTGGCAATCTCTTATTGCAAAGCATTCTAAAGAAGGGGACACCCTTCTAATTATTTTTTCTAGATAGATGTTGGCTTCTTAGTCATTTACACATTGCAAATCTAAGAAGGGTCTCAACAGTAGCATAATGTTTTGAAGAATTTGTAACCAAAAAGACAACTACATGATGACCATTAAGGGAGGGTATTAGAATATTATAATGTTTCTTTAATGGTCACCCTAGTTAGTCTTTAGTTTACTAAGTAGTTTATATTTTCATCCGCAACACTCTTCAGAACCATCATTTCTTCCTAGGGATGAGTAGGGCCCAACAACGAGGAAGAACTTTAGTCCAAGATTATTTCATTTTTTTTAAATCATCTTTCTAAATCTATAGAAGTAGTTTTTATATCCTTTAATTAATACAACTACTACAACATTGATTTACCATAACAAGATAAGGGGAGATATATATATATAACATTTGAGAGAAAGACCAAAATAAAATTAATCTATAAATTTTATTAAGACTAATAATTATAAATTATATTAATTTAAACAAGTTTTAATTATTATTGAAATTTTACAAACAAACATTAAAGTTAAATAAATTTTAAACTTAATAAAAATTAATTAAAAGAAGAATCAGGATAAAAATTATTTTAATATTAAAGTAATCTATTTTAAAAATATAAATAGTATATGTGATCATATATACTATAATAATGTTTATATAGTCTTGAATTCTTCTCAATTTTAAACCATTGACTCCAAGTAGTGGGTTATTCACTTCATAAAGGGGATTAAAATTCATAATAAAATAGTAGCAGATCAAAACAATTAGAGGATATAAAAGTTGTCTCAGATATATTATTGGAATTTCGAATCTTTTTCAATGTAAGACTTGTTTTCTAGATCTTGATTTATAAAGCTTTCCATTTTGTGTAGCTTCACCTTATCAAATAAAATTGTTAGATTCTTATAGATTGCATAGATGTCATTATAGATTGCATGCTCCATAATGTAGATGCCACTCTACCTTCACCGCCTACTTGTAAAATAGTTGTCTTTATTTCCCCCTCTTCCTTAGATATTGTACATCTTTTGATCTTATATGTAAGATGAGATCAATTTTTCATATAACTAACTATTATGTTCTCCTCGCCTTTGTTTCCTACTCCTATGCAGGTATTCTTAGTGTGTTTGCATGTGAGATAAAACCCTCAACATAATATGTTTTCTTCTAATCAGTTTTCTTTATCCACCAAAAAAAGAATCTAAAATTTTATTGTGTGTTTTTTCATTTCTTTAATATTGGGGCACTCTTGCAACATAATATCTTCTTCTTCTTCTTCTTCTTTTTTCTTTTTTATTATTATTATTTATGCAACATTTTCTGATAACTAAACATGTCTATCATCACCAATGCTCCCAACGACAACAAAATTACCCATTTCAATCGACAAAATGTCATTGAAAATTGAAGTTTTAAATTTGGAGTCTCATATTTGTGAATCGAAAGAACTACATGTAATATAACCAACTGAAAAAGAATTTTCTATATCATATCTATTAGATTTCCACAATCCATGAAAATGAGTTTTACTTTCTGGATTTGATTGTGTAGAGTTTTTTTACCATCAACATTTCGGATCATACTACATGATCCATCATCAAGATGCAGGAGAACATGAAGAACATAAAATGATAAATAACAGATCTAGAAAACCACATAAAAATAACAGAGGGGAGGGGGTTGAGGAGAGAGAAACAAGTTACAAAGGTGACAAGACAAGACACTAACCTAAACATAAAAATGTAGATTAAAACAGCTCACAATAAGAAGTAATAAGCCAGAAAAAGAAAAATAAAGAAGCTCAAAAAAAAAAATTAAAGAAAATAAAATAAAATAAATAATAATATTAATATTAAATAATAAATACTTTTAAAATAAAAATAAAAAATAAAAAATAATAATATAAAAATAAAGATAGCCACAAAGAAATGAATGTCTACAAACAATAAGACGAGTCCATTACTAAAATCTATATATGTGTACCTATGTACATATGAATAAAACAATGCAACAAGTGAATACAAATACAAATCTATATATATGAGTAAACACATATACAAAGACACATACGCAAGAAGGAAGAGTAAAACAACTCACAATAAGAAGAAGAAATAAGCTAAAAAAATAATTAATTAATTAAAATTTATTTTATTTTATTTATTTTAATTTAATTTAATTTTAATTAATTATTTATTTTTCTAGCTTATTACTTCTTATTGTGAGTTGTTTTACTCTTCCTTCTTGCGTATGTGTCTTTGTATATGTGTTTACTCATATATATAGATTTGCATTTATATTCACTTGTTGCATTGTTTTATTCTTATGTACATAGGTACACATATATAGATTTTAGTAATGGACTCGTCTTCTTATTGTTCGTAACATTCATTTCTTTGTGGTTATCTTTATTTTTATATTATTATTTTTCATTTTTCATTTTTATTTTTAACTTATTTATTATTTAATATTATTATTATTATTTATTTATTTTCTTTTCTTTTCTTTATTTAAAAAAAAATAGTTTCTTTATTTTTCTTTTTCTAGCTTATTACTTTTTATTGTGAGCTGTTTTAATCTGCTTTTATGTTTAGGTTAGTGTCTCGTCTTGTTACCTTTGTACCTTGTTTCTCTCTCCTCAGCCCCCTCCCCTCTGTTATTTTTATGTGGTTTGCTAAATTTACAATCTATCATTTTATGTTCTTTATGTTCTCCTGCATCCTGATGATGAATCATGTAGTATGATCTGAAACGTTGATGGTAAAAAAACTCTACACAATCAAATCCAGAAAGTAAAACTAATTTTCTTCTCATAGTAAAACATTTTGCATCTAATTTGTCAAAACTATAAAAAATTCCTCCCAACATATTGTTGCTCTACATGTATTCCAATTAAGCCAATATGGAAATTAGCGCAAGATGCTTGTATTTTTTCCCTATTTCAACCAAGTGTTCTTTGAAAAGGAGGGTAAGTTGCTTTTCCTTTCATAACATAAAAATTATAAATTTAGTTTTGTTTTTTTTCGTTGTTAACTTGCATCAAGTGTTGCTTCGAACTATGAACTATGTTCTTAATTAAGATTACATTATCATCATAGAAGAGTACCTAAAATATTTATCTAACAAGTTCTACCCCTCTCTATTGATTTTGTTTAATCATTATTCTATTTATCGCCTCCCCTCTTTTTTCTAATTTTAGTTTTGCTCAACTCATGGAATCTACAACCTATCAATTTATACAACTTTGTGATTTTGAGTTCCACCATTCTATTTCAAGTTTGCCTCTAACTGAAGGTCAAAAAAACATCCACAAATCAACTATAAGCCTTTTCTCTAGTTCTCCCGTATTTTTCATTCAAGTACCCAAAAGTGATGCAATGGTTTCTAGTGCAGTACCTCGACATAAAAAATGCATCTGCATTTTTCCCTCTTATTCTATTAATATCTTCATTTTTTTATGGGATAATGACACTAACCATCCACTATATTGGAAAGCCATCTTCGATTACACTAGAAGATGTTTCTAATGACTTTATTCCCACTTAAAACATGCAGTGTGTAGCCCATTTCTGTCTTGCACTTCACACCCTCTACTTGACTCAGTTTGTCTTGACTGATGGCAACTTTGCATATGCTGTCCATTGGATACCAATGACATTATTTCCTATATTTCTTTTTGTTGTAATTACCTCCAAAAGCTTATGGAAATGTAATTTTGAAGACAAATTGGCTCTTTCCTTCTTTACATTTACCAACTTTTTCATGCCTACATATTTTCTCTTCATTCCAACTTCTCTTTCATGCCTACATATTTTCTCTTCATTCCAACTTCTCTCAATATTTTGTTTGATACTTCATGAATTAGGAGAATAGGAATATTTTCGCTTTGTTGCATACCATAGTTATGTTACTCATTGAATTACATTCTTCTTAAGAGTGGTGTTTAAACTTAAATTGTTGTCTTGAACAGTTCTCAATTCATAAAATTGCTATCAAGATTCAACTGCATTTTTTTTAGTCAAATTGCTTGATTCGTGAGAATTTTGCCTCAACAGTAGGGTTTTTAAATGCTTCTGTTAATTCCAAGGCTTTACATGATTAAATTGTTATTTCATCTCTATAGGAAAGCCACCAACATCTAATTCAATCGCCTTTGAAACAAAGCTCTATGATAAAATCTGTCTACCAGGTCTCTTTAACTGTTGTATGCATAAAAAGAAGGTCCAATGCTTATAACCTTGTCACGCAAGCTACATATCCTTGGCAATTCTCCCCCATAGTATACATTCTTGTTTCCATATTGTGACATTCTTTGTCAAAATTCACTTAACACAACAGCTAACTTAAATGATCATCACAAAATCTATCTGAATATTACAATCCCATGCAAACAATGTATTCTTAAAAAGAAAGGTCTAATGTTTATAACCTTGTCATGCAAGCTACATATCCTAGGCAATTCTCCCCCATAGTATACATTCTTGTTTCCATATTGTGACATTCTTTGTCAAAATTCACTTAACAGCTAACTTAAATGATCATCACAAAATCTATCTCAGAATTACATTCCCATGCAAAAAAAGTCCCAATAAGATTGAGGCCTTGCATATGAAACACTGCAGTTCATTTTTATATTCTTTACATGACCTGTTGTGCCATCAGAAGCAGTCATGGGCAGTCCACAGAAGACAGTCAAAGGGAAATCCATTGACAAAAACATTATTAAATTGAGAATACACCATTGCAAGAAAATACTCATATCTTAGTACCAAAAAGGGATGGGCACACCATCAGCAATTTTGCCGTTGAAATGCTCACTGTCAGGATTTGCCTAGCAACTTTATTTCTGTTCTCACATTATAATTACCAGAGCTAGGGTAATACATTAACCAACTCGCTATCTGGCCTCACAAATGTGGCCTCATGATATGTACAAAAGAATCATTGCATTTTATAATGAATAATTATATTACAACATAGAATTTACACTACTTTATTACGAAGCTTGAGAAGTGAGGCCTGCATCGTCTCAAGGTGTTTTTTAAGCTCTTTGATGTCCAATTCTGCAGACATTCTGGAACTACTTGAAGTAACGTCTTTATCTTCTCCTGGATGTGCCACTAAATGCCCACTTAATGTTGCACATAAGATTTGGGCCTCAGAAACAGAATGTTCAAGCATTGAAAGAGTGGGTTCTATGCCTTCGACAGTGCCAGTGCTGCTATGCCGGCCAAACCTCTCTGGTGTGACAACCTTATCCAAAATCCCACTTGCTGTGCATGTGATGAAAAAGATATTGAAGAAAAATAGTTTTTGTGGCAATTCATAGAACGAATATAAACGAATCAAACACAATGATATTGGAATGTCAATTAGCAATAACATGGATAAAAGGCTATACAATATACTTACCAATATTATTCAATTGATGAATCGCAACTTGACCTAAAGATCCTTGAAGCTGCAATATCTGCAAAACGCCTGCAGTGATTCTACTGAGTGATTCAACTTCTGACTTTGAAAGAAGCAGCAGATACTCTAGTTCTTCCTTTGTTGCCTCAACTTCCACCTGGCAGCAGAGTTTTCACAAAAATTAATGACAATGTCCAGCAATGACTACAAACTTGTTTGCAAAAAACCAACAATGTTACAGGGACTAAACTCTTAATCATTCTATGTCAAATCCAAAGTCTAGGTGCTGAGGAAGTACCGGCTCATTAATAGCTCCTCTCAGGCTCTCCACTATCCATTCACCCATTCCAAAATCAACATCATTATTGGATATCACCAAACGAAAATTGAGATCAACTCCACTGTTGCTAGTAATCTCTGTCTCCGATCCCCCATTGTGATTGTGCACTAATCCATTACTTTTCCCAGAATAATCATGAGTGACTGGCATAGATGAGCATCTTTCTAAACAATTTGTGTTTGGAACCAACTGTGTGTTGAGATTCAGGTTTTTAGGTTTTAAGACCTTAAGTCCTTCCAAACTCACCTAATTATATGATTAAAAAAACAATAGATATTATTATCACTGTATGTATAATATAATGAGGTTTCTCCACAGATTTAAATTTAAACTTCTGCAATAGAGTGATAAGTTTAATTAGCTACTAAGCTCACTAAAACTCACATTGATTACTTCAATAGGAGGCTTCTTGCCAGGTTTTTCCAATTGTGATAGTAGATTGCCGGAAGATTTCTGACTGCTCTTTGCACTAACACACACTGATCGAAATGCCATGTGCCAGCATCTTTGTTCTCTCGGAACAGAGAATGTTTTAAGCAGCTTTAACCTGGGTAATTCTGTTCCACCCTCTGCACCTTCTAGAGCAAAGAGCCAATCTTGCAACTTGATATGTATCTCAATGTCATCTGGACTTGTGAGCTCCAAAGATTGATCACTGTCTGTTTTTTCCAAAACATAAGCTGCAGAATAGTCAATGAAAATATGTTAGTAAAACTAACTTTGGCACATGAATAGGTTAAAAATCACAAAGGAGATTCCGAACACAACTCTCTAGAAAAGAAAAAATGCACCTTCAGTTCTGGCACTTTTGATTTGAGAAGATGACTGAAACAATTTACCCAATGGACCTCTTGAAAGATTTTCAAGTCCGTTTTTTAAACCCTCTCCTGGTCCACCATCCGGTCCTAGAATACCAAAACGGTGCAGAAGGGCTTCATTATAATTCATTCCACCTCCTAGCCGCACACCAGTCATTTTTACAGTGATATTTAGACTATGGCACTCAGCATCCTGTGCTCTATATGGAAGAACATGGACTATGCTTACATCCAAAAAGGGTAAATGGCCAGCAGAACCATTTTGATATGAATGACCAATTGCTAAGTTATCTCTAAGCACATTAATCCACAAAACTGGACGCATTTGTGGACTCTCATGTGTAAATGTTGCATAGTTTTCTTGAGTCTGCATTTGCTTCGAGATTTTATTGTTGGACCCTTGATATGCCACTGAACTCTCTAGTTCTGTCTCAACACAGTCAACTTGAATACATTGCCAGCATATAACAGATGATATTACCATTGCTCCACCCAATGTTCTATGACTCACCTTAATATCTAGTCTTGTACCCAAAAACTGAACTAAGGGTGGACCTTGAATGTCCATTTGTGCAGGAAGTGACTCAAGGAACTTAAGATAGACAACATCAACAGAAAGAGTAACCGCAGTATCACTAGGAACCATTTCAACAAAGCCACCAAAGGACCCTGTCTTATCCAGAACTTTGTTTCTATTAGCTTGTTCAATGCTCTGGTTTCTACTTTCTCTATCGCCGCTTCCAATTTTTGAAATATCCTCACCCACTTTCCCCATATATGCATATAGTTTCAAAACAAAAAGTAGTTGCTCTAGAGATGTGTTTGAAGTGAACTTTTGACATGCCACACCCATTCTCACTACACCACCTGGAGGTGGCACTGTGACTAATGGGCTGCCATCAGCTGTCACCATTGCTCCTTCCATACAAGGTTCATGCAACTCCACACACTGCCACAAACCTGATTTCCAATCTAAATGATTTTTACTCAGAGATAAATCATCAAAGTTCCCTGTTTCCAGAAATAAACTCAAATGTGCCGCTCGTATCATCCATTTCCTTTGACTGGAATCAATAGGCTGACCCTTCCATAATAAAAGGCATGCTGGATCGTTATCCAGATTTAGAAGCTTAAATGTCCCAGATGGGGACTGTGCAAAAATCAAACTTTCCACATGGAGTCTTGCCCCTGTGAAGCAGTTATCAACAATGCTACGAAATTCTTGATCTATCTTTGCAGCATCCACTGGAATTGTAAGGTCAAACTCCTTGAGACTTAAGTAAAAAGAGTTCACAGAAGTATCAGGTAAAATATCACTAGGATTTACAACAATGCCATCAGCCAGGAAAGAGGCAATTCTTAAGAATGATTCCTCTTGAAGATTTATCTACAACAGGCAAATTGTTGTGAGTGATTGATTCTTTAAAAAACATGGAAATATAACCATTCATTTATTAATCCTAAAACACATAATAGAAATTGATCCTCAATGAACTCATTCAAAAAATAGTTTTGAACATCTCTTAGATTAAAAGTTAATTGTACCCATTCAATACATATTTTTCAACATCTATTAGATCAACTTTTATTTAGCATTCAAGTATTTTACCTTGATAGGCTGGCATTGAACAACCGTCTGTGAAGCCAAAGCTGGAGGAGCAGGTGAAGGGTTGGTCTGCAAAGAGTGCAAGCATATCAAAGGAGCAGTCTCAAGTTTTTGCCAGGATTGAGGCTCCAAAGGATAGATACTGGGCCAAAGTCTTTTAGTAGCTGCAGTAAAATGAAGAAAATAAACACAATATTTAGGATGAAGTATAAACCATGTGATCTTTTTCCTACAGTTTGCAATAAAATTTGTCTTCCTTTATATAGGGGAAAATTTGATTCAAATCTTGTAAAGCACAATGAATTGGCTTACGTTACATTGCAAAAATATAATTCTTCATCTGCTTCCTTTCATGTTTTAGGCATTTAATCAATAAGAGAGACGTAATTCGGCCTGATAGGACAATAAATATTGTGATAGTTGAAAGAGGCGAACTAAAATATAGTGAGTGAGACTTAAAAGCTAGCCTGATGCCCTGGCCCTATGAAAAATTCAATTTTCATTTTAGTAATAGTATGTAATTGGTAAAAAGGAACAAAGCTAGCTCATCACATCTAAGAAATTCGTGTATTGTAACAAAAAACATCAAATAAGACAATCTATGGTATCTTTTTCTTTCCAACCACCTTTGTCTGCCAGACCAACAATTTAGCTCATCAAAGAGAATCTCAAAGTTATTGAAAAAAATTTAAATATATGCTTTGATAGCAAATAAATATATATTACTTGGTACGCCCCCAAGATGTCCCACACCCATACATCCTGCTACTGGTTCTCCCAAGGGTACGTACCCTGGCATTTAGGAACGCCCAGGTTTGTACCCAGACATACCCAGGCATACCCAAAGGTGCTGATTGCCACAAAGTTTAATTTGACATTTTTTGCATCCAAAATCCTTATAAGCATCACTTTGCAGGTTTGTCCAATTCAAAGATCATTTTTCTCTCTTCACAATCTCATTTCTCATTTTCTCTAACACCTTGTGTACCCATTCTATCATTGGGTTCTCCTTGCATCAAACTTTTTGTGCAGCTTAATCATTGCTGCCTCTCAAACCGATTAGGGTCTCAACTCCCAAAATGCCACTAGTTATTGGGATCTCTTATAATATATGAAATATGATTACGATGAGGGGATCTAGGAGTGGAGACCAGAATCAAGAACTTAGACAGCCAAAATTATCACTACTAAATGTCAATTGATACAGAAAAATATTAATTATTTAACTATCAATTAACATTTAATATTATTTTTATGATTAAACTTATAATTTTTTTGAGCTCAAGCCTGATTGATCTTGTCACATTGACAGTTGTGCTTTGGAAGCATGTTTGGGGTGCCTATTTCCAGATGTTTTTAAGAACCCTTCTGTACAATAGAAGTTCAACAAAATATGTGTAAATAAATTATGCTCCATAAACAAACACTCAATTCATACTCCCCATTGTAGATATCCTCCAGCAAACAAATCTCCAACTCAGGTAACTAATGACCGTGTGGCATGAATTTTGACCATAAGCCTTACCATCTCAAAATAAGATTAAAAACATGAGTGCATGAGAATGTGTGTGTGCGTCAATCCGATTTTCCCGCATCTCCAAAAGTTTGCAAGTCCTGTTGTCAAAATCAAAAATTGTTTCATATTTATGCAGGCTCCTGTCCATAAAAAATTAAAGCAAATGTATAGTACCATAAAGCATCACCTTAAGAGCAATGCTTTTCTCGAAACCTCTCTACCTCACACGTAGATTTAAAAAGGAAAAAAACTTCCAATGAAATTGCTAAACAGACTAGCAATATCCATATCAGAATTTAACCTACAAAACCAGATTCGCACCCTGCAGCCCGGATTCGGGTCCGGGTTCACACGGGTCCGGATTCACATCCGGGTTCACTGCAGGTTCTGGCAGAATCTGGATTTCGCACTGTGGGTCCGTACGGGTCCTTGCTGGCATGAATCCAAACAAACCCAGGAGGACCCACAGCATTAGGATCCAAAAAATGAAATTAAAAAACTTAAAATAATTTTTTTTAATATCTTTTTTTATGTAACCCTAATAGGAGCCTAATAAAAAACATTTCACTCATCTAATCTCTCATTTGCTCTCTCATTTTGGTGCACCCATTTTGCAAGTTTTAAGAGAAGGTTGTAGAAATTGTTTGTTCCAATGATGAGTATCTAGATATAGTTGCACCCAGGGATGAAACCATTGATCCCTCATTGTTTGATGACATATTTGACCCTTGAAGGGTATTTGATATTATGATCGTTGATAAACTATTAAACACTTGTCATTTATCATTATGTTCCAAACTTTATTATTTGATGAACTACGATATATTTTGAAATTTCATTTTTCTAATTTAGTAATTCAATGCATAATTTTCTTTACAATCATGAACATAGACTAATGAGCGGATATTTACTATTTAATCTATATCTTTGAAATTTGGCATTGATCAATGATCAAGCAACATATGTTCATACTATGAAATGACTAAGTTTTGCAATTATGCACGTTTCTATTTTTTTTTGTATGTATGTGTGTATATATATACACACACACTCACAAACCCACCCACGAACCCAAATGGGCAAAAAAAATTAGGCCGAACCCACGAACCTGACCCCAAACCCAAATTGGTAGCTTGGAATTTAACTGTCTTTCCTATATAATATAAAGATGCGACAGATCCAGTGTAACATTTTATATTCAAACCTTGTATTTTCTATAGATGTAATAATCCATAACACATCCATTGCAAATCAGTGTTCTGCGATTGTTTTGAATAAAGTTGGGCCCTTAAATGCCTTTGTTTTCCTACATCAATGCTCCCTAGGCATGTGGAGTATTGCTCATTTTTAACTCTCTCTTTCCTTTGTTAGAGGGGTTGCACTTGTTTGTATTGCATGTTGCCCATCAGTAACAATCATAAACTTTAATCGCATTTATCTACTATGGTTTCTTTTCAAGGCAGGCAGACCAAGCCAAATTGAGAGATATATTTAAAATTCAGATATGAGATAACCCATCAATAATAAGATAGACAAGATTCCCCATAACTATTCTTTTGAGATTCCTTCATTGGTGCTTGTTATAATTCATAATTTGATATTTTAATTACAAAAATAAACACTGGAATAGATCCATCCATCTTAAGAAACTCACAAGACACAATCAAGGACAAAAAATCAGGACAAAACTTACTCGGCATATGCAATAAATTATCTTATCAACTCATTGCAAATAAGTTGATAACTCACTCTTATTATTTTCTCTTAACAAATAACATGGTTTTATTTTAAAATGTTAAATATATTCTCACAGCACCAAATACAGTCTCACATCTTGTTAACTTGCAAGATACCAATTAAGTGCACATCAGTGAAATAAATAAAGAAGATCTAATGTATTTCTTCTACATTGATGAAACTGTAACTTAAAAGGGATACCAATGACAAAACAAATACAATTGGACATGAAAGTACAAGCAGGTACAATAGAGAAGAAATATGGGAAGAAGTCCCAAGGCTCTCAAAGTAGATAAACACAAAAACACAAATGTAAAAGAAAAGAAATATAGAAATATCTGGTAATCCAAAAACACTAAATTGGGTCCCCAAAAAGAGGGTTTGCAAGGGCCACCATGAACTATAAAGAATAAAAGCCTTGGGACAATCAAGATTGTGAACATAGCATGAGAGCCAATATATAATCAGAATCAAAGAACGATGGCTGTGGCTTCACTGGCTATAAGCCATGTAGAACTGCACTCTTAACTAAACAAAAAAAACCTTAAATTCTCAATCTGCATTCATGTGCACAATTCTCAATTTCATACAGAGATTCCATTGGAAGGGAAAATTGTATCAGTAGCTTTACCAAAATTTGGAACAGGAAGTGATTCAGTTGAGGCATGCTCCATAGATGGTTGAACCAAAGTGCATGGAGGACGCAAAAACGCATCCCTACATTCAAAGAACAAAACTATCAGTAATTTGTACAAAATCAATCACAATTCTGACTGCAAATGCTCTTTGCAGAAAACAACAAAATAAAATGAAGTCAAAAGAATTGTGGCATATGCAATAGAATCATGAGAAAGCACATGATTTTCATATATTCTTTGTCTTTCAGCAAGTTTGAATAATTTCCAATTTTTTTAAATACAAAATAACTTAAGTAGACTAACCCAAGTTAAAATTTTAAACAGTGCATACAATGTGCTGAATTTGCATTTGCCATTAATTCGATCCCATAATCCATATGATAGTTGTACTAGAATTTTTCAACTTTATTTCTATCAAACATAGTGAAAATGTAGGGAAAAAACTGGAAATTGGAAGTAAAAAACTTTGAGCTTAGAATCACATGGCTTTGCTATCTAAATACCAAAAGAAGGCTTTGATGGATTATAGAAAAATTACCTAGAGATGGAGTACTTGGGGACTCTAGAACCTGGTTCCAGTGTTAATTCTGTAACTTTGACCTCATACTGATCTGCTTTATAGATTGTACTGATCATGTAATGCTTGTATATCCTAATTTGGATTCACCTTTTTTATTTGTCTTAGATTGTTAACCTTACCGACGACCTTCCCAAGAGCATTTATTAATGTTTTTTTGCATGATTGTTGTTAGTATATTTACTAACAAATTATGTTAACTAGGAGACGCTGATCTTGGAGTATAATAACTAAGTTATATATAAGGGCCGACCTAGGAAGAGACATGTCCTTTCTAAGGACATGCCTCTTGGGTGCATTATAAATATAAGGTTAGAATGAGGTTAGAGAGCACACAATGCAAAATAAAGTCTGCTTCTCTACATTTCTGCCTTATACGAATTATTGCAGAGTAAGAACATTTCCAGAATTGAGATTATACCATTGAAGACACTTCATATAAGTCTGATACAGAAGATTATCTTCAGCAAGCAACTAAGAAGGTATTATTTCAGTCTGATTTATAGCAGAATTTGCAGAAACTTTACATGGTATCAAAGCTCTAGTAGTTGAACCTAGGCTCTGCAAATTGACAATCAGATTTAAATATCTAGCAACATCCTTCTACATCCAATGGCTAGCACAATTAGACCTGAAGATAGGTTTGATGGAAAGGAACACTTCGTTGCTTGGAAGTTCAGAATTATGATGATTCTTGAAGACAATGATGTGAAACAGTTTGTTGATAAAGAATCCGAGCAACCTACTGATGATCCTTATAAAATTGTATGGAGTAAAGGAAACAGGAAAGCCATGCAAATCATATTATATGGAGTCAAAAATGATATAGTACCTATGCTCATGAAACATCAAATAGTATTTCATATAGTGAATGCATTATTAAATGCATATGAGGTTAACAACGTGATTAGAACCCTTGCATTCAAAAGACAATTAAATCATATACTGATAAAGAAGGGAGACTCTATAAACTCATACTTCCTAAAGGTGGCTAGTCTAAGAGACAAACTTGCAAGTATAAGGGTCATTATTGAAGACAAAGAACTAACACTTATGGCTATAGATGGGTTACCAAATTCATGGGAAACATTCTCGCAAGGAGTAAGTGATAGAGACAATCTTCCAAACTTTAATAGACTTAAAAGGAGATTTCCTACAAGAAGAATCTAGGAAACTTAAGAAAGGAGGAAGATTGAAAATTGAAGATGAAGAACTTCATGTTCTCAATACAAATTCCTATAAAGGTAAGAAGAAGCACTTCAAGATGAAGAAGGGTAATCAAAGAAATGAAAAATCTAAGAAAGATCTATCCAAAACAAAATGCTTCAAATGTGAAAAATTTGGACACTATAGATCTAATTGCCTTGAGAATACAAAGCAGCAAGTAAACTGTACAAACATTACTAGGAAAGAAGATAACTATGATACTGAAAATCGTGTATTGTATTTTGCACTATCAAATGAAGTATCAAGCAAAGCATGGGTAATTAATAGTGGATCATCTCGACACATTACAAGATACAAAGAAGCATTGGACTCTATATCTGAAGAAGTTGATTGTGAAGTTACCATCGGTGATAATTCTGCTCATTCAGTCAAAGGAATTGGGAATTGCACCTTGAAACTGAAGTCGGGTAGTTCTCTACATCTCAAAGGAGTACTCTATGTACCAGGAATTAAAAGGAATCTAATCTTTGTTACAGCACTTGAAGATGATGGACATAATGTTGCATTCATGGACGGTGAAGTAATGTCCTGGTCTAAAAATTCTTCATTTAAGAAATCAAAGTTGATTGGTCAAAGAAAGGGATACTTGTATGAATTAAATACAGAACCTTGTCAACCTATTCAAGCCTTAATTCATGAAGCTGCTAATATAAACAAAATATGGCACAAAAGGTTGGGACATCTAAATTTCAAAACCTTACCGACTATGGAGAAGATGGTAACTGGTTTACCTAAATTGAATAAAGATCATTCACGCATATGCAAAGGATGCACTCTAGGTAAGAACACCAGAAGTCCATTTCATGATATCACTAGAAAAACTAACGATGTTTTGGAATTAATCCACTTAGATTTATGTGTACTTATGTCTATTCCTTCTCTTGGAGGATTCTGGTAATATATACTTTTTGTAGATAACTTCTCTAGGAAAACTTAGATTTACTTCTTAAAATGTAAAGAATTAGAAGAAATCCTCCTTAAGAAATTTAAAGAGTTCAAAACCTTAACTAAAAACTTATCAAGACACAAAATTAAAATTCTAAAGACTGATAATGGAGGGGAATATGGTTCAGATTTGTTTAAAGAGTTTTGTAAAGAAGCAGGAATTAAGAGGGAGTATACCGTTCCTTATAACCCACAACAAAACGAGGTAGTACAAAGGAACAATAGAATAATTATAGAAGCAACAAGAGCTATGATATTTGATCAAAATTTAGAATATTATCTTTGGGCAGAAGCCTCTTGTACCGCTCTCTATATTCAAACCAAAAATCTTCACTTCTACCTTAGAGATAAAACTCCTGAAGAAGTATTTAATAAGGTTAAACCTAATTAAAGTCATCTTAGGATTTTTGGGTGCCCAGTATATATATATATATATATATATATATATATATATATATATATATATATATATATATATATATATATATATATATATATATATATATATATGTTCCAAAAGAAAAGAGAGCCAAGTTAGAACCCTCCGGAAGGAAAGGTATTTTTGTCAGGTATAGTGAAACATCTAAAACATATAGGATTTTCATACCTGGTCTTCAAAACATTGAAATTAGTAGGGATGTAATATTTGAAGAAGATTTAACATTCAAAAGATCCCTACATTTTGGAGATCCCTCTCCCTTACCTAGTTCTGAAGAAAATACCGAATCTGAGTTTCAGAGTGAGAACAATAAAGAAATTGAAGATGAAATTCAAAATCTTAATCTTGAGGAAACTCAAAATCTAAAGAAAAGACCACTTTGGGCCATTAAGACAGTAGAGGAAGCACAAGACTTCGCTACACCATCTGGAACCTTTAGAGAAAGCAAAAGACCCAAAAGATTTTCTAGTTATGCAGCAAACATGAGTGATTAATCTAAATCATAACCAACCAATGTTTCAGATGTTATTAAACATACAGCTTGGAAGGATGCTATGACGGAAGAAGACCAATTCATTATTAAAAACGATGTTTGTGAAACTATTCCAAGACTTGAAGGAAAATCCGTTGTTTCTTCTAAGTGGATATTTAAAATCAAGCATACTGTTGACAGTAGCATTGAAAAATATAAAGCCAAATTTGTAGCGAGAGGATTCTCTCAGAAAGAAGGAACTGATAATGAAGAAACCTTTGCTCCTATTGCCAGATACATCTTTGTAAGAGCAGTCCTAGCTATTGCAGCATCGAAGGGATGGAAAGTACATTAAATGGATGTAACAACAATAGTTCTGAATGGAAAAATTACAAAAGAGGTATATTTGGAGCAACTTGAAGGATTTGAAACTCATAACCCTAAAGTTTTTGTTTGCGGGCTCAAGAAAGCTCTCTATGGGCTTAAATAGGCTCCAAGGGCCTAGTATGAAAGAATTGATAAGTATCTCACCAGTTTAGGATTCTCAAAGAATGAAGCTAATCCAAATCTATATTATAAAAAGGATAAAGATGATATGATAATATTAATACTATATGTTGATGATTTACTAATAACAAGTGATGATCATCTTATAGATCAATGCAAGAAAGATCTAATCAGAGATTTTGAAATGAATGATTTAGGACTCATTCATTACTTCCTAGGACTGGAAGTATGGCAGAATTCTGACGGCATCATACTTAATCAAGGAAAGTATACATTAGACATCTTGAAGAGATTTGGAATGTGGAACTGCAACCCTATGTCTTCTCCAATGGAGACTAATCTACATAAACCAAAGGAAGCAACAGCAAAATCAACTTCCATAGATTCTACTCTTTACAGACAGATGATTGGGTCTCTTATGTACTTGGTAAATACAAGACCTGATATGTGCTATGTTGATAAGTAGGAGATAATTTCCATAGCTAGTCAAATTGTGATATGAATATCAGGATTTAACTGTGTGATTTTTGAGTCAAACTCGATGACCCATGTTTCATGAGTAGTGATTCAACATGAATCCATCTCTCATGAGAATAAATGGAACACTTAGCACTCATGCAAATGGGGTTGCAAGCTTTGGGTTTAACTATGGAGGAAACTCTGTAGTTAAGCGCGCTCAAGCTAGAGTAGTACTGGGATGGGTGACCTCCCGAGAAGTCCCAGTGCTTCACCCCTGTGAGCATCAGCTAGCTCCAATGAGTGCTAAGTGTTCCATTTATTCTCATGAGAGATGGATTCATGTTGAATCACTACTCATGAAATATGGGTCATCGAGTTTGACTCAAAAATCACACAGTTAAATCCTGATATTCATATCACAATGTGCTATGTTGTTAATGCCTTAAGTCAATTTATGTGAGAGCCAAAGGAGATTCACCTAGTTGCAGTCAAACACATCATGAGATACGTACAAGGCACTCAATCTTGGGCTCAAATATGAGAAAGTTGACTTGGACTTACATGGCTACACAGACTTAGATTGGGCTGGAAGTGTTATTGATAGGAAACGCACTTCAGGATGTTGTTTCAGTTTAGGCTCAATGATGGTATCTTGGATATGCAGAAAGCAGGCTTCAGTAGCACAGAGTTCCACAGAAGCTGAATACATTGCCGCAACAATGGCCTCTCGGGAAGCAGTTTGGCTTAGAAAGTCACTTGTGGGATTATTTGGTCAACCCATGAATCCTACTATTTTTCATTGTGATAATCTGAGTTTCATCAAGCTTTCTGTGAATCCAATTTTCCATGAGAGGTCCAAGCATATTGAAATTCCTTACCATTATGTAAGAGATATGGTAGATAGGAATACTATAAAATTAGAATACATTTGCACAGCAGATCAGACAGCAGATATTCCTACCAAAACTCTCTCGAGTTCAGCAAAAGACTTGGTATGGTTGAATTATAATACATTTGTATTCTTTAATTATTAATAATTTTGAATTAAAATTATTCTTGTCAGGCTAGTGACTGTTATTGGCTTCACCATTTGTATTCATTATTAGGTGACGATCTCTAAGATAATGATCACTTGTATAAAAGACATTATGAGAGATGACAATCTCTTAGATAATGTGCTAAACAATAGAGAACTATTGTCAGATCTAGATGAGTTCAAGATCATGTTGTGATGTAGACATTTCTATGTCCAAGTGTCACAACTTGGATAAAGGAAGAATTTAATCATTCTTCGGATTTTATCCTATGTTCTGGTAGATCTTAACTCAGGATCCTGTTGTGATATAGGACTGTCAATACCTATGAGTCACCACTTGGATAAAAGAAGAATTCAATCATTCTCCAGATTTTATCTTGTATATTGCATTCTATGCAATACTGTTATCACAAGTATAAGTGATAAGTCACATCACAGGTATAGTAATATGGCATAGTATCATGTGTTGAATGATACCACATGCGTAGAAGATTCAAATAGATATAGAGTATCAATCTATGCTTATTCATCTTTATTGATGATGCTAGATATGTTATCTCTCAATATGAATATCAAGTTAAGAGGGAGTGTTAATTCTGTAACTTCGATCTCATATTGATCTGATTTTACAGATCGTACTGATCATGTAATGCATGTATATCCTCATTTGGATTTGCCCCTTTAATATGTCTTAGATTGTTAACCTTATTGGCAACCTTCCTAGGAGCATTTATTAATGTTTCTTTCCATGATTGTTGTTAGTATATTTACTAACAAATTATGTTAACTAGGAGATGCCGATCTTGGAGTATAATAACTAAGTTATATATAAGGGCTGACCTAGGAAGAGACATGTCCTTTCTATGGACATGCCTCTTGGGTGCATTATAAATATAACGTTGGAATGAGGTTAGAGAACACACAATACAAAATAAGTCCGCTTCTTTACATTCCTGCCTTATACAAATTATTGCAGAGTAAGAACATTTCCAGAATTGAGATTATACCATTAAAAACACTTCATATAAGTCTGATATAGAACATAATCTTTCAGCAAGCAACTAAGGTATTATTTCAGTCTGATTTATGGCAGAATTTGCAGAAACTTTACATCCAGTACTGGCATATCTAATTTTCAAATATAGGAGACAGAGGTACTTGGAGATGCCAATTTTTGTATAGTATAATTTGATAATTTGTGAAAAAATATCATGACATGGAACTTTGAAAACAATAACAGTGGTAAAGTTTAACAATAACTTTAAATTTTAAATACATTGAAGTAAAATGTCATTGTTTCAAAGAGTGAAATGGTTCAAAACTCAATACATCTTTCATATTAGATTATCGTTACATAAAATACTGATAGTTTGGTGCTGATAGACATGCCAAAGGATATGAAATGTGTAGTTATGAGATATATTTTACTTTTCTCAGAGTGGAAAAGGTTTGCATGGATGTATCCCTATAAGATATTTGAGAAGGCTGGAGATAGTGGCATCCACTATTTCCAACAGTTGGACTGGTGTTGAGCAAAGATATCTGATTACCATTTCGGTGACCTCTTTAAAAGAATAGAGGTTAGTAAATCACGACACTACAAGAAAAAAGAATAATTGTTTATCGTTGACAAGTCTTCCTAGAGAAGCAACTGAGCAGATTGATCAGTAGACAATAGTGGTTATCATTATCATTACTAACAGATAAGTAATAATGATTTTTCAAGGGTGATGATAAATGATAAGAATTAGAGTTTTAAAAAACACCTCGCACCCTATGTTTTTTGGTGGGAGATGCCAATCTCTGATTGGAAGACTTTGGAGATGACAGGAGACAGCTACCAGGAGAACCCTGCACATTGGCGCATTTCCGCAGACCTCACGGGTATCAAAAGTCTCTGAGGCGTGTCTTATGGGCTGGGGACAGGTCTCTTGGTAACTATGGTTCATAGCCACTTCTATCCCAAAGCCAGATAACAATTGATTATTACGGCATAAATAAAACCATAAATAAGACCGAGACAACCATTGCAGTAAACTATACATTAATTTCATTATCCCAAATGTAGAAAATTCCATTGACCTTCTCATGTTTTTGTTTTCTTAAGAGGAAATGATGAGTAATAAATTATAATTATTAAAGTAATAGTTTATCCATTTTAGCTTTCCCTTTTTAACTCTCTTTTCGTTTTGATCAAAGAGTATCAACTTGGATGGCAGCAGGAGTGCTTCCTTAGCAACATCATAAATTTCATGGCAGCATTAGAGAAATGACACGCAGAGTGCAGGTGTGCTGCATGAGATCATATAATCCCCATCATGTTCAAGAAAATGACAAATCTGACCTCTGCTTTCCATTGCACCTTCTAGTAAACCCTCACGAAAATATTTTATATTTGAAATGCTTGACTGAAACAAATCAATCCAGTTCATCATTGTGCCTCACATTATTAGTCCAGTACGTGAGCATTTATTCAGGTTTCAGGGTGTTCTAAAATAATTTGCACAACATGAATATAATAGGAAATATGCTGCAATTACTAGATAATAATGTGCCACTTCAAGGGGGCAACCTCCTAATCTAATTTGAGAGGATAGCTCCACTAGTCTTTAAGAACTCAGTGCTCAATATGATGATAAATCACAATAACTTAAACTAACATGTCTCTTATATATACAATATTATCCCTTTCAGAATAATAGGCCCACTTAGGTACTTGAATATTGCTCCTAGAACGACCTAAATACATAATAATGGTTATGTGGCTTACTCAGGAGTTACAGTATGCTTGGGGGTGTAACACGGGGGCTTCAATTAGTAGAAATTGTATACAGGACTTCATGTAATAGATACCAGTCAAAAAATGGCAGAGGGATTTTGCAACCTTCATAGAGCCCTCAAAACACCCATGCTAAAACCAGTTAGGGATGCATGATGGGTTCAAACAAGAGTGTCCATTTTAGATGCATAAAAAATTTGCAAAAATCAGCCTTTAGTAAATGTCATTGCAATGTCCCACAAAGGGGCAAAAACGGCAATGTTTTTGAAGGTGGTTAAGTGTGAAGGGCAAGTGAAATATTTCAAAACCCTCACTGAATCCATAAAAATTATGACTGTTGAGAACATTGTCCAAGTAATAATATGCAAAATGAAAAATTGCAGAACAATAAGTATTTAGTTGAGGAAAGATAAATGTACATTTTTTAGACACCATATATTATCTACTACTTAAATTTGTGATGCAAAAGAATGGCACTTCGATAGAGAGAAACATTCATAGGAGATTCAAATGTTCGTGTCAGAACACCTCTTCAAGACCACCTCCGATTTGGAGTATAAAGGTAATTTTATAGAATTTCACGATTTATTTTAAATTCGATTTATATGGCATTTTTACTTTTCAATTTTTTATTTATTATTAGCTTACTTTTTATGCTACATTAAGATTTTACAGCAATACTTTCATCAAACACAATCATTCTGAGATAACTTGTGGAAGTACAAGAGATGTTAAGCACCATTGTCATTGGTAATCAATAGTGTATGTGAAAGCTGCCAAACTCAAAGAAGGCCCAACGGTCAAATCATTTGATCTTGAATGATGATCAGTGATCTGGTGTAGACATCTTAAGTTTCACCATGCCCATTATGAGTACACTCAGATCTATTGATAGAGATCCCCCAAGATTGGGAGAAATCTATGAAGGCATGGATTCCATGCAAAGAAAAAATAAAGGAAATCATGGCAAAGAAGAATGACCCCACAAAAACATTTTTCCTGTGGGTAAAAAAATTCATTGTTAACATTTAGAATAAGATGTCTACAGCCTTGCATCTCCTTGCATTTGCATTGGCCTCCAAGCATTACAACACATCATCACTGCTCCCTTCATCCATCACTAGATCTATCCAATTCTATCTCTTTCGCCCATCGCCAATCATCTATCAATCTTTCATCCATTTCAAGAGCACACTCAAAACTTCAAGCCCATCTGTCCAATCAAGGGGATATCTCTATATTATACATTTCAAGAGCACGTTTATATTCTGCAAACCCACCTATCCACTCAAGGGGGTATCTCTAAATTATACATTTCAAGAGTACACTCATATTCTTCAAGCCAATCTGTCCTCTCATGGGGGTATCTTTAAAATATACAATTAATCCTAAAACCAAAGACTCAATGCTTTAGGCGTGTTCTCCTTCCCCTCCGAACATGCCAAAGATGTGAGACCCTTATTTGAGCTACAAAACCTAAGTTGGATGCACAAGACTAAAATCCAAAAGCCCAAATAAAAATTCACAATCATAGAGAAAATTGATAAAAAAAACAAAGACAATGTGAAATGAAACTAAAATGCACCAAACCTTAATAATCGTTGAGGATGTGGTATGTGATATTGAAATGTAGGTTGCTAACTAAATCAGCAGTATGTATTGTCAATTAATCACACACATTTGAAAAATGAAGGATGAAGTGGTTGATTTATAGGATTTATGGTAAGAATGTGAACAATGTGGATTCAATCTCAAATGGACAATTGAGATCAAACGAGAGTAGAGATTCCTTATTGACTAAAATGATGAGAAGTTATGGAGGCTCATTAGTTAATGGGGATGAATTGCCCTTTTTATTTATTTATTTTAGATAAATAGTTGTGCATAAGACAAAGATTACTGAGAAAAATGGAATATTTGGATTTTTATTATTTATTTGAAAAGGATAAATAAAAAATAATTCTGAAGGATAAATAGAAAATATTTGTGAAGAACAAATAGAAAATGGAAATGTAATTTCAATTACTCATTTGGAAATGGAGTGCTTATTATTTATACAATATATATGCACGGATAGATTTTATTATTTTGAAGCATTACTAATAATTTCAATTATTCATTTGGAAATGGAGTGCTTATTATTTATACAATATATACAGATGGATAGATTTTATTGTTTTAAAGCATTTAATTTATTAATAATGGAAAATGGAAAATGAAAAGGGGAATACTAGTAAGGGGCATGGAAATGGGAATTAGAAAAAGTCATGGTACTGATATATAGTGTTAGGCAATTGCGAGAAATATGTGTCTATGTATGTGTGTGTGCGAGTTTGTGCGCATGTGCGTGCGCGTGCACACATGTGCACGTGTGTGTGTGTCTGTGTGTCTGTGTCTGTATGTATGTCTGTATCTGTGTGCGTGTGTGTCTATGTGTCTGTGTGTGTCTGCATGTGTGTCTGTGTGCCTGTGTGTGTGTGTGTCTGTATGTATGTCTATGTGTGTGTGTGTGTGCGCACGGGCGTGTGCGTGTGCGTGTGTCTGTGTTTGTGTGTCTGTATGTATGATTGAATTATCAATTACCTTTACCACTATTTGAAATGTGCAATCAATTCAGCATAATGTATTTTGTGCATACATATTGTATTTGTACCCAGAAAAGAAAATTGTCAAACCAGCATATACCCATACTTGTATCAGAACCAGCAACATAATTAATAGATTGGTTATCAATAATACATATTATCCTATTAATTCCAAAATATAAATTTATACAAATAAATAGCATGTGACTAATTTATTATATAGTGAAGTAATATATTACACTAAACATTCTATGTGTTCCTTTATTTTTTAGGCAGATTAATTCAAATCAACCCCTCAAAAGGCTGCACTGTTGATTGCAACTCACCTAAGAAAGAACCCGCCAACCATAACATGGCTCATTGTCTTTGTCAGCTCTCCCTCTGAAACACTAGCCTGTTCAAAGTGCAAAATGATTTTAATATGACTCATAATACAGAGAATATAAGAACCAAAAACAGTGACAATTGGTGCACAGCATGAAAATTTTACCCGAGAAAAATGCAGGGATTGCATCAAAACTTCAAGCTGAAATTCTGACCAAAAAAGAGAACACATTTCAACTTCATGACAGGTATCAAGATGGATGGTCATCATTTTGAAAAGATTACTACTGTTTGTTTAAGTTTCGAATGTGGAACCAAAGTTCACCATACATAGAATGTGAACATGAATCGAAAAAATCCATAAACCGAATGTAAAAAGATAACTAACCAGCATCTTTAATGCAAAGGAATATGTTGTCAACTATAATAGTCACCAACGAGTGGCTCGCTGTTTCACTAGATTTCTGCAACAACAAAACCCACAAATTTAAAATCAAAGATTATGAAGAATACATAAACTACTCACAGTCATCTTAAAAACTGCTAAATAAGACTAACGTTCCACCTTTCCAAAAAAATGGATAATCAGGATTCTGTTGAGAGTGGATGGTAAGTAAATAAATTTCCTATCAAGGAAAAAGTATATGCATTGTCTGGGAAAATGAGTTCATATTTAGTTTTTCACTTCACAAATCCCACCTGTATGGTTTTAGGGTCAACATCACCCCTATTCATGCAAACATATAGTCCTGTCATGAAGCGAAGAAGAGCGCGGAGGCCTGCAAAAAAAAAACAACATCCATATCATGACTCAAAGACACATTCCAAAGGGAGTTTTTCATGTCCAAGTGTTCAGACATAGGTTATAAGTTGACAAGAATACTGTCAATTCAATATATAAAAATCAATGCAGGCCATAGGATTTTCATTTATGTTTATCGAGTTGCCAAACATCTTATGGTCACCACTGACATCAGTGGAATCTAAAACTCCAAATTGGAAGTTCAAATTTTGTCGAATAGGTTAAGAAATGAATATACTCTTAATGTTACTGAATCAACCGATTCGCTCAACTAAGCCACCCTATTTCTATGTGAGTTCAACATGCAATCTTCCATAGTAGTATGCCTGTCACAAACCTGGCTCACTTAATGCTGGGCACAGTGCTTCTGGAATATGCAATTGAACCTCAAGCCCAAGTGGATCATTGTAGTCAGTCCTCTTTATAGTAATCTGATAGCACAGACATTAAAAAAATATCAGAGTAGATCAAGTGTGATTGACAAAATAAAATTTCAATATTGGCTCCTTCACTAATACTTTTCAGAGACACCAACAATTCAAAAAACATATTAAAAAATAAGAAACAACATATATACATAGGCTTGCCCTGATATGTTGTCAAGAAACCGTTCCCCACCAAAGAACATCCTCTTGGCACCATCATCATCACGTCTGCTCTCACCAAATGTCATGCGTTCATCACTGAACATATCAGGGTGAGGAAGAAGATCAACAGACAATGAGTCCCATTCCAGTTTCTGTAGAATTAACAGGAAACATATATTTTCATCCAAACAACCAACAAGGGACAAGATCAAAGTTATACAGGATATGGGAATTAGTATTCATTCCCACAAGGTACAATCTTACCTTTAGGACATAAAGTATTACACATAACTTCACTGATAAGTTCAATAGGAGCAATATCATACCTTGAAAACATATATGTTTTTCTTATTACTGTTAAAATCTCTTGCCTCTTTGAGGTTCACAACCTGCAAAAGTGAAATAAGCAGATCGATCACAATTTTTACTATTCGTTATTTAAAGAATAAATTATCATAATCAATAATTTTGACACAAGTACATACTAGGAAATACCATATTCAACAAACCTGCCAGTTTGCATTTGTTGTATAGAGTAAAAGATTACGAATTGTGATTGAAGCCAGTGGAGGGGTCCTGTTCAATAAATATAAACATTTTGTGATGTTTAGAAAAGAAAATGGTAAACTCCAGTTTTGAACTTAAAATAGTCAATCCCCATATCAACATTGCTTAAAAACAAATACAGAAGCTCTAAATTAATAAAATAAGGTCAACTGAGACAACCTACATTACCGAGTACACAACACAATAACCCTTTTGGTATCCCCATTGGACACTTGAGTACAAACCAGATATATCTAAGACGTGCCTAGGGAGCACCCTGATCATATTCACAGGAACACATTCCCAAAAACAATGTAATTAAATTAAAAAACATATTTTCTTTATTTCCCACCTGCTGCCTGTTGCCAGAAGCCTGTTGCAAAGCCCTTCCCTGACACAATATTTAATTTTCTTTTGATTAATGTTTGCCATTCTCTGCTGAGATTTCTAACATCTTGGTGCCCTCCATCATGTACGTAGCTACTCTTCCAGAAAGAAGATGACTTGGAGTAAAATAATATTTAGCTCGATTTAAATGCAATGAATAAGCAACCACCAAGACTCGCATTTAGGAAAACAATGACCCAGATGAAAAATCTTTTATATACCCTATGCTTTTTACCCCACATGTTTCATATTTTTCTTTATTTCACAAGGAGGTATCTTTTCTACTGTATCAGATTACAATGTTTTTTCAAGATTCAACTATGTAGCTTTTGAGCCAAGCTCAACGACCCATATTTCATGAAAAGGGGTTCAAATGAACCCATCTCCCATGAGCATGGATGATCTAATTAGTCCAAGTGATACTCACAGAGGTGAAGATGCCACCTATCCCAATACTACTGACTCAAATATGCTTACCCATGGAGTTTCCTTTAGGATCAAGACCACTTAGCTTGCTACCACATTCGCATGGCATTTAGCAAGTGTGGTGCCTTACAAACCTGTCACATCCCCAAAGTCACCCAATTTTAACTAGTCGTAGCTGGGTCTTAATCAAGATAACCATGATTAAATGAAAAGTTTGTTAACCAAGTTTTAATAATTTGCAATGTAAAAATGTGATTTTGTGATGATCCTATTTCATGTTTATGCAGATTATGCAACCCTATAGATAAAGGATGAGTGATCATGCCAGCATTCGAAACTGATTGACTACTTGTGTCTTGCCCCAACCATAAATTTGTCCAAATTGTATGTACCATGCGTACCTCATTGTGACAATTAGTCATCATTCAGTTTGTTTGAATAGTTCAAGTCCAAAGACCCTGCCTGTACATGCATTTAACACCCAAAAGTTCCTCTTACATATAATCCTCAGTAAATATTCATCAATGATTATTATTATATAATTATTATGATAACCAAAAATTTTAATAACACTTCACAATGAACATGTGACATTTCATTCTATGGGTAATATAAATATAATTATATGCGTACAAAAACAAAATATTGTTATTAACTAATGGATAAGTCTAACCAATGTCTTTTGGTGAGCTCTCTAAAAGAAATCAGAAAGAATTGCCATTAATATAAATATAATTATGTGTCACAGACAAAATATTGTTATTAGTTAATGGTTTAGTCCATAGTTACAGGACTCTAACTCACCTTTGACTCGGCAAGTCATTATTGGGCTCGGACTCAAACTCAGCCAGGACTCAGCAAGGACTCGAAAATCAAAAAAAACCAATGAAATTCAAAGATTTTTTAAGATTTAAAGATTATTTCATGCATCTTTCAGTCAATTAACATCAAATACACAATAATTGAGATAAATAGAAGCTTCTTAACACACATACAAAATTTTGCATAGATCACATAAATATAAAAGCAAATTTCTGAAGGAAAAACACTGAATAACATAATATTAAGTTAAACATAGTGCCACTATCAAATGTCTACAATATTCATGGATTATGAAACCCATGGAATCAAAAGTTCAAAACATGTATCAAAACAATAGATAGAGTGTAGAAGACTAAGGCTCATAGTAGCCTATGTCCTCTCTCCCTATGTTTAAGGCTGAACCTCAGGGCATCATCATCCTCATCCACACCACATAATCTTCATTATTACACTTGGATCCATCACTCCTAGCCTCAAGGTCCTGCACTCGGTCTCCTTGCGTTTTAGCCTCCTTGATTGTCATCGCTATTGCCTCTACCTCGCAATCCACCTGATCAACCCTCTCCACGTCTTCATCACTAAAAAAAAAATCAACAATCTCTGTGTCCCACTCTACATGTGGATCAACAGCCTCTAATATAATCGATGATATATTGGTGCCCTGCATTTGTCTATAGCAAAGGCGAAGGTTGTAGTAAACAAAGATGATCATTCAATTTTCGCACAAACAATGGAAATGCAAGTAAGTTTGTAGAAGCCTCCTCTAAATGCTTCCTTTAGCTCCTCTCAGTACTTAAGTGCACACTACAAAGTTGCACAAACAATCAGCAAGCGATATGGGAGAGCCAACCAGTTTGCTAATTTCTCTCTCAAAACCTCAATACTCTTCTCTACCTCTTTTCTCTCTATCACAAGCATTAGCAAAGGATGGGATGACCTTTTTAGGTCAAACAGATATTATACAAAGCATAAAAAATTCACTTAACCCTTTTATTTTATTATTTTTTGCACTTTATAAGTCCCTATGTCGAAGAGAGTCTAGAGCTCGGGACTCTACGAGTCTGGAGAGTCCCTGGACTTGTCAAGTCCATGGTGACTCTATCAGGACTCTACCGAATCCGAGGCCACAGGCAATCTGCCTCGTTTTGATGGACTCTTTCTCAGACTCGACAAGTCCTTCTCTAACTCACAAAGTCCCAGGACTATGGTTTAGTCTAACTGATGTCTTTTGTTGAGATCTCTCAAAGAAATCAAAAAGAACTGCCATACCCTACCAAATATATTTTACAAGACTATGTGCATGCACTCCAAGGTCCTTACAATGAGTCCACACCCTACACATTCTAAAATTTTAACACTTGAAAATGATTTTGCACCCTACATGTTCGGTGACCTAAGTGCTCTAGGTAATGCAAAGTCGCAAAGAAGAAAATAAACTTACAAGAATTATAACTATTTGAGAGAAATTAAGTAGGATCCAAACTCTGTTGGATAGACATCAATCTATAGGAATAATTGGGGGTCATTCAATAAATTCATTTGGATTACAAATCCATTCATGCTCATGAGAGAGAGGTTCATTTGAAGTTTTGAACATTGCTCATGAAACATGGGTCGATAAGCTTGATTTGAAAACTATGTAATTGTATCTTGATAAAGCATCATACTTCAACACATTGTAAAATGCCTCATCATTGTTAGATGAGCTAAAGGTGCTCTATCACAAATAGTTCATAATGCACACTACTTGTGTATTTGCAAACAAGTTAACAAACTCAGTGAGCTTAATCTTGTGAGAAACTCAATGGTTAAGTGCATTTGAGTCAAAGTAGTATAGGACTAGGTCATCTATGAGAAGTACTCACCTATGAAAATCACCTAAATGCAATGAGCACTAAGTGGACCATTCACACTCATTTGAGATGGATTCATTTGAACCACAACTCATTACACGTGTCAATGAATTCAACTCAAAAATCATGTAAATGAACCCTTACAAAACATCAAAATCTGATATACTAAAGAAAATTCATCCTACTTGTCACTGGATGAGCTTAAGGATCTTTCTAATGAATTGCTTATAAGGGACAATAATTGCTACGAGGTTTTGCAAATGGGGTAGTAAGCTATGTGGGCTTGATCTTGGGCGAAACTACATGGTTAAGCATGATTGAGTTGGAGTAGCATTGGAATGGCTAACATTCTAGAAGTTTTGGTCCTTCGCCCTTGTCAACATCACCTAGATGCAATAAGTGTTAAGTGGACCATTCGTGCCCATGAGAACCAGACTCATCCAGACCATTACTCAAAATAGGTAAATGAGACCAGCTCAAACGTTGTTGTTGATTCCTAATAAACATTGTTTTATTCTAAAAATGTTTGCCCAAAATTTAAGGTTTTTAGCAGTTTGAGATTTATATATATATTCTAAGTTGTCAATTCCAATACGGAATTGGGTATGCATTTAGTTATAAAACATATGGATATGGCTATTTACATAGCTATTTGTGTGTGCAAAAAAATAAAACAAATATAGTATTGCAAATAGCAAATAAAGGCATTTGAATCTTAAATGAGATACTTCATCATTGCTCAATAATAGTGATTAAAATAACTGTCAATCGATAGTTCAAAATTTCAATATTATGTCAAAAATCATGTATGTTAAAGATGATTTAAATGAAAATAATTACAATTATAAAATTTGAAAATAAACCAATAAAAAAAGTGTATCTTGGTCTTTCAATCTTCACCAAAAGCATAATATCTTGAGGTTATCAATTGGTTTGATCTAGCACATTCCACTCCTACTCATTCTTTCAAAATGCAAAAATGGTGAAAGGAGAATGAGTTTGTAAGAGAATTTGTTTTTTTTTGTTTTTTTTCAAAAAAGAAAAATAATACACAAATTTTAAGGTTGGAGGCATTTTTTAGATTTTTCTTTTATGTCGAAATCTCTAAATATTATTTTCTTTTCGCTTACGAAACATTTATTTAAAATGTGGTTGGAGGTTGCATGAGCACCCAAGAGAAACCAAGGGGCATCCCTGTCACCCCAAATTCCTTATGTGTACATCGTGTCCCTTCTACCCCAAGTTCCTTGTCGGTGCACCTTTGGCTACCTATTAAGAATCCAAGGAAACAAAGACATGCCTTGGCCACTTCCCATCATTAGATCAATACTAGCCTAATTAAGTATGGGATTGAGACCCTTAAGAGGAGAACCTCATAACTTCCTAAATTATTTATTGTGTATTAATTAGTTTGATTAGGTTATAAATATATTTAAAATAATTTAATGTGCTTATTTATATATTATATTAAAAACAAATAGATATAAATATATATATCAAAATATAAAATAAATTAATGGCAAATAAAATTAAATAATAAATATAGATTCTATTGTTGTACTCAAACTATGCCAACCCAGTTGAAATAAAAAATAAATTGGTGAACTTGTCAACCAAGAATGGCAACATAAGCAAATACCAAGAGTTTAAAAATGAAAAGAGTGAGCACATCTGTTTTGAACATAGACAGTAGTGTTGAGGCTTCTGCCCAAAACGAGGTATGAAGGTTTTGATCATGCATCATAGCTTTAGCAACTTCTACTATGGTTTTGTTCTTCCTTTCTACTGCCCCATCTTTTTGAGTATTATACAATACATTGTACTCCCTCTTTATCCCATAAGTATTACAAAATTCTTCAAATTTTCAAAGATATATTCTCCTCCATTATCCAACCTTAGGGTTTTGATTCTTTTCCTAGTCATATTTTCAACTAAGGCTTTAAATTTTTTGAATATTGCTAATACCTCATTTGATTCTTTATGTTTTAGAAAATATATCCAAGTGTTTCTGGAGTAGTCATCAACAAAAATAACATAGCACAAAAATCCTCCTAAGGAGAGTACTATCATTGGTCCACATAAATCAATGTGAATAAGTTCAAGTGCATTTTTAGATTTATGTTCACTACAATGAAAGGTCCCTTTAGAATTCTTCCCTAAAGCACAACCCTTACATATTCCTTCATGTTCAGGTCTTTACTTTAGGTAGTCCTGTAACAAGTTTTTCTATAAAAGGTAGGGTATAGAAGTTAAGATGTCCTAGCCTTCTATGCCAAATTTCATTTGTAGTAGAAACATCAAGAGTCAAGGCTTGATTTTGAACATTGCACAACTTGTACAGACATCCATAGCAAACTCCCTATAGTATATGCATTCTTGATGTTAGAGTTCTTAGGCCAGGTAAGGACTTTCTCATCCAAGAATATGTGTTATCCTTGTCTTCCAAGGATCCCTGGTACAAATAGTACTTCAGTTAGCTATAAGGAAACTTTGGATTTTAATTGAACTGTGTAGGTCCCATTCCTTGCATAGGATGTGGGGAGTTATCTCCACTAGTAACTTCTTTATTTGAATTTTCATCGGACTATCCAATTGTTCTTTGAATCCAATTACATGATGGGATGCTCCACTATCTATGACCTGAGTATTTCTACTGGTCATTAATTCACTTGATAATGCTGAATAGAATACCATAGACGCTTGATTCTTGAGTCTTTCAAGGCAATTTATTGTTAGAGGTCCAAACTTATCACACCTATAGCAATAGAATTTAGACATATCCTTCTTTCTTTGGAATGAATGTTTATTGTTGTCTTTTCCCCTTTCTTTTGGAGTTTCCTTTTTGTGTTTGTGTTTAATACTTGAATCACTTCACAAGATTTATTTGTTTATTCATTAGGATTCCTCTAGCGATCAATCTTAACTCTTTTTGAATACAATCAATTTTTAATCGATTGAACTTTTGAAGTTTTTCTACACAAGGTAGGGCATGGAAGTTAAGATGGCTTAGCCTTCAACGCCAAATTTCATTTGTAGTAGAAACATCAAGAGTCAAGGCTTGATTGTGAACATTACACAACTTGTACAAATATCCATTGCAAACTCCCTATAGTATATGCATTCTTGATGTTAGAGTTCTTAGGCCAAGTAAGGACTTTCCCATCCAAGAATGTGCGGTACCCTTTGTCTTCCAAGGTTGAGATGGATACTAGATTCCTTTTGATCCCTAGTACAAATAGTACTTCAGTTAGTTGTAAGGAAACTTTGGATTTTAATTGAATTGTGCAAGTCCCAATTCCTTGCATAGGATGTGGGGAGTTATCTCTAATAGTAACTTCTTCATTTGAATTTTCATCGAGACCATCCAATTGTTCATTGAATTGACATGTGCTTATTTAATCACTTAAAGTCATCAAAGGTGGACATTATATATGTCATTACATGTAAAATCCATCAAAAGTGGACTTTTTACATGTCATTGCATATAACTTTCAACTTAGAAGTATTAATCCATCAAAAGTGGACCTTTTTCATGTCTGCATATTTAAGTCATCAAAAGTGGACATTTTACATGTCACAGCATATAAAGTTCAACTTGAAAATTATAAGTGGACCAGTTTGATGTCATTACATCAAAAGGCTATCAAAAGTGGACCTTTTTGATGTCACTGCATCAAAAGTTAAGTTTTTATGTCTTTGCATCCAAAATGTGAGATGTAACTTAAAATGTGAAATTGCATCTAAAAGGTCCGATTTTGATTGCTTACACATTTTAAAATATGTTATTGCCCCAAAAAGGTTCGATTTGCCTTGTCTGGACATTTTAAAATATGCTATTGACTCTAAAAGGTCTGATTTTAAACTAAAGCATGTTTTAATATGTGTATTGGCCTCCAAAAGGTCTGATTTTGGAAGAACACATGCATTTGCTCTCCAAGAACCCGATTTTGCTCATTGTGAGAGATTTACTTGATGGTTTTCATGAAATTTTCTCCAATAGGGTTGTTTTTGCTTGGCAATAGATTTTCTAACATCAAAAATGGATTCATCTTGCTAAAAGATGTTTTCCTAAGCTCTATCCAAGGGCACGTTTTTGGAAAAAAAAATCAAAACACATCATTTTGGCTCAAGTTTTGGCCCAAAGAGGAATCGATTTCGCTTTTCAAGTGTTTTACATTACGTTGTGACTCATGTTTTGGTGTTTAAAAGCCAAAACGTTTTTGTTTCATGCCTTTTATGAATCACATTTTTGCTTAAAATGCCCAGAAATTTGGGGTTTTAATCCACTTTTATGCGTTTTGAAGCCACTTTTTTGCATTTTGATCCATGTATATGCATTTAGGAAAATTTTTTTGCATTCACAAGTCAAAAATGACTCAAAAACATGCATTTTTTAGCCACGTTTTTGCAAAAACGGCCCCAATTTTTGCATTAAAAACTCTTTTTTTTTTTCAAAAAACTCAAAAAATGCATTTCCAGCCCATACCTTTGATCAAGAGGGATTGTTTTTGAGTTTTAAATGCATGATATTGTCTTTGGAGGCCATGTATTTGGCACTTTCATGTCAAATTCGACCCTTCATTGCTCATTAATTTTTAACAAATGCAAGTACGGAAAAAGTCAAAAAGTTGTTTGAAAATCCGGATTTGAGGGAGAAAGAACTTGTTGTTGCTTCACTTCATGCAAAAGCATCATCACGTTCCACATTCCATTTCCATGTCCAAACACCTCACCTCTCATTTGACAAATGTGATTACATGTTTTCCATCTCATTCACCATCTGCACATGCATGTAATCGCATTTTTCGCTTCCATTTTCACTCATCTCACTTTTCGCATCCATTCGCACAACACGATTATATGAAATGTCTTACATGTAACTGCATCTCAAAGGTCCGATATTGATTAAAAGCCACATTCTAAAAAGTCAAGATGTCATTTTCAACTTTCATGTACTTCGACTTCATCTTTTCACCAAAAGTGACTATAAAGTTCCACTTTTTTGCATTTTGATCCACGTATATACATTTGGGGAAGTAGTTTTTGCATTTACAAGTCAAAAATGACTCAAAAACATGCATTTTTTTGCCACGTTTTTGCAAAAACGACCCCGATTGTTGCATAAAAAAGTCATGTTTTTGTTCAAAAAATGCATTTCTAGCCCAATACCTTTGATCAAGAGGGATTGTTTTTGAGTTTTAAATGCATGATATTGTCTTTGGAGACCATGTATTTGGCACTTTCATGTCAAATTTAACCTTTCATTGCTCATTAATTTTTGATAAATGCAAGCATGGAAAAAGTCAAAAAGTTGTTTGAAAATCCAGATTTGAGGAAGAATTGGTCTTCAAGTCTATAAAACTTGCTATTTTGACTCTTTAACCTCCAACTAAGTGGACATTTTCAAACTTGCTCATCAATTCATGCTTATCTTGCTATTTCCATTCATATTATGGCTTGTTATTGCACACTTGTCCATATATATGCCATGAAAAGTGCATTTTGTCTTTAAAAATGATGAAAGCTCTCATTTTCACACTTTTGGAATTTTCCCAAATTCCAAATTCGAATTTGCATATTGAAGTGCCTTGCTTGTTGACATGTTTGAGTCTTTTGCCAAAGGCATGTGTTTGTTTTGTGCTTGTTTTTGTGTTTTGTGCTTGCTTATCGGCTTTCTCCACTTTGGAGAAGTCACAAGTTCTTTCCAACAAGTTATTGGAAAGAACCTGTTGTTGCTTCACTTCATGCGAACACATCATCAGGTTCCACATTCTGTTTTCGTGTCACAACACCTCACCTCTCATCCGACAAATACGATTACATGTTTTCCATCTCATTCACCAATCGCACATGCATGTAATCCCATTTTTCGCTTCCATTTTCACTCATCTCACTTTTCGCATCCATTCGCATGACACGATTACATGAAATGCCTTACATGTAATTGCATGTCAAAGGTCTGATATTGATTAAAAGTCACTTTCTGAAAAGTCAAAAAATGTCATTTTCATCTTTCATGTACTTAAGACTTCATCTTTTCACCAAAAGTAACTATAAAGTCCTGTTGATGTTTAGTAGCTTCAATCGGATAAGCCTATGACTATATTTAATTATATATGAAATATAATTTATATATTTCTTATATTTGAGACATGAGTTCATGTGATATATATATATATATATATAATGTGAGAAATTATATATTGTTATTATATTAGAGAATTTAATACAATGATAATTATCATTATGTTAGTGAATAAACATGACTCTTGACCCTTTATCTATTATAAATATAAGATCGTTGTCTTTGGAAAGTATATACCAATATGACAATACAACTACATTTGCAGCGATCCTCAAAAAATCAACATGGTATCAGAGCAGGTTCCTTACTAGTCTGTGAGATTCAATAACGAGAAAAATAAGATATTTTCTTTACTGGAGAACTCATGTTAAATAGAGTGCTCATGTTCATTTGAGTAACATGCGATGGATTTGTATGAGGAGTTGGAGAATATTTTCAAAGAATAAGTCCTTGATTCCATGTTTGAAATTTTGACAACATTTATCGTCATAAACGAGTGCCAAAGATGGTAGATGGATTTTGAGTTGCAAGAACATAGACTCCTTTAGATTTTTTGGAATCAATTTCAGTCATGATAGTTGGCAGCTATTGTTTGAAGAGTAGTAAATAGTTTTTGGTAGCCATTCACTCTAACTTGGAAACATATTTTATTCCACATAATAGTTCTTTTGAAGAATATTTTTTCTATTCCTTCTTATCCGTGTATTTGGAGCTCATAGACTCTGTAATCATTTTTTATCCAATGATAGAAGAATAGTAGTGAATAGAGTCAATGAAGGACCATAAGATTTCACAAGAAGTTATTTCAAAATGGTTCTTCCTTTCATTGGGATGGTGTCTAGGCATTGTAATTGATAGCAGTCCCATGGTAATTGATAGCAGTTCCATTACAATATGAACATATGTGCATTCAAATATTTAAGGTAGTCACTGGTTATAAGTGTGGACTTGGCATATGATATTGTGGACTCCTAAAACTGTTGTCTTGAAATTGCCATTTGAAAAGTTGAGCATCAAAAGGAAAAACCATTAGAACCATACGTCATTTGCAGGAAAAGAAATGAATGCCCGCGTCACATCAGATTTGGAAATGCGGTTCATTTAAAGACAAATTTTATTTCCTTCAGGGCATAAATTACAAAGGGTTATGCTCTTTGAAATGTTGGAGATTGTAAACACCATCGAATGTGGAAACCAAGTATGATAAATACACGAATTAATTAGATTACAATAGAAAAATATTTATTGACACAACATTTGGATAATAGAGGCTTCCAATGTCGATAACTTACATCAACATATTGCGACTAATTTTAGACGTTTTGAGGAAAGTGAATATACAGTCTCACGGGTATTAGGACATACCTACGATAGAAATGCAGTTATACCTACATTTATATTGTGAAAACCTCACTCATAAACATAAACATCCTTCTAAAAGGGGTACCTACGTGGACACCATCAAAGTTGGTGGTGGGGACAACCACAACTATATTCCTAGATCAAATTGTGTTATCAGGGATGAAGATGAATTGAAACATATATTTATAAGATACCAAACAGAGATCAGACATTCGCAAATCCTATAAGCAAAAAGAGGGAGACTGACATTTTAGGCAATCTTGAAAGAGAGGGAGCAAATCGAGGATACGATTCGGTCAACCTTTAGTGATCTCGATCATATTGATTCAAAGGGAGTAAGCCATGTTGTGATGGAGTATCTGTGACCAATAAGTTGTAGCAATCAAGAGGACTATGATTCATGAATATACCTTGTATCTGTGATTTTAATGGGCCTACCCCTTGTGTGCATCATGAGGAAGTGACGACTTCAAAATAATCATCACTGGTATCTGGAGAAGTTGTTGTAAGGTGACGATCTTACAATAACTTGTATCATGAGATCTAAATTTGAGTAAATGGTGAATGTCTTGCATCTCAACATTCTCAGAGGCCATTACTCAAAGAGTAATTGGTGAATATCTTTGATATTTTGGGAGGCCAATACTCTTGATATCAAATGTGATATCAAATCTTATTTGAGTACTTGGTGAATATCCTTGATATTCTGAGAGGCCAATACTCTTGATATCAAATGCGATATCAAACCTTATTTGAGTACTTGGTGAATATCGGATGTCAATATTCTGGGAGGCCAATACTCTTGATATCAGATGTGATATCAAACCTTTTGAGTACTTGGTGAATATCGTTGATATTCTGGAAGGCCAATACTCGTTATATCAAATGTGATGTCAAAATAATTAATAACTTATGATCAAAGATATCATTCAATTTGCCATATCTAATATTACCAATGGTGTAATATATGTCTTGTGTTTATCCTCCCTAGCTAAGAGGGAGTGTTGATGTTTGGTAGCTTCAATCGGATAAGCCTATGACTATATTTAATTATATATGAAATATAATTTATATATTTCTTATATTTGAGACATGAGTTCATGTGATATATATATATATATATATATATATATATAATGTGAGAAATTATATATTGTTATTATATTAGAGAATTTAATACAATGATAATTATCATTATGTTAATGAATAGACATGACTCTTGACCCTTTATCTATTATAAATATAAGATCGTTGTCTTTGGAAAGTATATACCAATATGACAATACAACTATATTTGCAGCAATCCTTAGAAAATCAACAAGTTCATTATCCCTTCATTTTCCATTTCCATCCCTCCATATGTGTTTACACCTCCATGAGCAAATACATGTTTCCGCAGCTTTCCATGCTTTCCATCTCATCCTCTATTCGCATTTTCATGTAAAGTGCATTCACCATCTACATTCACATCTCATCTCACCTTTCATCTCCCCTTGCATGTTGCATTTACATGTAATCCATTTTCCGTGTAATGACATCTTGAAAACCCAAGTCACTTTTTAAAAATAAGCAATCCATTTGCACACATTCCCTTGCGCCAAGCACTTTACTTCCAAAAAAAAGGAGTTGATGGAAAGTTATTCCAAGTTTACATCTGGACATCGTCAAAAAGGTTTTCAAGTGTTAAAGAATCCAGAATGTGCCAATCTACAAAGGAGAATTCACGACAACTTGAGTGAGAAAAGTTGCATTACATCAAGTTTTCAAATGACAACGAACAATTCAGCAAAGAGAGTCAAGCTATCAAATGACGCAACACCATGGTTATCAAGGTGAATGTAGTACAAAGTACAGGAACTCCCAATCCTGTAATCATTCAAGATTGCATCATCAAGTACAAGGCCCTTCAAAACAAATCCCTAGGATTGTTTCCTTCTTTCTTCTTCTTTCATGTTTGTAATTGAAGAGGACGTATCACATGAAGATGTGTAATTACATGTAATGCGAGTTGCGTGTACATAGAAAGATGTAATGCGAGCAGCACATGCAGTTGCATGTAACCCTATATTTTCTCCTGTAGTTAGACTAGGTCAAAGTTGGTTGAGTTTCTCCCACTTTTTCCTCCACCTTTTTCTCAACTCTTGTGCCTATATAAAGGAGTGCCCCCTCATTGTAAAAATCATCTTTTGTTGATGCGAGAAAGCTCTACCACATTTGTGCAAGCATAACTTTGATTGTGTAGTATGAATTTGGGAGAAAAGTGAATAAAAGAAGCAATGAATTCAAAGCTTTGTCTGGAAGCAATTGTGATAGAGCAAATTAGAAGCTTTGAGTGTAATTTGTGACTATTGTCTTTCATTCATGTTATTATTGTGTGTTCAATAAAAGAGCATAGTTATTTAAGAAGCAATCGGAGCCGAAGCTTTGACTGGGAGCGGTTGTGGAAATATATAGCTAGAAGCTTAGTCTGTAGCTTATACTTCTTTCTTAATTCGCAAAATTGTTAAGTTATTCTTACTTTTAGGAGTCTTTGTACCCTAATTGTAAAACTTTTCCACATGGAAGTACGACCGGACTTAGAGCCAAACCGGTATATTTTCAGCTAGCCTTCGAGTTAGTGAAGGTTTATCAGTATCACTATTTCTAGCTCTTGATAGAAGTGTAGTTAAAGATTCACCCTGCCCATTACTCGCTCCACGAGTAAGTGGATTCTTTCTTGAAAGATAAGAAGAAAGGATATTGGTAACACCCATTTTATAAAATCTCTCGACTTCTTACTTACCTTGAGTTGATCCAAGGAACGGTGAGAAGGGGGAGCATTCCTTTTAAGGTAAGAGAGACTATGTCTCACACGCTATGGCTGGTCATCCTATTTTGCGACTGAATTTTTACTCAGAAGTGTTGGTTGCAAAATATCCACCCAATAGTGATCAATCTTAAGTCTTATTAAGTCCAATCAGTTTTTAATCAATTGAACTTTTGAAGTTTAAATCGGGCACTTATCACTTGTATGAATGATTCCCAAGATGTGGGAAGTCCATTTAGAGCCAACATTGTTAGTTTTATATTATCAATTATGTAGTGCCTCTCCCATTTGACTTTTGTTAGTCGTCCTGATGGATGCAACCTTGTTGATCTTTTGTTGTGATGGATCATGATTGTGACCATGAGTGGTCTACACCGTTTAGGCGTTTGGATTTATGTTTCTGTATCGGTTGCTTTGATTATGCTTTGACTGATTTAGGAGATTATGATATGATTTATGGTTCACTAAGGTTTGTGCCAGTGCTTACCAAGATAGATGTGGTATCATGAAGTTGTTCTATGATTACCTTGAGATGTGTGCAGAGATTGCACTATGTACTATTACCATGCTACACTGGACTAGGTTCCTGTAGCAGTGGATAGTCATGTTTGTCTGTGTTCGCTTATGTGTTTTAAGTGTCTTTTTGTTGTTCTTTAATCAATCATTATTAAATGCTTAAGTAATTAGAAATGGATTGTTCATGTTGGATTATTCGGTTGTGTTGCGGACATTTACTTGTTATATTTTGATCTGAGAGATATCTGTTACTTATGTGATGTTTTTTATTTGAGAGGACCTAAGGGTCAGATGTTATACCTTGATTTCAGTATCATAGATTTTAGACTACTATGTTGTTCAGTTGATCATATTGCATGACGATGCCATTTTGAGATGACAGTGTGTTTTATGATGATATCTGGTTATCTGGTATTTGGACATACCTCTGATTATGTTAGGTGATGGATTTAATGCTATGGTTATTTACTTCATTCCTACGTTGTTATGCTTTATGCGAACGTGAGTGATGTAAATAGATTATTTTAATATAATTAAATAAATGGTTAAATTAGGTGATTTAATGCATTTATTGTTTCGGCTATGTTATTATATGCAATTGCACTTGATCATATTGTTTAGTGTGCAGGATTTATATCCCTAGCAATGGCACATGGAATTAGTGATTCAGCCATTCATATTTTACCAATGCCGTCCTTGTATGGTCGACGTATCCTTATTTTAATTATTTTATTAAACCTTTCGATGATTATTAAATCCGAACTCATTTGCATTATTTGATTAGACCAGTAAGTATGTCTGTGCATTTAGATGTTCGCATTGTCACGAAAGTTATTAAGGAAATTTATGTGTTTTTGGGTCTTCGAGCTTTTAATTGTTTTATTTTAATTTCTGGCAGCTTTGCCATAGATGAATTCCTATTTATAGGAATACCCTATTTTTGTTTGGGTCGATTTGGGTTTTAACTAGGTTGGCTAGTTATTTGCCCTAATTGATTATTCACTCAAAAAATGAATAAATATCCAAAAAGGAATTTAATTCCTCACTTCTCACTTTTGAATTAGAAAGTTTGAGAGTAAAACCCAAAATCCTCTTCATGAGGATTTATTGTTTTGTTCATTATGGGAGCTACGGGCGTGGGATCCTCACGAGGTTGGGCTCGTTGGATCCAACTCGAAGAAACCTTGGATTGCCGCAATTTTCAGCTACTTCTGTGGGCTATTTATTTTATGGTTCAGATTCTCGTTTTGCCCTTTTGGCTGTGAGGTAGGGCTTTCCTGTTTTATTGTTTCTACTTCTGTTTTTGGTAGCCGTTTGTTTGGAGGCTAAGAACTAGTGTTCCCCTCCATTTCTGTATGCTAGTTCTACCCGGTTGGGCGGGTATGAACATTTCCCTATTTTTCGAGATGAGGGTTTGGAGTTTTACGCCATTATGCTAGCCGTTTTTGCATACGGTGTCCGAACTTGATTATTTTTGGATTTTTGGAATTTTTGTGCCCAAAGGCCAAATGGATTTTAATTTTGAAGTTTTCCAAAATTTTGAAATTTTTACCTCGTTTTGCGTGTCGCCCTGTTTTCTCGAATTTTCTTGGCACAATGTGGGTCGTGGACCTTGATGATCCGTTTGGATATCAGTCAGACCACTATTGCATTTTTATGTTGCATTGGGGTGCATGTTGCATCCGTACTTATGACATTGTGGTTGGTTGAGTGATTTTATACCTGGTGTTATGGTTTCTTTTGGACCTTTGCTTTTGTTTTGTAGACACTAAGATTCGTGTAGAATCTATACTCTCGGATTGAGGCAGGTTGAGTGAGTTCATGATGTTTGGTCTTGCTGCATCATTGGGATTCGTGTAGAATCCGTACTCCTGGATTGAGGCCAATTGAGTGATTTCATGATGTATGGTTTTATTGGCTTTAGGATTCGTGTAGAATCCGTCCTTCCCGTGTTGCTTTTAGTTGGGTGTTATCTTTTGCATTGTGTTTTCATCCTGTCCTTGTGTTTTGATCTTCGTGATGGTACGTGTGTGTACATTTGTCGGGTGACTTGCGAGACCCAATCTTTCGTGGTACTTCCGAAAGTTATGATCATTGGGGTTGGGATGGGAGTATGCATGCTTGTCGTAGGATGAGCATGGGTAGGGTAGGGTAGCATATGGAGGGGGCTTCTATCTCGCAGCCCGGCGATCATGGCGCCATGGGTTGGCAAAGGAAGCTTTATATAAGTGATCACTAAATAAAATGTGTGAATGGTAATAAAATTTAAGATAAAAAATGTGTGAGCACCCGATTAAGTTCGAGGACACAATGTGTGAGCATCTGTTTAAGTTTGAGGACACACGATCTAACCTTGGGCTTTTCGATGCCAAGCGACTCTCCATGATGTCAGCCCCTACTTAGTAGCCTATTGAGTGTCTGACCAGGACCTGTACTCCTTACATTGTCTTAGATTCTTGGTTATAGCCATCATACTGTCTGGCCTGAGTGTTAGCCATGGATGTTGTTTTGTGTGTTTGTGGTTGGATATTTATCTCCATCAGCATGGCGAGTGTGGACCTACGGGTTCCACGTGGTTGGGAGCCATAGCTACCTTCACCACTGCTAAGGACCGGTGTACAAAGACGGTTTCTTATCCTAGTGCGACCGTTGTTGAATGTTTTCACTTGATGCTTCGAGCTCCGGAGTATGCTTTCTTGTGATTTATGCTTTCATTAGAATGCTTGGATATCATGTTTAGCTGATGTTAGTTTATTTGATGCATTCCCATATTATGATATTTAGCATATGATTAGATGATGTGAATTGATGTATTGGATTATCTTTTGCTTATTGGTTAGCATGTTAGATTTTCTTATTATGCTGATTAGCCTGTGATAGGTGATTTTATCTACTTGCAGGTTTATCTTTTGTTGTACTACTAGCATGTTAGATTTCTTTATGCTTTTGGTTTTTAGCATGTTTAGTAGTGACGTCCCTATTACGACAGTACCGACGATTTGATCGATGGCTTGGGATGTTACGCGCAGGGGATGGCTAGGGCCCATGATGACCTTATGATGCCATTGACGGTTGGGAGGAACTGCGTACTTAGTTTGGTTGTTCAATTATTGTGATGTTATTTCTGTACATTGTGATGTTGCTTATGTTCACTGCGATGTTGCTTTCGATACGTTTTGTTATTTTTATGATTTAGATGGATAGATGTTCCTCCTCCCTGATTCCTTGGCATATTGTTGATTAAGCTCTCGAGTGTTCGCTCCTCAATCTATGTGGATCCGATACTCGTTGGTGTGGAGGTTCTGAACTCTGTTTTTGCCTGTTTTTACCCTTTTGTGTTTTCCTTAAGTGTTTTTTTGTTTCTATGGGTGACATTTTATCAGCATGGTGCTACACAAAAATGTATCGCACGCCCATTGAAACTCTATCGTGCGTCCCCTAATTCTATCGCACACCTTTTGGAGAAATATCGCGCAATACTGGAAAGTATCGCACCTCCTTGTGAGAAATGTCGTACGACACCCTGAAAGTGTCGCACGCCTTTGGGAGAAGTATCACTCAATCCCTGAAAGTGTCGAAATGTCGCGCGATACTTTTCTATGCTGTATTAAAGTATCACCTGATTTTTGTAAAAACATATTCAAACTTTTTGAGAGTTGATTTGGATACCCTCTTCGGTGTTCTTCAACCCCTTGGTGTTGCTTTTTGATTTCTGTTGTGTGTGTTTCTGTGGTCTATCTCTTGGGGTTTAAAATATATCGTTTAAGTATAAGTTGATGTATATTTTAATATATGCGACGAATCTTTTGAGATAGGTTTCAAACCTCTCGGAGATAAGATGAAGATTCTAGGAAATTTCAGGGCTTCAAAAATCCAGACTTAACTAATTTTCAAGCTTCAAGATTTCAAACTTAGCCAAATTTCAAGATTTTGCATTCTACCCCAGCTTGGTGTTTTGTTGATGTGTGGTTGTTTCTTCGAGCCCTCATCTTGTGCGTGGTTGTTGTTGGCTTTTGTTTGCGTGTGTCAGTTTGGTAGTGGCATTTGGAGATTTGTCGGTTGCCGGGATTGTGGTGAGGTCTTCCGTTGCGATCTTTGTGATCTCTATATGATGTTGTCATGTGCATTCATACTTGTAAAAAAAAAAATCTTGGCTTATATTTCATCCTTGTTTCCAAGGATCTCCGGGCGGGGTATTACAAATTATTTATCGAATTGTAGATAATCGGTCCCTCAATTCAGTTATTCTTATAAAGTAAGAAGTAATAGTTTCACCCTTATTCATTTTTATATGATGCAATTATTGCTTCAGTGCAAGGGCTCGACTAGTATTGTTTATCTCATTAATGTTGTATCAATGCCTAATACAACCAATAGTTTTATCACCATCTCTACCTCCCACTCAAGTCTACACAAGAAGGCACCTTGTAGCCTTTTTCTGCCACACTCATTGGAGTAACAAAATTCAACCAACATGAATTTTTTGCAACATTGAAGGGGATGTTGAAGAACCAGATATTGGCTCAAGCAATGTCTACTAGCCAATGAATATCCTTATTCCAACCAATATCCTCCAATGATGGTTGTGCTCCAAGTGTGTTTTTGTGCACAAAAAATCTATAGAAGATGATTGTGGCACCAATGGTGGTGAGCTACTAGAAGTAGTCAAAGTGGTGGTCGAGGGAATGTTGAATTTGCAAATTCATGGGCCACGAATAGAGCTCACTATGCCCTCAAGTGTTGATTTTTTCTTCTTCAATATCAAGTGAAACACCTCACAATTCAATAATGGCTACTCACATATAGCTAGTTTTGCCCTTCCCTTTGCAATTATGTCTCTTTTTGGAAAGCAAGCAAGGCATTAATTTCTCTTTTAATTTCTTCTGTGGTTTTCTCACAAACCCTCATATCACGCTTTGTGATGCCTAAAAGGTGGTATTTCTAGCGGGATATTCCTTTACCATTTATGCAAATTATAGAATTAATTGCAGCTCCTTCAAAGGCATACTTTCAAGTTGTATCTCTAGAACCTTCTGGGTGTGTGCCTATATATTCAAATGGGCAAGCATCTACTGAGGCACTCACAGTTCCTAAAACTAACCCAATTGTGGACAAATCTCTATTTGGAAGAATCTCTATTTGTCATTTCAATCAAATTTCAACCTACACATACAAAGTGAAATCACAATTAATAAATTATATATTGATAAAAAATTAGCAAACAAACTAAATTAGTTTAAATAATTTTACATAGTTGAAGAAAAGACAAGAAAAAAGTGTTCAGGTTTGAAATTTTTAGGAAAAAATGAGAATCTTGAGAAAACAATAAGAGCTCTGAAAATTTGTTAATAATTAGTGTCAAATCTTTTTTTTGATAGGTAATGGACCGAAGCCTAGAGTATTTATTATTTAACTATTATTTGTTGAGATTATTTATTATTATGTATTAAGCTCGAGTAGACTCGAACCCAAGACCTCCCAGATTAGAGGCTCACAATTTACCGCCGTGTTGTAGGCTCTTGTCCTAAAAATTAGTGTTAAACCTTAATCATTATACTTTAAAATAATTTAGAGAAATAAAGAAATGCTATTATACAATTTCTATCAACCTATATGCAACAATGAGAAGATAGAATGATTTTTTTTTTAAATAGAAAAAGAAATTCGAAAACTTACATTTGAATCTGATTTTGCTTCAAAAAGCTCTTCAAATCTACCAATATTCAATGTAAATCCTTACAAATCACCTATCGAAACCTTGGACGGTAGCTTTTTGGCCCAAACATCAAAATATAAGTCACAAAATGCAAATGTTCTTTGTTTTGACATCAAAACTAAATATGCAATTGTGGTCGATATTAAAGCACTCGACGATAAGTTGCGAAAAATTGCCAACTTATCAGCTGTAAGTTTTGGCAAAGTATAGCACTTTATCGCCACCCAGAACTTATCACAATTAGTTGTTGTATCATAGATAGGTCGGCGCTAAGTGCATCTATAGTTGACAACTCCTAAAGATAAAGGCTGGGTATATTTCAGGAAGACATGAAATTATTAGCAATTTGAGACCAATTATAAAATCGTCGGCATTTGTCTGATCATTCCCTTCTCTTCTAAGTCGCGAGCCATCAGTCTTCTTCCTCCTCCTGACAAAATCAATTCTTGACATATTAATCTAGATTCTAATAAAATACATTCATAAAGGGGGTTGTGATCTGCTGCCACGCTACAGATCAAGCAATTGCCATCAAAGCAACATCAACCATTTTCATTCAAATGATATAGCTACGTAAAGAAATATTTATGAGGCTCACAACAATGTCAAAAGAAACGAGTGCCTTTTTATCATCTATTAATAATTAATATTCACAACAAAGAAAGTAATTTCTAATTCCATCAGCATGAAACAATTCTATTTATATATAAGCCATGAACAAGTTTTCTCCTAACTCATATTTATCAGCCATTAACATAACATACCACAGTAATAAACATCTAGATCAACATTTTGTATCTGGGAAAGTTAGCAAAATAGTTTCTGACTTGTATATTAAGTTTCTTTAGTCCATCTTAATGTATTGTTTTGAGTGGGGCTCTCAGAAATTACATGTGTGATTTTCCACAAGCATTATGTTGAACAAAACTTGTCTCCTGGATTTTGTCAAAATATAATGAAAACTACTATGATTTCTAATAAGATCCCTTGAATTGAATCTTGGAGATTTAATTCTGTATCATCAACTACTATCAATTGAATTAGTGTACCAAACACACATAGTTCTTCCCATATTACACATCTTTCTCAATTACGCCATAAAAAAAAATATGACTTCTCAGTGATGAACTAAATAGTGGAAGGTTAAAAATCCAAAACGTCATTCTCAAAACAATGCTTTTTCATATATAATTACCAAGTTGCTCGTTCATGGTGTCCTGCACCTCCACATGTTTCCAGCATAACATTAACCGTCTGAATTTGCACTGTCATACCATCTGCAATCTGGTAGAAAAACCCAAAATTTTAACCCTATACAAACAAATTACTGATTCAAAATACAATGCATGGACCTTCAAAAGTGCATAAAGGATAAATCAGGCTTCCTAATATTCCATGAAGAACATCCACTCTAAATTTAGAATTAGGTATAAAATATTACTTAAATAGTAAAACCAGGTAAAAAGATTGTTTATTAGTTGAAGAAATAAAAAGACCACCTAACTACTAACTAGAAAAGGACCACTGTTATGCATAATTAACACCCAATTACACTTACATTCCTTTTGTCCATTCAAACTGGAATATTACCCATTTAAAATCAGATCTCATAGTTGAAATTGGGACTGATTAAGAATATATGCATTATTCATTCAAGAATCTATTTTTATTATGATTCCCTTATGCCAATGAGAAAATGTATTAAAAGCATTTAGCCCCATCCCTCCTCTACATTAAACAACCACCTCACGTTTTAGCTTAATACAGTATTTAATTATAGCCTTATCTTCAACTATAATAGCTACAAATCCATCAAGAATAAACTTACTTTAAAGCCATTTCCTAGTAGGAATGAGATGAACTTTATTTGAGAAATTTAAAAGTTATTTCTTTGATCCGCCTTTTAGTTAACAGGTTTCTTTGGTAAAGCAATGGCTTTAAGTGAAGATGGCCCGATAGAGTAAAAGAAAACATGTTTGTGTTCTAGATGTTGATGCTTGCAATCAGGCTCATTCCTCATAAATTATGTCTATTAATCATGAAACAAAAGATGTTTGTGCTCTAGATAGCAATGCATGATCCCAGCCTTTATGTTTATCAATCAAACTGTTTGTAGTACTGCTCATCCAAAACGTACATGAAATTTTATATGGTAACAAAAAAATCAAAGATATTTTAGATTATCTACACAGAAAATTATAATCATTGGTCTGCATTCCTTGTAAAATGATTATCAGCAAAGGTTCTGTCCATCAGCTCATGCTCCAAGGGTTAGTTGAGTTGCTTATTACAGTAACAACACAAGTTAAATAAAATGTTTACATGGCCCATGTCATTATGACAGTCGAAGCTCAACTGCAACCAAGATAGAGAAGATGCTATATAAATTGACTAAAAGTTGAGCATGCCCCTAAACAAAATAAAACTATCTTGGCCAAGAGAGGACTGGTGCTTTACAAACAACCAATTAAACATATCTGTATGACCACTGAACAAAGCATCTATAATATCCCCAACCGTATGTTTTTCCCATTTTTTCTCAGAACACACAATACATAAATTTAACAACAGATTTACATGCAAATATTTCCCAATTCATTCAGCAAATACCAATATCCAGCTGAAATATATATACATATATTCTGAAAATAATATTGCTTTACAATCCCTCTGCAAAACAAAGCAATATCCAATCTTAAACACAGAAACTACAGTCAGATTGGAAGCAAGAAAGCAAAGATAAGTAGAAGTGAGATATCCATGTGATATCTCCAGCAAACAATGGGTTTCCATCCTCAAAGCTGCTGAAAGCTGAAACTTTCCAGAACACTCCAAGAGAAACGAAATCCAATAACATAAACCAAGCATAAATCAAGCACGTTGCAAAATGATCTCCTTTCCTTCTTTTAAGCCCAACCTAGTGACTTTTCACATTCATTTATCTGATTCTTTATTTCCTTTCAAAATATCCTTTTTTCCCACTTAAGAAAATAAAGTGCTCATATAATAATAAAGTGCCATTTGATAAAATGGACTTATGTTATTAAAGTTACTTTATTAATAAACCATTTAAAACTTCAGGCAAAATCACTGATCAAATAGACTCGGATAAGCATGGGTGATAGCTCATTGGAAAGGTTCCGACAAGACACTCTTAGAAATGTCAAGAATGTTGAACCTACTAACTCACTAAAACGTAAGTATTTGGAAACCCCATTGAAACAACCCTGGTTGGCCAGTAAATGGAACTGCCTAGGCTAAAACTTAATTTGATCCTTAAGAAAATTGGTTAGCCCATGGGACCAAGGAAAAACGGGCTAACGACACATCAAAATTTACTGGCCTTAAAAAGGGGACAAGACAATCCTCCTTTCTCTAGAGATTGCTAGCCCTCAAGCAATTTGCATCTGTCTAATGAAACCAAATGCCAGGATCTCATAATCGCCTCAAGATTGATACTTTGCCCATTAGTTGTGCTACACTGGAATAAATATTTGCAAACCCAAAGTTGTGAAGCGACTCAATATGAACCAACGTAACAATCAATTGAATATCAAGATCTCAAATTATCCATCATGCATAGTCAATCGGGACAACCTACCATGCGTTGTTATCATATGAGAAAGATTTCTCTATCCAGATGAGAAACTCACTCTAGTTTTAATCACAAAAACCTCTAATGTCACAGGGTGGTGAGAACTTAACAGCATGCCAAGCTCTGGGAAGAAAGGAACTCAACAAACCCCTCCACCCAGCCCCATATCACATAATTACCCATGGAGATACTCCACCTAAATCCAAAGTGAAGAGCTATGTGATGTCCCTAATATCACTGATCAACTCTTGTAATAGTTGTGCTACTAAAGATGATGACACCTTCCAAACTGACACAGTCACTATGCCGCCATGCTAGAAGTGGCAAAGCAATCAAATAGTTGGTGTTGCAAGAATGAACATCTCAAAAGAGAGTGACTCGGAAAGTCAAATTGTCTTGCCTCCCTCAAGTGTGAAAGAACATACATCACACTTGTTGGACTAACAGTCAGCCTTCCCCTTTCGGGATTCATGACATGGCTTAACCGCCTCCTGTGTTCTATAAGCCTAGTGGTTGTATTGGGCATTAACAAGTCGATCTTTTGGTACAACGACAACTCTAGCTTGTAACAAGTGGTATCAGAGCTTGGTCACAGGTTCAAATCTCCATGAACAACGCTGAAGGGGGAATTGTTGGAGTAACCGTCAGCCTTCCCCTTCGAGATTCGTGACATGGCTTAACCGCCCCCTGTGTTCTATAAGTCTAGTGGTTGTATCGGGCATTAACAGGTTGATCTTTTGGTACAACGATAACTCTAGCTTGTAACAACACCAACTATCCAAATCTCGCACACAAGAGGAATCCATCAAAATAAAATCAAGTCTGAGAAGATCATCAAAATCCTCCCACTCAACTCTAAACTTATCTTCACCATGCCAGAAGTGGCAAAGCCCCTTAGTAGAAGCTACCCAAGCTACAATGCTAACTCTTTCACTACTACAGTCCCAAAGCAAACTGCTCTCACATCCATCAGCTATGAGGAGATACAAATCACTAAGGGCCCGTTTGGTTGCTGGAATACAACCGGAATAGGAATAGGAAATTAGAATATAATTTGTATTCTTTGTTTGGTGCATGGAATAGGATTTCGTATTCCTATTTTAGCCCCAAAATGAGCTATTGTCCATTCCAAAAAGTACTTGTAATTGGAATGGGCCATTTCCATTCCCAATTCAATTAATCCAAAATGTATAATTGGTCAGGTCCAGCATGAAAAAAACTCCCGCTCAAAAAAAAATCTCCTGCATTTTACCCCTTTGTCGACGAAAAACTCGCACTCGTGACTCCCGCTCGAAACTTTTTCCTGCATAAGCTCCCACTCGTTAACTGCCGCTCAGTGTGAGAAGCTTGAAGTTCATCTTCAGAAGATTGGTCTGCAGAAGATTTCATTTGTTTCCTATTCCTACTTTGCCTCTTCGGCTTGTTGACTCATCTGAAAGGTATGTCAAAGCTAGGGTTTTATACAAACTGATTTTTTGCTTCCTTTTGATTTATAATTACCTGTGCCAACCAGGGTGGAAATTTTTGTTGATGTTTTTTGGAATGTTTGATGCATTGACACTTCACATTAAATTATATTGAGTGGTTTAAGATTTTATGCACAATTGATCCACTTGTGACAAATTGAAAGCGCCTTTCAGTGGCAAATATTATAACTTTCCAGGCAAATTTTACTGGTGTGTTTCGTCTTTTTTTGTTATTTTGCGCATTGGACGGTAAGCCAGCCTCATGAAATATGATTAAAATAAGTTTTTCTGGATACATTCAGGTGTGCATACACTTCCAAAACCAACGGAGTCAACAAAGACATTTATTCCTCTTTTCCCTGCATTCCTCATTTCTCTTGCTATTTTTTTTCATGTACATGCAACTCCATCTTTAACAACAATGAGCCTAGCAGAGTCTATTAGCAATAGAGGTATGATGCAGTTGCTTGGTCCCCCCTTTGACGTGGCCAGCTCAGCTCTAATTGCATCCCGTTGCATATTCACTCCTCTCTCTGTTGCGAGGACTTAAACCATTTTAACTACAGTTTATGGAAAATTATTTTCTTTGGTCAATATCTATTCGCATTAGGGGGACTTAATCTCTTGACAAACTTGGAATTGTACTGGTTTAACTTGTTTCTTTGCCTTGACTGTGCGAGGAGTCCTTGTAGATCTCCTTGTAGCTCTGCGAGGTTGTCGTGTAACCTCTTCTTCTGCTATGTCACCAACAGGGTATCTGATGATTACCTGAAATTCAGACGTTTGTCATTTTAATGAAATAAAAACCTGTGGAATTTGATTTTTAGTTGGTTGTTTATAATGGTGAATAGAACTCTAGGAGCAATCGGCACAAAATACAATTACAAAATTAGCACACCATGACATTGTTAAATGTCTAATAATTATGCTCAAGCTTCTAATTTAATAATAATGTATATTATTAATGCTCGAGCTTCTAATTTAATAATGTATATGCTGGAATGCTCAACTTTTTAGATCCCACTGTCATAACCCCGATCAGAACTGATTATCATGAAACTTCACAATCTCTGCACCTTCAGGGCCCGTTTGGTTGCAGGCATAGGAATTTCTCTGTAATAGCCTCCTTGATTTTTGGATTCTTCTCATATTTCAGATGGGTTTTGAAGTATTCAAGTGCATTCATGTAAAGAGGAAAAGCCTTGGCATAATTCCCAGCATTGTCTTTCTGAACCGCCTGCCTAACATACTCTATTGCTTGCTCCTTGAAATTGCTATACATTGTTGCTAAAAAATCCTATCGATGACCACAACAATGGCCAGAAAATTGAAGTACATGAAGAACAGTGAAATACTAGTTGGACAAAGGATCTCAAATGGGTATCCACCGCACTGAGTTATAAAATATGTATAAATGCAAGGACTTGCTTGTCCGGAACCAAATTCCACTTCCCCACATTCACTGTATGATATGAATTTCTCTATAAACCAACAGAAAAGATTATCAATATTCATATTTTATAATCTGTTAATGAGCAAATATCTTCAGCAACCAAAGCATCCACAAGGTTTCTCAGTGAAAATTAATATCCTAGGACCCAACTTTTGCTATAAGGATAAACTGCCTCATAAACCAAATTCCCAGTTGCCACTTAAGCCATCTTGTGTGATGAATTCTAAGGTGGTATCAAGGGTCAATGGCCTAAAAATAAAATCTAAATTTAGCAAAAGAAGTTAGGAAATTCAATAAAACTTAGTCAGTTGTAAAGAAGAAAAAAATAGCAAATGCCTCTTGGAAAAATCCTAACGATGCTCCAATAAATTTGTTTCTTGATTCATATACTTCTTTTTATAGAAAATCCTCCAAATATTCATCTCGGGAAAAATCCGTACTCATAAATAACATCAATCATTGACAAGTTTTACTAACCAAACAGAAAGAAAGAAAGAAATAACTTGATTTTTAAAGAAAGACACAGTACTCTCCCTAGTCTAGAAAAGTATAAAATCAGCCCTTATGTATTCTGTAAACAGTAAATATTCATTGTCAGTGCAGTTACAAGATGTACTGCACAAAATGCAACAAGATGAGGTTACTTCCAATTGATGTTGATGACAAAAAAAGAAACTGACCCCCCACTCTACTGCTCCCCTCTCATACCATCTGAACACCCTCCCTCCCGTCTTATTGGATAAGGAATTTTACTGTGGCAAGACTACAAATCAAATCTAGGAGAAACAGGCTGTGAAAATGTTGTAAGAGACACTGAAGGAGTCCTATTTAAGGACACATGCTGCAATTAGGAGAACAAAGAACATTTCAAGTTTGGTAAGAAGCGAAGAAATTTCAGGAAGACTCATCATCATCCCCAAATTGGCTTTGACTAGCATAAGAAAATATCAAATGAGGCATAATATTTTATCATAAGTAATAAATCTGATCAAAAGCAAAAATGTTGAAAATTGGTTCTTCCCAAAAAGACTAGATACAGTATAATTTCATTTGTACAACAATTAATCAGTAGACAGTACTAAATATGGCAATACATCTGATCAAAAGTGATAAGTCTAATCAAAAGTTCAAGAGTTGAAAGCTAGTCCTTCCAAACAAGATAAGATACAGTATACTTTTAGCTGTAGAAAAATTAGGTAACTATTCCTTTCAATACACTCTCCGAGCAGGGAATAAAGCAGCACATTTGCTTGCTTATTTAACAATACAAATAAACCTAGCTATATAATACAATTACAAAATTAATTCACACCATGACAAAATTGTTAAATGTCTAAAAAGAGAGTGCTCAAGCTTCTAGCGTATGCATTTTGCTCAACTTTTTAGATCCCACTGTCATAACCCCAATCAGAACTGATTATCATGAAACTTGACAATCTCTGCACCTTCAAAGTTTGTCTGCCCTCACACGCGTCAAGAGTCTAAATCTGATAGTTGCAATGTGTCCAATATAGAATCACTGTTATTCAAGCTTCCAGCACATTAAAAAAGCCTCATCAATGGAGGAAATGAAGTTGTGAAGTTGATAACAAGATCAGATATGTATTATCAGAGATTGTTTTATTAATCAATAAGTCCAAAACAAGGGATCCATAATAGATCAGCAAGCAAACTGCCACAATAGTAATGAAGATGCATTCTAGGACTTTGATAGAGTGGACTTCTGTTCTTGCATAATGATTACTTGGGTGCTCTGAGTCTTTCTTACTCTTGAAATCATATTTGAACTCCTTTATTGAATGATTGATAACACGACAAATCTCACAAAACATAAGGAAATTACCTTTGTTTTGCCCCTTGAGTTCGCATTGAGCACATCATATTTCATTGATTTCTTTATTGATATCTTTGTTTGCATTTCAATTTTTCATTATTTAGAGAATTTCCCTTTAGAGTGCTTGTATCATCCTCAATTCATTGTAATGATATTCACAATGTAATGATACTTGAACAATTAAAACATTTGGAAGCCAACATTTTTTAGCAGCTAATACAGCAATCTCAAAACATTCCAAACTATACAAACATATCTAAATGGTACAGAACACAACAATAATGCATCTATGTGTCTACGTACCTTTATACAACATTTCGGTGGTTTTAAGTAATCAGTGTTTATATATTGTTTATATATCTCTTAACAATAATATGATTCATGTGACCTAATAGACCGATGTGTTTCCATTGTAAGTCATTCGATGGATCTTATTGATGATATAGAAGTCCAAGGACATATAGTTAGGAAGATCAAGGTCATGCGCTTACTCGCTGTTTTGCTTGCCATTCTTGCAGTAGTAATAGTAGCATCTTCCGAAGAGGCTAGAAGAGATAGGCATAAGCGAAGCAGAGCTGAATGTCCTTTTTATAAGCGCATTAGCCATTCGAGTAACACAGATTGCCACGACCAAATACGCATGAGTAGAGTAGCCTTCTTTCGCTTAGCCAAAATTCTAAGACAAAAAGGGAGCATTGAAGATACGACAAACATATCATTGGAAGAACAACTAGTGATGTTCCTCCACACCCTTGGCCACAATCTAAGGAATCGAAAGATTGGCCATAACTTTGGTCACTCAGGAGAGACGGTGAATCGACACTTCCACAAGGTCTTAAAAGCTATAATAGCACTTCATAACAATTATGTTTTACCCCCTGTTGCAACCACTCCTCCAAAAATTGTTGGGAAGGATCATTTTGATCCATATTTCACGGTAACTATGCTATTGGCGTGTATTTCATTACTAGAGACTACATCTAATAATTTGTATTTGATACTAATATTGATTATTATAGGATTGTATTGGTGCACTTGATGGAACTCATATGCCGGTTACCGTTGATGTGGACATGCAAGCAAAATATCGCAATAGAAAGGGCAATTTGTCACAGAATGTTTTGGGCGTATGTTCGTTTGACCACAAGTTTCAATACCTTCTTGCTGGTTGGGAAGGGTCTGTTGCAGATAGTCGGGTGCTTGCTTCAGCTCTCTCTAGAGCAGATCCACTTGTGGTTCCCCCTGGTATATTATATTCAATATGATTATATTCAAATTAAACTAAACCAAAACTTTAATGCTTTATTTTTAGTATAACTTTAATTCTATTTGTGTAGGAAAATCCTATTTAGTTGATGTCGGGTACCCAAATGTACCAGGATTTCTTGCTCCTTATCGGTGTACACGTTACCACCTAAAAGAGTTTTGCAAAGCAAACCCAATCAGCAATCCCCAAGAGTTATTTAACCACCGATACTCCTCTCTTAGGAATGTGATAGAGCGGACATTTGGCATTTTCAGGCAACATTTTCCTATCCTGAAGCATGCAACATCCTATAGTATATCTACCCAAACAAAGATTGTTTTGGCATGTGGCATACTACACAACTTCATTACAATGGAGGATGGTCATCCATCCAAAGTGGAAATTGAAGAGGATGATGATCATGTTGGGATAAATGTGCCAATTCTTGAGACTTATGGGATGAATCAACGAGATAGAGATGATTGGGGGATATTTAGAGATGATATAGCCCAGAGGATGTGGGAAGATTACAACTCTCGAACTTAGTTGTACCACAAAATATGAACATTTATTTGCACTTTGTATTTTCAAGGATCATTTTACACTTCACTATTCCAGACTGTCTAAGACAGAAATGCATGATGAAGAATATATAGCTGAGAAAGCAATGCCATTAACTATATTAATTTTGATTGTTAAGTGATGGTTCAAAGCTATTCAAGGTGTACGAATTGGCTAGTTAATCTTTAATTATGAAGGTGGAGTCATATTAAGAGTGTTAATCATCATGTGGTTTCAACATTAATGTGAGCATGCACCTATTTTTTTTAATTGTAAGATAGATTTAGTAGATGATACTGGAAAGTAATGAACGCACTGATGTACATGCTGCTGTGAATACTGTTAGTGCCTGTTGTTATCATCCATCATGTCATGTTAGAGTTCTCTGTGTCCTTGACATGTTTGTAATAGTCTTCTTTCTGTTTGTTTACTTCATTACCTATTTTGCAGTCTGGTCTATTAAGTCCACATTCCATCTGTGAAGGTCTTACCTGAGCCCTGAGGTCCTATCTTTACAATTCATACAGGTTCTTTTATCCTGATCCATCAGGGCTGATTGTCTGATCTTCAATAAAATCCTAATTTGGTGGTTCTGATAATGCCTCGTACATATTTCAGCTGGGATGAACATCCTTCCATCTGTCAATCCTGTCTCCATTTCTACCTCAAGGAAAATAATTGTAGTGGTTGGGTACCCCTCAGGTGTCCTTGTTCATGTTATTTCTAATACAACCATCTGTCTTGAGTTGTAATGCCGCATCATCCTCTTAAATACTTTCTTCCATGGTTTTAAGTGCGTTTATGTACCTGTGACAAGCCTGATAATGATTTTTTTAACAAAGTACCAGTCACGTCTCATTTGAGGACAGTACACTTTAGCAACATCTGTTCTTGCCGCAATTACTGTTTTGCTACAATGTAGACTGGAGACAAGCTTTTTGATGACACCGTGTCCTGGAAAATGTTGTAAATGTTCTCTCTCACTGCCTCCAGTACCAAACATGCAAACATAATTGTTTTTAAGATACTGAAAAGGATTATTTCCCAGGCAGGTCAAACGGTGTCACAAATTGTCTACAGAACACAAATAGATCACTATCTGACCTTAGTCATGCCCCTTTATGGGATTGCAAATCAATTTCGGAAGACACCATTGTCATTGAGAGAGATAACAGATACATGTATGACAGCAGACACATAGACCCATTTTGATATGATGATATAATGAAAGATTATGAAGGTTCTCTTTATATCTCTTGTGGATGAATTTTGATTTTTTTGTGTTTTTTTTGGTTCTGTAAAGTCACTATTACAAATATTTATCTCTCTTACAGTGTTCTCTGGAGTATAAATTAACTACATAAAAACATCTTGGGAGTATAGCTCCATTCCTCTTCTTAGTTAAATCTGTGGTATGTGGGTATTATGAATAGAAGATAATGGTTGAATCTTTTTATAGAATTTTTTTATATGAAATGAGATAAATGTTGTGATGTTGCTAATAGAATTCATCTGTTCTGTTTTCCAGTGAAACACTAAGATTCAATTGTATAGTTTTAAAACAATATTACAAATCTAACTTATTATACAAAAATATCTCCACTCTTAATAGTGTTCTTTCGCATTGTACACGGAATAGATTACAGAGCAATAGAAGTTTGCCTTGCAGTTTTTAAGCCTCAAAAACAGACCCCATTTAAATAGGAATCCAAAAAATTGGCTTGTAATGTTAGATTTGACAGCTTTCGCTGCCTGGACTTCAAGGAAGCAAGATTTTCCTCCGAGTATGTTCAGAGCATAGAGATGTAACACATTTCATCTTTGTTTGTCAGAGTGAATATTGGTCCTAATTTTCTCTAAAATGTCAGCAATTTGAAGCATGTTGGGTCGTTCTTGAGAGGATTCTCGTGTACACAACAATCCTACGTTCAAGACTTCAACTAGTGAGTGTAATATCAGATTCTCCTCACCTTGGTCTCCTCTCCACAGACTTCTATCAACTATTTCTTTTACTCTATGTGGAAGATTTTCGGCTACCCATTTTTGCAAGTTTAGTCCATCCTTGAAAAGAGTATTCGTAGGCCCCATTCTTGTAAATATCTCTAGTAATAATACTCCATAGCTGAATACATCTCCTTTGGTGGACACCCTTGTATCCAATCCATACTCTGCACATCAGTTCATATTTCCATTCCAGCATTCACTGATAGATTTAAAAACACAGTAAAATGAAGCTTGAAGATACAAAGTAAAAAGAAGCAAAGAAGTTACCTGGGGTAATATAGCCAACTGATCCTTTGAGAAAATGTGAGGTGGAAGTCGTGGAATTGATTGTGTTGGCCGAGACTATTCTTGCAATGCCAAACTCTGTTAGATGTGTCATCATGTCGTCTCCCAACATCACATTACTTGGTTTTAAATCACAATGTAGAACCTGTACAAAGCATCGGTGATGAAGGTATGCTAAGGCTTGAACTATGTCAATGGCGATGCTCAGTCTTTCTGTCAAACCCAGTTCACACTCATCTCCATCAGGGTATAGCCAACCTTCCAAGCTAACCTTTTGAATGTAATAACCTATTCTAATTTTGTCTTGTCTCAGACTATTGCCCACTTTTATTTTTTCCTTTCTTATTGTTCTTACTCTCTTCACATAGTCATTTGTTGTAATTCTTCTTACTCTCTTCACATAGTCATTTTTTAATTCTGTATTTTAAATTGTTACCTTCTTATTAACTTTATAAACAAGATTCTTTCAACCCGTGTTTCAAAAAATATTATATAAACACTAATTCAGAAAAAACTAAATTAAGTAAAACACAGTGACAAAGATTAAGCAAACTGCAGATAGATAAAATATTCAGCAACGTGCATAGTGGCAGCACTTGGGCTTCCTGGAAATCCTGCATGGTATTGAAGACAGTGGTCATATGGCATATTTCAGTTGTTTGTCTGTCTATGAATTTGTGGTCACCAATCTGTGATAGAGAAAAGCTAACACATTTTACATCGATTCGAAATAGGCTCACAGTTTTGAGCATGGTTTGAATTATTGTTGAAGAATGTCATGTTACTCTATGAGGTGATCTGGATGAGCTAAAGATCATAAATTGGTTAGAAAGCATCTACAGGTGGGCAATTGTGTACACTTGTGATTATTTCTATTTATAACAGGTTATTTGGAGTTTGCACCAATAGAAAAAGATTGTGTGGATTTATTTAACCATTGAGGATGTATGTGTCTTACCACATGGAAGATCTCCACCACTTTACATTTCAATTTCTTTGTTTTTGGTTTTTGGTTTTCCTGTCTGATGACACATTACATGTGGAATTCGTCTTTGCACAATCTTAGGGACAGTGTAGATCATTGGAAAAACTTGTGGCATGTCCAATGCATATGCGGGTTCTACCTTTAACTGCTATGAATAATATATCCCATATTGAAACTTCGAATGCATGTCCAATGTATATGTGGGTTCTACCTTTAACTGCTATGAATAATATATCCCATATTTTTCTGAGCACATGGATAACTTTCTTCACACTTTACATGTTCAAATTTTCTGCAAAGCATGTGCAAAGAGTTTTGAATTATAATATATGGTTTTGAGTGTTGTCACAAGATCTGTTGTCATGTGCAAAGAGTTTGAATCTTTTTTGGGTGTGACTATTTTCAAATTATGATGTATTTTGTCCACATTTACAGTGGCCAAGGCGAGTCAATAATGGATATTGATGAAAGTTTGAATATGTTTTGCTGTTTTCCATATGAATTTCAAACTTTCATGGGGATGTGTACCGTTTTTGTATTGCTTCGTTAAGATTGAGGAAATTCCAATTTAGTGCCATGGAGAGTTAATTTGAATGGTTATTTGATTAAAGGAAATAGTACTGTCAGCATTCAGAGCATTCAGGCCTGTATTATTTGTTTTTTGGTTGCCATATTGTTGCAGAAGATAAATTAGTGCGGTCTGGCAGAGTGTTAAGCATTTTTGTAGTATTCCACAGTTTGCAGAGGGTTAATAATGATGGAAACTGCTGTATTGTCATAAGATGTTATTAGCTGAGTTTATGACATGCTGATTGTTTTTTTCAAGTTTTGTTTATGACATGCTGATGGTTTTTTTCAAGTTTTGTAGCTAACAATTGATAGCTGAAAAAGTCATTTACCAATCTCTTAACAAGCATGGATGAGGAGGTACGTGTGAGTACAGTTGCTGCTTCGGCAAAAAATGTGAAAGTGGTGTGGTCAAAAGAGATGGAACGTAAGTTGATAGATTTGCTCCTTGAGCAAATTCAGTTAGGAAGAAAAGGTGAAGGGGGCTTCAAAAAAGAAGCGTGGACTGCAATACAAAGGAAGTTCAATGAAGAAATGAAAATGAATCTCGGAAAGGATAACTTTAAAAATAAGTACAAAACATGGAAACAAGGTTATAGAATGATGAAAGAGTTACGAAACATGAACAATTTCGCATGGAACGAGAGTACTCAATGTGTGGATGCAGCTGATAGTGTATGGGAAGAGTTGCTGAAGGTAATGTTCTCTAAACAATATCTTTCTCTAAGTAAAGTATATCTTAATCAATTGAAATGAAAGTACTCTAACTTGTAATTTTTTTCATCCTGCACAGAAAAGATTTCAAAAATGCTATACAAGCGGCAACCCTTCACCTATTTCAATGACTTAGCAGTCATTTTTGGCAACGACATAGCTGACGGAAATGGAGCAGCAACAGGTCCAGAGGCTGAAGATGGACATCTCTTTGAAGACACTGCTGATCTTGACGATGATGCAGGCTTTGATACACACATGGAAGATACTCCTCAATTTGATGAAGAAATCCATCATTCAAACAATTCCAATGCATCTATTAGACAAGATCCATCTCCGCCATCAACAAGAAGGCAAAAGAGGAGGAAGCCAAGCATGGCTTCTTCTTTGGAGGTTATATGTGGAAGTATTCAAAATATAGACCGGGGCATGACTAAAGCTCATAACGTCAATGTGGATAAGAGGGAAGTCAAGCATGATATATCAAGTGCATTTACTGCCCTCAAGGCCATGCCTGGAGTTAATAGGGAGACGTTGATTGTTGCATATGACTTTTTTAGTTCAGAACCTACAAAAGCCTAGGCATTTGTAGAGATGACTGCAGAGGATAGGGAAGAATACGTTAGATATAAGTTTGGCAGAGTTTTATGAACTTATATTCCTTTTTTAGACTATGTCTGAACTTACAATCTTTTTGAAGCAATGGACAACCTGTTCATGTTTGTCACACTTGGTTGGATTTAAAGCATTCTCAGCTCCGTTGGTTCCATTTGTTCTTGAAATGGATGAACAATACATGTTTTTTGACGTTCATTTTGTTCAACATAATGATTTATAGTTCTAATGAATTTTTTGGATTACTTGCAATAGCTGTTTGTAGTTCAATATATGATCACCAGCTGTTTGTAGTTCAATTATTTGTAGTTCAATATATGATCACTAGCTGTTTGTAGTTCAACATATGCAATAGCTGTTTGTAGTTCAATATATAATCACTAGCTGTTTGTAGTTCAATTATTTGCAATAGCTGTTTGTAGTTCACTAACCTAGACAACCAACTGTGCCGCGTAATCTTTGTTCTCCTTTCTTTACCCTGGCTAAGGTGTGACATTTGAATAACATCTCTATTTGCTATTTTTTCCATTTTTCATAGACTTGGTATCAAATAGAAGTTAACTATTGTTTTAAGCGCTCATACCTTGGATATTTCAAAATGCCTATTTATCTTTATGCTGGGCTTAAGTAGAAACTGTATAACTTAACTTCGAAGCTGTAGCTGTATCTTAATGTGGTTTCCTTCTACTGTAAATAAGTGGAATAAGTCCCAAGGGGGATGTTAAGTTCTCTACATGTGTGTCACTGGCAGTCTAGATCTGTGTGTCACTGGAAATTCCAAGATATTGAAAAAGATGTTTTCAGCGTACATGCTCTTCCATAGGATCAGCATTTACATTTGGCAAACTGAAACTTGTTTTAACTTTACTAACCAATAGGTTTGTGGAAAGGTGCCCTAAGAAAATGATAAACTATACATGGTAAGCCTCACATGAGCTTTATTAGCATGAGAGATTTCATTATTCCTTTTCGACAAAGTCGCTACTATGGCTATTCTCCTGCTTTGTTGAGCGAAAAATAATTGTTAATCCAACGGTCACAAACTTTCCAGCTTCAACTTTGTGGAAGGTTTTTTCTTGTAAAACATAGACACATTTTCATTGAGCATGAATATCATAAATCACGTTTTCCTGCATTGATACATTTAGAAACCATTTAATATTAGAAAAGCGTCATTCACGTTTTAGATCAGCTGATAAATGGTTTACTGTGACATTTTTCTTTAATGGCCGACATTTGCTTGTTGCATTTGGATTGTCGTTTATAATATTTGCCTATTGTCTTCTCAATTGTTCAAACATTTTATTTTTGCATATGAACAAACAATTATAATTAGTTATTTTCTGTTGCATGCTTTTAACATGCTTTTAGAGTTATGTTTACATTGATCAGTAGGAATATTTTGTTTATAATTAGTTCGTTATTTATTTTCTCTCATTAGATTTGTTCATTATTTGTATAGGATTGATGTCTTCGAATACTTTGCCATTGTGTGACTATGGCACTGGCACTGTAGTAATGAGGACGTCACACACAGACCGTAACCCTGGGTGTAAATTTTTTTGTTGTCCAAATAGTCGAAAGGTTGTTACTATTTTTTTGAATGTTTATTTTTTATGTGGTATGTTATTGTGGAGAGGACTTATGTAGTTTTGGAATGCAGGGGGATAATGGCTGCAATTTCTTTCAGTGGGTGAAGGATGAGCCATCTACGTCAACCGCATCTAACTATATAGATGATGAAAGGAATGGTTGCAAACTGTGCAACATTCAAGATACTGCTGCTAAGGAGATTGCTTCTATGGCAAAAGTTGAAATCATGTTTCAACGATGTATTATTTGTGTTCTAATTGCTATAATTGTAGCATTGGTTATTGGTGGTTTTAGACCAAATGCGTAAATGTGGTTCAAAGACAGATATTGGAGATGTAATTGGACATGTAAACTGTATTATGACTATGTATACCTGATGGTGGACAAATTAAAGAATGATGTATCCATTTTGTTGTTTCCAACTTAATTATGATTGTGGGTACTATTTTATTTATGATTTTGTATATAAATGACCAATATATGGGTGATGTTATCTATTTATTAGTTCTTGGCCAGGCATGACACTATAGCATTCATGTGAATGCTCATTTGTTTTTTCTTCTAACCAAAGAACTTTGACAAATATCTGTGCATCTATAATATTTTCTAGCTTTTAGATTTTAAATTAATTTTTTAAGAATTTTCGTGTCCAAATCCAACCATCTCAAGTTTTGGTGGTTTACTTTTTTTATTTAAAAATTAAAATGGTAATGTGTATTACAAATCATTAATAAATTCAAACATTATTGCATTCAGCGCATCCTTGTTTTTGAAAAGTTGAAATAATTGAAATTCCTCATTAACTTCAACGAGTCAACCAAAAATAAATATGCATTATTTGAAAAAATTAATCAAAACAATATTAAACTAAAACAAATAAAATTAATAAGGAAAAAAATATATAAACTTAACCTCATTCCAATTCCGATCTTGTACAACCAAACAAGGGATTCACATATTCTCAAACAAATTCCAGGTGAACTAAACGAGATTGGAATACATATTTTCCATTCCCATTCCTCATTCCTATACGCATTCTCATTTTCAATTCTAATACTTAATTCCTATGCCTACAATCAAACGGGCCATGAAGGAATCTAAACCCCACAACTGCATTGAACCTTTGCTAGACCCCCGCAGATGTGCTAACTCTGCAAGTAATCTAGCTTGCAGCAACCGACACCATAATCACCCTACACCATAATCACCCTATAGTTTTATATCTATGTGAGACCTTTGTGACACAAAAGTAGCCAACTCTCTCGAATACATATTAGTATGATGGAAAACTAATAGGTGTCCTTGCAAGTAATCTCCCATAATCACCTAGGTTGGATACTTGAAGTCTCTAGTCTCATCTTCTAAAGATGGCTGACCTTCGTCCGACATCAGATGATACAATCCTTGAACCAATCCACACCTACGCCTCATCAAGTCCTCGAACTGTGGATCAAAAGAAAAAATGATGAGCACTTTTCACTATACAATCGTAGTAAAGAACACCAACCTCAGTCAATAGCTCATCACTAAGCACTTTCTGCCCACTGAAAGTAGATGAATCATACTCATCCTACCCAACCCCGTGCTATCACCACAGACAACTTCCTCAACTATTACATCTAAGTGTTGAGCTAAAGTAGAGTGTGATAAATTAAACTTCTAAGAAAGATCAACAATCTCATTTCTAGCTACTCGAAGTGACACTAAAGTATCCTCTAGTGTGTCCTTAGTATTCCCAAGCTTATAGGTACAAGTGTCTACCACTTCTTTGTTCTTCCTTAAAGCTTCTAAATAAATTTGTGCGAGATCAAGGAGATCAAGGAGATGGAGATAATCTGATTTCAAAGTTTTCAGCACTTCTTTAATCACTAACAATTGTGAAAATTCCTCCTTTAAGTCTCTTTTGTTTCCCCTCGAACTTCTCCTTCCAAAGATGTTTTTCAGTTTTATTCCACATATGCCATAAAAATGTAATACAGCTGCAATAATTTTATCTTCAATGACTTTCATTTGACTCTCCAAATAAGGTTAACTAGTACGAGTATGAGAGTATTTAGCTGCAAACGATGTAGGGGAGTACATTTCGTCACGTGTATCAATGCCATCTTTTGTGCCCAACTCTGTATAGGAATTAGACACAACACTATGTTTAAAACCCAATCCATCACAAGAAAAATCGATAGCATATGTAGGGACCACTAAACCTCGATCAAATAAGCATCAGAACACACACACACATAAGATGTGGATTCTTCGTCATTGGCTGATTGGAACACCTCTTTATGTAGCCTATCAAAAATGCTCATCAAGTGCACTACCTCCAAGCTTCCTATCAATAAACCTATGCAACCATTAACATATTTCCCATGATCATGTGAAGACTGCAAATCATTGGTAATTGCTGGTTCTTCGTTCACATAACTGTTACAAGATTCAAGAAGAGTTGGCAGATTAACGGATTTCCGGATGATTCATTGATAAACAGAGGAACAAATGTGTTCCTTATAAAGAATTACAAGGACGTTGTTTCTAAAAGAAACAACGTAGACTGAAGACGGAATTAGAAACAAAACTAAAGACAGGATAGGAAACATTCCTATCTGGACTGAAGAAAAAAGAGACGGGATAGGAAACATTCCTATCTAGACTGAAAGACGAACTATAGACAAGTAGTTGACTATTATAGAAAGTATAAGATATTATCTTAATACCCTCCCTTAATGGTCAACGTACAGATGTTGGAACATTCTGTGATAACTGAGACCCTCCCTGGATCTACAGAATGTTGAAACCAAGAAGCTTTGCCAGAAGAGTGCTATGACTCAAAATAAGTTGCAATTACAAAACTTCGTTTTTGTGGAAAAAACAGTAAAACCCAGAATCTCACACAACCTTGCGTATTACAGACAACTTGAAATGATTTTTGAGGAGAAAATCAACAAACCCAGAATCTCACACAACCTTGCGTATTATAGACAACTTGAAATGATTTTTGAGGAGAAAATCAACAAACCCAGAATCTCACGCAACCTTGCGTATTACAGACAACTTGAAATGATTTTTGAGAAGAAAATCAACAAACCCAGAATCTCACGCAACCTTGCGTATTACAGACAACTTGAAATGATTTTTGAGGAGAAAATCAACAAACCCAAGAAAAACAAAAACAAATTTAGAAGGCAAAAAATGCAGCTTCGCCTTGATCAGGACCCGAAGAAGTCGGACGTTGCTCAACACCCAGAACAAGTTGATCGGTGTTTCGATATTCGAAGATTGCGATGATGCGCTGCTTCCAGGTTCCATAATTGCGACTATTGAATTTGGAATTATGTTCGAGCAGAATATTTGTCAGAGATGCCATGGCACGTTTTCCAATGAAAACTGTGAAAATCTGTGAAGGCACGTTCTTCGAGGCAAAAATACGATAGACCCAGAAGAATCAGAGAATGACTCAAAAGAGAGCTTGAAAAACCCAGAAGGAATTTGCTGTCATTTTTTGGATCCGCTGGCTCGAAAATCGAGGAACAAAAATCGAGGCACCCAGAAAAAACGGACGACAACCCAGTTGAGCTCTCGAAAAACCCACCAAGAATTTGCAAACAAAATACTTTTTCGACCCCAAAAATTAGGGTTTTGAAAAAAAAGGCCCTAGCTGAAAAAAGCTTGAAAAAACTTCAGATTTCTTGATAAAAAATGGCAGATTTTTCTTCAAGGATCGATGTGCATGGACGAATGGGGCTAGAGTGTGCTGAACAAACACAGGCAGACCCGAGTTTGGAAATTTCTCTAGGCCGAAAACCCTAAGCGGGTTTTAGAGAAATTCAACAGAAATAATTTTGAAAAAATTTAAACAAATAATTTCAAGAAGAAATAATAACAACCTGTAACCTTTATAGTAGATTTCCCTTCATTCATTTCTCATTTTCAATCTTGCTCTCCATGTTTGGTTTGAAATATTGACCACCTTGTGTTGGACTAACCGCCAACCTTCCCCTTCAAGATTCGTGACATTGCTTAACTGCCTCTTGTGTTCTATAAGCCTAGTGGTTGTATTGGGCATTAACAGGTCGATCTTTTGGTGCAACGACAACTCTAGCTTGTAATAAGTGGTATCAGAGCTTGGTTACAGGTTCAAATCTCCTTGGGTAACGATGAGGGGGGAATTGTTGGACTAACCGCTAGCCTTCCCCTTCGACATTCGTGACATGGCTTAACTACCTCCTGTGTTCTATAAATCTAGTGGTTCTATCAAGAATTAAAAGATCGATCTTTTGGTGCAACGACAACTCTAGTTTGTAACAACTTGTTGATGTGCATTTTGTTCCACTACAACATGCAAAATCACATACCTAATGTTTCTAGATGAAACATAAACTACTCAATGTCTCTTGATATAAGGTCGTCTCTCATGCTAAGCTTGCAATGTAAGATCAGGATATGACTTCAAGGTTCCTTCTTAGTTGTGGACTTCAGTCACTTTTATGGTATGATATGTTGGTTATCACAGGACTTATGTTATTAATTCAATGGATATCAACTCTTTAACTTAGAGATTTGGCTTTAGAGCGTGCAATGAAAATATAGCTTTAATCTTCAAACCTTTCCAATTCAACTCAAACTTAAACTAGCTCACTTCTACTCCTAACTATGAATGCAAGCAATCATGGATGACTTGGACTACTAGATGTAATCTCGCCAGTGCCTCCACGCACCTAGTGCAAGCTTCTAAAGAACACTTGAATGATTTTTAAATCAATATCTCCTCTCCAATCACATCAAATGGATGCAAACTAAAGATTCAACATCAATTGAAGTTAAGTGCATTCAATCATCAGCTTAACACACAAGGCACTCCTACCAAGAGCAAGAGGCTAGTGGTCCAGCTTTGTTTGAGTCAAACAAATAAACATCCACAACAACTTCCATTCAACTAGACTACTTCAACATGAAAAGAAATCTACTCCAAGTGAAAGATTGAGGAAACCATGCAACACTTCAAAACAATATTAAGTAATCCACCATGAAAAAACAACAATTAATTATCAATTACTTTGACAAGCATTATAACAACAACATCAAGTCTCTCCCTTAGCTAATCTATTCTAATCTCGTACCCTAATAGCTCTCTCCTAACTGTAATCTCCTAAGCTCATGAATTACAGTAGTTCCATTACAACAAAGGGCCAAGATCAATCCCAAATCAAGGGTGAGCATTTAATCCTACAAACCCTAATTAAGGTTGCCAAACTTATAACCAATTACATGAGGCCACCAATTCGTGGATCAATAAGAAAATTATAATGATTTTGATAGCCAATGAGAAAATAGAACACTTGGCATATTGTGATTGGTTCTGTTTAGAATTGCAGATAACCAATTGCCACCTCATCATCCTTATCCTATGCTTGGAGTCTTGGCTTGAGAAGGTGTTTGTTAAAACTACAAAAGTATCTCTCAACATTTGAGAATTTCTACATCCTTTTCCTCATGGAACTTACTTGAATAACTTGCATCTTCATAAACCCATGTACTTGATCTTCCTTAATTCTCCTCAAATATGTCCTCATGTAGTTGAATCTTTTGTGCTTTCCTAAATTTCCTCTTGATTTCAATCTGAACTTGCAAGTTGATAGCATTAACATGAATCTTTCCTTGTCAGTGTAATCGTCGAGCTTGAGTCATCACCTTGCCCTCTAGCTTCTCCTCCTTGAATTTTCCTTGCAAAACAAAGGAGAAAAGCATTAAGTTTGTGAAAATAACTCACATCAATAATGAACAAAATGGATTTCTCTTATTCAAGACTAAGCCTTTCTATCTTCTTCAAATGATCAATGTCTTGGGTATTTCTAGAAGCTTGGAAGAAAAAGTTCTTGAGTGGAAATCCTAAGGCGAGAGGATTTCTACAATGGGAATCCTTTGGAAAGAGGACTTCCATCATGGGAAACCTTTGGAGAGAGGATTTCCACCAAATATGATTTGTCCATTTGATTTGTCTTTCATTTTGCATGAGGAAAATAAGGCTGAAAGGAAAGAGGGAAATTCTTGATTGGGAGAATTACTATGGTGGGAATCCTTTGGTCAAAGGATTTCCACCAAACATGATTTAGCCTCCCTTCAACAATTCCCAACAGTTCCCTTATTATCAATCAATTTCGCCTCAAATCATGGCATGTCCCTATTTTAAGATAGAATTTTTAATAACAGTTAGATAATAAAATTATTTTAAATAAATAACAATAATAAAATATTTTAAAATTAATATTAAAACATAAAAATAAGAAATAATAATTAAATATATACAATCTATTATAATAAAATATTTAGCATATGATTTAAAATAATTAAATAATAAAAAATTACAACAAATGAATAAATAAATAAAATTAAATACAAGAGAGAATGTTGTAGAAAGTATGTTACCTTTATAAATAAAATTAAATATAAAATATAAAATAAATAACACAATTTAGAATAATATCAATTAACTAAAACTAATGAAAAGTTGAGATATGTAATAAAAAGACATGACTCTTTCAAGTTACAATATAAAAGGGAGGGGAGTTCATTTTAAAAAGACTTAGAAGAAGGGAAGATAGGAGCTAAAGAAGGATTAATAGAAGAGAAAATGAATGAGAAGAAAATAAGGAAGTGACATTTTCAAATGGTTGCAATAATGAAAGGATGTGACTCTTTGAAAAAATGTTCTCATTATGAATTGTTGCAATTCTTTGAAAAGATTGTAATTATGAAGTGTTGTGACTTTTCAAAAGGATTATGATTATGAAAGGTTGTGACCATTCAAAAAGATTGTGATTACGATTGTGATTATGAAGGCTTAAAACTTTTTAGGACATAGATGGAAAAGAAAATAATATTTATAAATTAGCATTGAATAAGAAAAAAAGAATTATAAAACAAGGTAATAAAAAAGATATAATCGCATACCTCTTGGCATATACTTAATGTAAGAAGTAAGTCAACTCAAAAAGGTGGTAAAGGCATCACAAAGGTAGGTATATAAGGTACGTTATATATTAAAAAAATTATTTACATGTGTTTAGATTTTTGTTTATGTAATTCTATTCGAAATATATATTCATTCACAATGATGTTTAAACGATTGTGCATATTTGATAATGGAAATTAACATATGATATTTAATGATTATTTAATGTTATATTTATTAACTAAATATAAGAAGTAATAAATTAAAACTCTTGTAGTGCCAGTGTAGAGACTACACTCATCTCTATATGAATGGCTACATATAAGTATAGGGTTTGAGGTTGTCTCTATATGAATGGATAAGATGGGATAAATGGAACCTCATAGTGCCAGTGTAGGAGGTTGGTACAACCTCATATGAATGGCTATCATGTCAGTGTGAGAGAATAGTACAACCCTGTATGAATGGCTAGATGAGCTTGTAGTGTTAGCATGATAGATTAACATAATCTCCATTTGATTAACACCATAGAGATTGGTATAGTTCCTATATTGTCAGTATGTGAGATTGTTGTAATCTCCATTTGATTGACATGACTAGGACTAGTATATCCCCATGTGCTAGATTATTTTGATGTTGTCAACATATGCATATGTGATTGGCCTTGGATAGAGGATGCCCCATCCAAGAAGAACCTTAAGGGGTGCACTCTAGAGAAGAAAGTGGAATAACTAAAGGTTAGTAAACCCAATTTGGAGATGTCTTAAAGTTGGGGTTAGGATAGACGGTAGAATACTATAATTAGACTTGTTATTGTTTAATTCTAACATTGATTTTATAGGTATTACTTGTCCCAAGCTAACCCTAATGGTGAGGATTTTATAGTGGTATCAGAGCATGATCCTGCAATTATGTAGGGTAAAAGAGGATATATGAAAATATTTATAAGACAAACTAATATAGAAAGTCAATGGAGATTGGAAGAGGTTCAATCATATCCATAAAAACAACCTAAGATTTTGGACTATAAGATGTGCATCTTTCAAATCAATGGAAGAAATTAATTGCTTGAGGACAAGCAATTTGAGGAAGGGTGGACTTCCATGTCCCCATTTTAAGATAGAATTTTAATAATAGTTAGATACTACAATATTATTAAATAAATAACAATAATAAAATCATTTTAAAATTAATATTAAAATACAAAATAATAAATAATAATTAAATATATATAATCTATTATTAATAAAATAATATTTAGTATAAGATTCAAAATAATTAAATAATAATAAAATTACAACGGATGAACAAATAAATAAAATTAAATACAAGAGAGAATATTGTAGAAAGTATATTACCTTTATAAATAGATTTAATATTGAATTATAATAAACTTAAAATCATAGTTACACCGCCCTAGGGGACGGCGGAATGGCAGAAGGGGGGGACAAGTTTCCGAGACGGGGGGGACAGAGGGGCCTTAATTTGGGGACGGTGGGGGATGGCGAGGCGATGGTGGCAGGGGACTAGTGAGGTTGTATATACTATACATATGGTACTTGAAATGCTAGTTATGAAAAGATGTATTGCAATATAAGATATAAAGATGTAAAAGAGATAATACTTGAACATTGCAGTGAATTGGAACATCGAACATTGAACATAAATAGTCAACACTGGGAGGACCCCCATCCTGGGCGGAGGTGGCAAAATCTAGTGACATCACTAAGGGCGGGGGAACGGAGTCCCCAAATCCTCGGTGCGTCCCCGTCTACAGGACATGGGGCAAATAGTGGGGGACATATCCTTGGGTTACTATGCTTAAAATAAATAACTAAATAAAGATTACAATATAAAATAATACAAATTAACTAAATCTAATGAAAAGTCAAGAGATATGTAATAAAGAGATACGACTCTTTCAAATTAAAATATAAAAGGGAGCAAAGTTCATTTTAAAAAAGAAAGAAGAGGGGAAGATAGGAGTTAAAAAGGATTAATTGAAGAGGAAAAGAATGAGAAGAAAATAAGGAAGCGACCTTTTCAAATGTTTGCAATAATGAAAAGATGTGACTCTTTGAAAATGTTGTAATTATGAATGGTTGTCTCTTAGAAAAGATTGTAATTATGAAGTGTTGTAACATGTGTAACCGAGGTCGGACCTTGCTGCCCAATTTCAAGTTCGGGTATGTGCAAGCCTAGATTCGCATCCAGGTTCGTTGAAAGTCCGTGTAGGGTCCGGATTTCGAAATGTGGATTCTCCTAGGTCCGCTCTGGAGCGAATCCAAGAGGACCCGGGGCAATAGGGTCTAAAATGTGAAATAAAACAACTTAAAAGAGTGTTTTTTTCAATGTTATTTTTATGTAACCTTAAAAGAAACCTAATAAAAAACATCACTTGTCTAATCTCTCATGTCAAGGAGGATAATATAGCAACATCTAGGACTAGTGGAACTGGTTTGGGTTCCAATGATGAGGATCTAGATATAGTTGCAGTAGGGGGTGAAGCTATTGATCCCTCATTTTTTATGACCCATTTGACCCTTGAAGGGCATTTGATACTATGATCATTTATAAATTACTAAACACTTGTCATTTATCTTTATGTTTCAAACTATTATTTGATGAGCTAGCCTATGTTTTGCAATTTAGTAATTCAACGTATGATTTTCTTCACAATCATGAAGATAGATGACTGAGCAAGTATTTAATGTTTATCTTTGACATTTGGCATTAATCAATGATAGAGCAACATATATTCATGTTGTAAAATTACTTTGTTTTGCAATTATGCAACATATATATAGACACACCCACACTCATGAACCCACACACGAACGAGAACTCGAACCTGAATCCGTCGCCGAACCAAAATCGGCAACTTAGGTTATGACTTTTCAAAAGAATTATGATTATGAAGGGTTGTGACCATTCAAAAAGATTGTGACTATGAAGAGTAGGAACTTTTTACGACATAGATGGAAACTAACATAATATTTATAAATTAGCATTGAATAGGAAAAAAGAAGATGAATTATAGAACAAGGTAATAAAAGAGATACAATCGCATACCTCTTGGCATATATTTAAGGTGAGAAGCAAGACAACTCTAAACGGTGGTGAAGGCATCATAAAGGTATGTTATATATTAAAAGTTTTATGTGTGTGTGTGTGTGTTTATATTTCTATATATGTAAACTCTATTTGAAATAAATATTCATTCAAAATTATATTTAAAGGATTATAATATGATATTTAATGTTAGATTTATTAACTAAATATAATAAGTAATAAATTAAAACTCTCATAGTGCAAATGTAGGGACTACACGCATCTCTATACGAATGGCTACATAGTGCCAAAGTATAGCCAAAGGCACTAGGAGCAACAAGCGGGCATATATTAACCAAAATCCACCAAAAAGTGGACGGTTGGAAAAGAAGATGGTTGTCCAATGAAGGCAAAATAACTACGGTCAAATATGTTCTTTCAGCTATTCCTAGCTACCAAATGGTTGTTCTTCCCCTCAAATCTTCTAGCAAAAATAAATTAGAGGCCCACATTAGAAACTTTTTTTGGCAAGACTCTTCAGAAAAATTGCTCTTATTAAATTGGAAATTATTTGTAAATCTATTAAGAGTGGCGGTCTTGTTATTAATAACTTGTCCTGGCAAAACTCAATTGTAGGAGCTAAACTTGTTTGGAATCTTCTTAAAGATCCTAATAGGAAGTGGACGTCCATTCTTCTAAATATATATGTTGTCAATGTTGATCCAATACATGTGTTTAGGGCTCGTAATCACCTGAAAGGGTCGAGAATTCGGAACTTCATTAAATATTGTATCCTTGTTATAAATGAGAAATTATCTTGGGATGTAGGTGACGGGGAAGATGCTCTTTTCTAGAAAGATTCTTGTGAATTCAGAGGTAAAAAAACCAAGCAATTATATAACCAAAGATAGTAATGATCGACTAGGTTGGAGATGGAAAGACATTAAAGATACCCATTTAACAGAACACCAAAAAGAGACCTTTGAGATAACTACTTCGAGAAGAATTTTTTCTATTAAGAATAAGTCGGATAGACTGTTTTCAGTTGGTTCTAAAGATGGGAACTATAGGGTCAAAGATGGCTATAAATTTCTATCTTCCTCCCTAAATTCATCAGCTTCATCTCTTCCTATTAATCTTTGTTGGGATAGGAATTGTGCCCCTAAGCCGATACCTTTTATGGGCACCTATGCAAAAGAAAATTCTTATTGCAGAATGGTTCAAAAAAGGGACTATCTATGAGGTTCCATCCAGATGTAGTCTGTGTAAAATGGATGAGGAATATGTTTATCGCATTCTTCATCATTGTCCTTATGCTAGGGAATGTTGGCTCGAAATCTGTGCAAAATTAAATTGGTAATCCGTCATTCATAACGATCTCATTGAACACCTTCTGCAATGGCCAACAAAGCTCCATAAAGGATTTTATGAGAATATTTAGAAGATTGTTCCTTCTATAATTACTTGGGAATAAAGGAAAGAAAGGAATAGGCATACCTTTCAAAACAAAGAAATGCCAATTAAGTCACTAACCAATAAGATGAAGCTAGTATTGTCAAAATTTTAAATAAAAGAATAAGTAATCAAAATCATTTAATGGGTATCTTCTCTAATGTGGATGGCATCATTCGTAAAAATTGTTTTCGATTAATTATCCCTTCTCAATGTGGGAAAGGTGATCCTATCAACAAGAAAGAGAGAGAGGTAACTGTAAATGGACTCCTCCTAAGCCTTGGTGGTTCCAGCTAAATTTTGAAGGGGCCTCTAGGGGCAACCTAAGAAAAGAAGGTATGGGTGTGTTGTCCATAACCATGAGGGTAAGGTGTTTGCCAAATTAGCTAAATCACTGTTGGAAACAACCACTAATATAACAGAAATTGAGGCAATAATTGAAAGATTAAAACTTAGTAACTCTCTAGGTATTACCAAACTGGAAATAGGAGATTCATAGATTATTATTAATGCATTAAGGGTGGGTATAACACCTAATTGGAAAATCAAGTCATATCTAGAAGTAGCATTAGATTTGTTAAAATATTTTGAGGGTATTGAATTTAAGCATATACATCGAGAAGGCAATACAGAGGCTAACAAAGGAGCAGACGGTGTAACTTTAAGTTAAAGTTTAAATCTTGCTTAATCTACTAATCTAGATTCTTCATTTATTTTATCTCTCTCAATCTAATCTCAGTGATATACTTGATGATTAGCTTATTCAAAATCTCCCTATAATCTCCCCTTATTTAGAAGATAATAAAACTAAAAGGTCGTGTTTTTATGTTTTAAGTAACCCTTAGATAATGTTTCAAATCTAAGTATTAATATAACATATTTTACTTTGTCCTGTGTAAGGAAAAAGTTTCAACCTTTTCATTAAGTCAATCACGAGCCAAAAGATAGTAAAAGTATTATCTCAATCTTTATCCTAGGAATATTCTCAAGCTCCAGAATGATATATCTAGTTTCGGATTATGATCAAAGCAGACTAATCTAAGGGCTCTATGGATAGAGTTTCATTTTCAAGCATACAAGGGTCAGTGGATAGTCAGCAATAGTCAGCCATAAGTTAGTGTAGATTGTGCCATTTGAGGTTAGATTAGCATCAATCATAGTCTTTTTGCCAGCCCTTATGGCCTTTGTCGATTCTATATCATGGTGAGATTAATCTCAATATAATAATTCTATTAATTCAATCAATCGGTATCTATGCCTAGCACAGGTTTCTAAATATAATCATTGACTCTTCCCCATGCAGAGGTCTTTTAATTTGCAAACATGTGACCTTTAAGAGTTATTTTATTCATCATTAATTTCAAAACGAGCCCCTTACCTCTTCATTGATTACAGCAGCATTAATCAATGTAGCAATCGGCTTAGTTTAGGATCGATAGAATATTATGTATCATTTAGATTCATAAGCTCTACTATCAATATTAGCCCCTTCTTTGTTTCTTATATCACATGATTTGGTCATATAGGCCAATATGTGTAACACACCTCATTAGCAGAGGTCAATATTGTTGAAGTCTCAAGGACCTTTTTTTTTTTTTTTTGATTGATAAGAGGCTGAAGCCAAGTTTAATTATTATTACTTGGTGTGATTAATTATTATGGTTATTTGTTAAGCTTGAGTAGATTTGAACCCAAGACCCCCCATTTAAAAGGCTCACAATTTACTGTTGTGTTATAGGCTCTTGCCTCTCAAGGACAATTATTATTACTGCCATCTTGGGATATTAAATCTTACTCATTATAGGCGTTGGTTAATAATTAACGATTGTATTTCTAGTCTAAAACTTTCTAGATCATTCCCAACTTTTATCCTTTTATATCTCGGCTCTATATTACTCAATGCTTTATCCTCTTTTGGGTATTGATCTCCATACCTCACTAGATTACAATGGATACTGCAATTGTTCTATTCCACTCACAAGAAAATAGGATTGGCGTTTTTAGGCTCGGTAAACAAGAGAGATGGGGTAGTATTTTACAAGTTCCAATTGACTTGGTGTGGAAGGCGATGAATAGAGTGTTGGGAGAAAAACAATTTGATTATAGCCATACATGGAGAACAACCAGTGAGGTTATTGGGTGCTTTATTGCTTGTTTTATACACGCTAGTGTCAACCAGTGGGATACAGTGACTGTGTGAGTTCATATTCTACCGGGCATGGATGAAGAGACTCCACAATGCGGTTTTTAATATCAATAGCAGATTAGAGATCCCTTATCCGGAAGGGTATATGGATTGGCCCATCAATAGTCCTAAATTAGCCAAAATCCCTAAGCGTCCTATTATGACAATCAGGGACACTGTTTTATTTGATAAGGCATAGTCAAGAATGGTGTCTAATGTGCATTTCCTTCGCAGATGGTGCAATGTGATCAAAGAGAGGAACAACCAGTGGCTGGAGCCTTTAATCAAGAAAGCCTTTAATCATATTCTTGATTGGTCAGCCAATCAGTCACCCTTTTATATTCCAAGCATAACTTTGCTTTTGCCTATTATATAAGCTACTATCAGATCAATGTTTAGCATAGGTCCCATTTTTCAACAGGTCCAAGAATGGAGACAATAATAAAGCTTCGTGGGCCTGCTGCACAGATTGCATTTGAAGGGCCTGTCACTGGTATGATGGTCAAACATATGCTTATGTCCTCCCATTTTCTGGTTATCAGACAAGTATTTAGAATTCTTGGGAAAGAATTCATTTTCAATATAGATCGATATAGAGTTCCTTCAGATATTGCGTCATTGTTTGTAGCAAATGGCACACATGGAGTTTGAAAAATACGGAATATCAATAGAATTATTATGCAGAAAGTTATTTAAGAGTGTTTATCTAGGAGATTTGGAGAAGGTATTAATTAATATTAATGAAGAGTTCATGATTCCCACACCTTGTAACTACGACTTAAATCTGATTGGTAGAAATAACCTTCCTATATTCCCCATTGTGTTCACTGCGGATCATAAGAGGTTTAGGAAATGGAACCAGTCATTAGAAGGAATGAAGATTTTCTGATGCATTTTCTCCATGTTAGATTCCCACCTTCCTTTGGTTGGATTGACTGCTTTATGGATGAAGACCAGGTTGGTTTGTGGGAGACTATAGATACCATTAGTCTTGAATACATAAAGCCAAACAATCCTTTAGATGAGCTATCTGATTCTAACGTTACTCCTTCTCCTTAATATGGTATCCAAGCTTTATGGATATCTTGTTAGGATATTAATGATAAACTGGGTAAAATCCCTATTGAGCTGCAATTCCAAGGGTGAATGCAAATTTATTCATGTTTTTTAGCATTGTTACTAGTAATGTGCTATAATTTTCTTTTATTCCAAAAATGCAGTTTTGAAGAAATGAGTAGCTCTATGTCATTGATATTTCTAATCATGTACATTTGAATTATGATAACAATAGTGCTGATCTCTAAGAGATCCTCAATTACTTCTGTTCAAATACTTTTGTTTAGTAGGCACATTTAACTAAAGGAATATTACACTTCTAAACAATTAATCTTATTTTTGACATATTATTGAACCAAGGAATTTAAACAAATTATAATATGCATAAGAAGACTAACAATAGATCTTAGACAATGTTTGAGTTGTAGGAACTGCAGGTAAGGACAATACGACTTGACATTGGAAGATTCAACTAGGATTCTCAGATGTGGAATACGAAGATGTCTAATTATTCATTATCAATTAATTCTAAAAGATTGTAAGGGCAACACCAAAGATACCTACCCAAATCTCTTATCTTTGGTGCCTTATTGAGATGGGTCATTGTATTTTTTTTTGTTTCTATATATCTTGGCTTTTGGGCCTTTCATCGATCAAATCAAAAATAGCATCATTCAGATAAATTGATAATATAATATCCCTTGATCTGCTGATAACATACATGCATATATATACTAATTCATCCTTGCTTATATTAATACATATACACAGATATATTAGGCAGATCGTTATATTATCATCCTCTGAATTTGTTACCCTATCTCCAAGTATATCTGTGAGTTGCTGTTGTTTTATTGTTTGCCTTTAAGAGTGATCGAGTTATGATCACATGATCGGGTTATGTGCATATTCAAGTCTGATTAATACCCTTGAAGATCGGCAATCATTTAGAGGTTTGTTCAAACAAAATGATTAATCACCAATTGGTTATCATTCTGATTTGCATTAACCAATAGTTGCCAATGTAGAGGCATGTGTTGTGTGGACATGTCTCCTCAAGGTCTACCCAACACTTGCCCTTTTTTGCACCATATTTATAACCAAACCTGATCGGGTAAAAGAGTATAGTAATCAATTAATGCTCTGTGATTCTAGATCAAATATCATTCAGAACTGAAATTCATAATCAGCTTAGTGTAGTGTGGATATATGCTCCCAGACGCTGAGCCTGATCAAGGTCGACTGTCTTCAGGGTTTATAAGTTTTTCTTCTACTTTGTGCAAATTATTTGTGGTGAATTCAGCTCTAGCATTTTAGAGAATGGTAATTTGTATTAAGAAATTCATGATTTACCTTGCGAAGGCGTACTGAATCTGACTGGACTGTTCTTAATGAAGGCTTATACACTCTGTTGTCCAGCTATGGAGTTAGGTTTAAATTTACTTTATTTCGCATCTTAATATTCCTCTTGAGGTTTAGATTTAGTTACGCATTTTCTATGGGTATGTTCAAACAGTATTGTAAATTAAAAAATTCCTTCGGCTTCCCACTCAGTTTTGGGACAGTGCATGAGAGGTTTAGGTTGGTTTTTTACTTTTTAGATGGATCTTATGTGACAGTCTAGATTTTAATTTTTGGTATCTTTATTATTTATAGATTTTGTTTAGGATACTCTAACTATGAAAGTGTTACAAGATGTATTGGAGATAGAATGTTTGAGACAGGTAAAGATCGATTTTGGACTTGACATGGGCATCTGTGACTGAGAAATGGCGACAGATTTATATTTTCAAGATTATTCATCATTGGGAAGGCTCATGTATTTCTGTAAAATATTTATATGTAATTCTGATTGCACTGGGGTATGCCCCTTTAAATTTGTAATAATATAGGACGAATGTCCCGGGCAAGACTGGAGGTTTTCTTTCTCCGTTCTTTCCTACCAGTGCCCGTTTGAACGGAGTAACGCTATGTAATCTTAATTGTGATTTAATATAATTATTGAAGGCCTTGGCCGTTTACCGATTAAAAAAATAAAATAAAAACTCATATCAAGTTCAATACACTGATTTTAATATGTATTTACATGGTATCAGGGCAAAGTCTGGGAGAAATAATCAGAGGAATAAGTGCTAGGCATTGCATTGGTGATTGATGTCATAATAATGTGAGTCAGATTTATTTTATATGATGATGACAAGTCATGCAAACATACAGGTTAATGGGCAAGTCAGTCACAAAGCCAACTGAACAAAATCAGAAATAGACAGAGCCAACTGAACAAAATCAGAAATAGACAGCGAGCAGTGAAGAAAACTGATGAAGAATACAACAAATGTCAACTCAAATGTTTGTCCTTTTGCCAGCCCAATCAGTGACATATTTATTGGATTTCATATTTCAGGGGTTGCATTCTAAATGGTCAGAAAATTCAATCAAAAGACCATAGGAAAGACAGAACCGTCGCGTTTGAAGAAATAATAAGGTGACAAGTCTGAATAAATAATGTTCCATATAAGCATACAGGTTGTTGAATATGTCAGGTCTTATACTCCAAGCCAATAATCTAACATCTGCTCTGTCTAAAGGAGTTCATTTATCGGAATAATACGACTGCAGCAATTTCAAATGATACTAATACTTGCATAAAAATCTGATGTGGTTGCCATTTTATCAACAGGGAGCGATGGGAACTGGAAACATGGTTTTAATTGTTAAAATATCGATTCAGTTTGTAATAGGTTGGAAGTTGTGGCAGTTGAAGGACGCGATGGACAAACAGTTGACCAGTTTTTCCAACCGAATTAACCCCTTCTTCAGATGTAATAAAATCTATAAATTTTGGGTTCTTGTTTGAATTTTAAAAAAAAAAGGGAAATTTGAAGAAGTCTGACATAACTGCAGAGAGGATGTGAATGTCCTCGAAAGATAAGAAGTGAAAGAGATTAATGCTGAATAAAGGCTTATTGTGAGTTTAAAAAGTATCTTTCCCAAAAAAATCTCTGTTTGTGTAAAGTACTGTGTATGAACATGGACAGATGCAGAGAAGTATATAAAGTTCAGAATTTGCATAAAAGTTTCTCAGAATTTCAGGAAAGGGGTCAGAGATGCAGTGCAGATGATCTGGTCAATAACAACAACCTGTAGACTCTATGATTGTTTGTATTTCAATACATGTTTTCTGAGCTATATATCTTTAGCATTCAGTTGGTGTAATTCAAGAATAATCAGAGCGTCTTTATCTTGCAAGCCATTAATCACGGTAATGAAGGCAAAATGAGAATTCCAATCTTTATCAGAGGATTTACATTTGACATTATCATTGCAAGGTTCTGTGGTTGACATATAAAATATGGAAACATGGATTAGACAACATCAATCATAAATTAAAGAAACATATGTACGTCAAAGGCATGAGGTCAGTGGTTACAAATTAAACTTTAACGCAGTGTCTTGCATTTAAAGACATTCCTGAATACACAATATGCGATGTCATCTGTATTTAACATTGGATGCAATAAATGAATTCGGCAATGATGATATATGCAGCATATGATTATATTCATGGACAACAGAAAAATAATAATGAGATAAAAATCAATTCATGACAATGATGAGTAAAGCAAAAGGAGACAGCAGAAATTGACAGGGAAAGAGCCGATTTATTTTCCAAACAGTCAGCAATTCCATGACATTGACACCAGATGAGCCGTGGAGCCGAGCTAAGTGAATCACCAATGAGATGGCGATTATGCACTGGCAGTACGTTGTCGATAATATTGTTATATTGCAGAGCAGCTCAGAAATGAATATGCAAATGTGTTATTACCCTTGAGAATCATGAAGATCTCCTCCCATGTAAAGTCCAGACGCAAGGATAGGGAAGACTATCATATTGCGTTGAGTATATAAGTGTTGTTGTATGGTGTTGTGTGCTTTGCTGGCATGAAGACACAATGTTTGGGTGCTAAAGTTGCAATTGATAGTGATATGGATTGAAATAAGAAGCAAAAGATCAATTAGAGTCTCGATGAATAATTCTCCAAGAGAGAAATAATTCTTAATGCAAATAGAACAATAATATGTACTCAAAACTACCAACAGAGCACTCATGGCAATGCTTAAGCTAGAATAACACACTAAACTGAATATATACCACCAAACGAACTTGCTTTGCACAGTATATCACTGAGAGAGGGAGCATCAGTAAAGATTCTAAGCATTATAAAGTGCGACTACTTCATATTGAAGTTGAACATTACCACAAGATATCAGTTTTCTAGTTGAAAGGTCGGTCTGATCGCTTCTATTATGTCCTCCCATAGTGCAAATAGACTAAGGTTCTGAGATTAATTAAAAACAATATAAGAGTGGCAATTTTACATCGGGGGGAGGGGGATAATAACCAATGTTCCATTCCCATTGTTTGACAAATGATTATATGGAGTCATTTTCTGATTTGATGCATATGGACCTTCATTGGAGCAATTTGCATCAAGAATGTTGATGGATAATCTTATGGGAAAAGAAAAATGGTGCATTAGGAATGCTACCGAGGCATTATAGAGGACTCAATCTTAGGACAGTAATTCCAAAGTGGGTTTTGGATCTTAGTAATATGTTGATCATGCTAGAAGATGTGAGTCTAGTAAAGAAAATTATCTTTCTATGACAAGAGGGACCAGCTAGAGGATCTGATTCAATTTATCTTCGAGGATAGATATATACTTATATGCTTGCAATCATGGGACTAAGTTGATGGCTGAAACATTTTCGAAGAAGAGGAAAAGAGCATTTAGAGGGACTCTGAAATTACATTAGAAGCAACCTTGGACGAGGAGGTCTGGAGGTTGACGAATGTACTTGGAGCTTTAGGAGGCCAAATTAGCATGAATGCCTGTTGTAGCCAAATCTAGGGATAAATCCACAGTTTATTACATTTGCTCATGTTACTATGGAATCAGACAAATATATTTGTGTATGGGAAGTTGCTCTTGTAAACAACATTGTGCTCATTAAATTAATAAATCATGTGCTTGATGATGAGTCCATTGGAACAAGATATTTTCTATGATTGGAGTATATGAACAGGACATGCCTCTGCAATAGAGGGAGCAGCTTAAGGATCTACATCTGTTGACATCAAATAATATTTGATTCAGAAGGAGTACACCATGTCAAGATGGTGTCTCTAACTTTCAATTGGGGTAAATAATCACTGAAGAACAGACAATAGACATTCTCCCCAAGCCTCATGCTAGAGAGAAGTTATGTGTACTTCTGGGACAAGCTTGATACGTTAGAGGATGAAGCCTTAGCTGAAAGGAACTAAAGCATCAGTGATCTATTATTTGTATCCTTGCATATTCTTTCCTTCGAGAGAGAAGTTTGAGGTGAAAACCATTGCTTTCACCCCTATGGATTGATCCATAGTGGATCCACCCTCTAATATGGTTCATGGTGGATGTCATGTGTGCGACGCAATGAAAACACCATGTGAGAGAATCTGTGGTGACTCTAGGTAAAATCTTATATTGTCATGTGTGTGACTCCGTGACTTTATGGGTCCCCCTATGTACATTATTGAAAGGTGACGATCTTTCAGATAATATACGCTCGTATCTAACATTGTAAGGTGACGACTTTACAATGATTAGTTCTCTATCATGATGAATATCATGTGACTTGATATTCGTGGACATGTCATGATAGTTAGTATCTCTTGAACATTTTGATAGATATCATGAGACTTATATCAATTGTAGATCATTATGATCTTTATGAGATAATCACAGTGGACATTATGTGACGTAATATCCATGGATATGCCATGCTTTGTTGTGGTAGACATCATGAGAAGTAATGTTAGTGCACATATCACAACATGGATATATATAAGAAGAATGTCATGTGACTTGATATTCTTGAGCATATTATATCCTTAAATATCACAAGTTAGGTGATATCTCTTTTCACAGTAGAAGAGCCTATTGTGATGAACATATACTTTGTTAGATTCTTTATCTTCCCTAGCTAAGAGGGAGTGTTGATGAATAGCGTTGTTCAAATAAATTGATAATATAATATCCCTTGGTCTGCTGATAAAATACATGCATATATGTACCAATTCATCCTTGCTTATATTTATACATATACACAAATATATTATGGAGATCATTATATTATCATCCTCTGAATTTGTTACCCTATCTCCAAGTATATCTGTGATTTGTTGTTGTTCTATTGTTTGCCTTTTATAATGATAGAGTTATGATCGCATGACTGGGTTATGCGCATATTCAAGTCTGATTAATACCTTTGCAGACTGGCAATCATCTAGAGGTTTGTTTAAACAAAACTAATCATTAATCACTGATTGGTTATCGGTCTGAATTGCATTAATCAATAGTTGCAATGTAGAGGCATGCATTGTGTGGACATGTCTCCTCCTTGAGAAGCCACGTCCCCCCAACACTTGCACTTTTCACACCATATTTATAACCATACCTGATCAGGCAAACGAGTATAGTAATCAATTAATGCTCTGCTCTTCTAGATCAAATATCATTCAGACCTGAAACTCATAATCAGTATTTCTAAATATTGATTAGACTTCACCTTCAACTCATATTAAGTTCAATACACTGATTTTAATATGCATTTACAATATGAACTGAACTGAAAACTGAAAAGAACAACATATTCGCTCTTTAAAAAAGTCTAATAACATAATAGAAGCCTTTGGACAACAGCTAACATTTGGTTGGATATTTAGTGTGAAAATATGTGCCCTAGAAAACTATAAACTAAGACCAGCAATGAAACTCACAATTGAGTTCTGATTCCAGAAACAAAGGGAAACTCCTCAAGAACAACTGCAAACTGGGAGAAGCGTTTCGAAATTGTCAGAAACGTTACCAAAAGTGTTTTTGCCCACTCTAGGACTTTCCAACAGTTTACAGGACAGAAATGCATTGGAATGTGAAAAAACAACATTCCAAATTTTAAAACTTAAAACCTATGTATGTGAGGCTGTAGATTATACCCACCAGTAAAACAAATTGCAGAAGAGTCACTATACCCAGTGCACTATCATAAATACAAACAGAACTCTAGAGGCAAGACCAAGGAAACAGGTTTGTCATCCATGTGCCATTGAACAGAAGAGTCAAAAAAACGTAGACAATGACAAATACAATAATATTCCTTTAATAAAAGGCAGTACACTACTTGTGATAAATCGCATCTTGTAAAATGTTTAAGTGTCAGAAATTTCAACCAAAGAAAAAAGATGAAACCAACATATATGGAAAAAATCATCAAGAACACTTGCAAACTGGCATAAAAGTTTCTTAATTTGTCCAGAACCATTACAAAGTTTTGGGTCCATCTGTGGGACTTTCCATCCTTCTTGGGTAAAGGAATGTTTCAGAATCCAAAATTAAAAATTGATTTTCCAGCTTGAGAAGACTTTAAACCTCTCTGACCTCTCTTTGAACAGCCCCCTCCAAGGTGAGCTCACATTCCAACCTCTCCTTGGACACCTATCCAGGTTGTCCTAAGTTGTGGTATCTCAAAAACATGCTCTTTCCTTGTGAAATTTCATGAACTCACCCCTCTTCATGATTCTTATTTGTTCCTCAAAAGACTTTGACTCGACATTTTCATGCTCCAACTTTATCTCATGGTTAAATCTTGCCGTGCATTTTCATCTTGATTCCAATCTCTATCTCCCACCATCCTATCCCAGTTTCAACTTCTCACTTTCCCATCATACTTCCACTCTCTTGGTGATAGGATCTAGACTTGGATCAACTTTCACTCAATACCTCAAAGTCAACCACTCCTATGACTTACAAAAGTGTTGGATTCCTCGCTAATAACTCCACTCTACTTGATTGGTTTGATGCATAGGTGGACAAAAGTTGCTCAAACTCATCTTACTGAGCTGGAGACTACCAAAACTGCCACTAAACTAAAGCAAACTAAGACACCTACTCCTGCTACCAGGCAGAAGAAGGGGTGGGGGGTCCCCACTTGCAATGGGGCAATGGCGTGAAGACCTCACAACAGACCCCATGGGACTTCCTTATCATTTATATTGAGAAAAAGGTTATACTTTTACTTTTTCAAATAAATACATAAGCAGATAATCTCAAAATATATTTGTTGTGTATTAATATTGACATGAAATCTAACCATCATGAACATAGATAGAACACAAGATATATATGTGGAAACCAGTATAGGAGAAAACCACAGAAAATCTGGCTTCTTTGTATGAAAAACTTCGTGTACAAATTACTAGGTATCAACAAACTAGAGGCACCAACCCCTGATTCTACTCGTGAGCATCAACTCACTAGAGACACCAACCTCTCATTCAGTTGAAGGCACCAACACCTCATTCAAACTTCCACCTTAGTAATGTTGCTTATTCAACTAATGATGGAACACCCTTTTGTTTAGACCTTTGCTATGAATCTCTTTCAAATTCTTCCATAAATCAGCTATCAAGTTTTCTTCAAAATCTGCCGTAACATCTTCTTCAAATCTGCAATTAGATTATCACACATCTGTCATAAAGTGATCACAAATTTGTCATATAAATCTGCCATAAAATTCCTTATATCCTTCTCATCAATTCTTTAATTTGGATCATAATTCTGCTTCAAGATCTTCATCTAATTCCTTCTCCTCTCAACCTGTGTATGTACTGATTTGTTTTCATCTTCTACACTGACAACACTCTCTAACTCAGAAATTTATCACCATATATATCCTCATCACTTTATGTTCCTATCACTTTCTTGCTACATTTGCATCCTGATGATGGATCACGTTGTGGGACCCAAAATGTTGATGAGCAAAAATTCTCACACAATCAAACCCAGAAATGATAGCAGCACTATCGTGGATTGTGGAAATCTAATAGATCTAATCTGACATCTTTGCTAATGAAACATTTCTCACACCACGTGGAATAATTAATCATACCATTTAATGATCTAGAAACTGATCGCTTCCTCGCATGTCTTTACATATAGTCAAATGTTGTTTAATATCTTCATCCCTTCTTTTTGTAATTAAATCATTATATTCAAAGTCATTATCCCATCACTACTATTTATGAAGCAATTATTTTGCTATCACAGCTTTTCTTATAATCTTTAACTTAACAAATCGAACCTTTTCATCTTCTCATAGTAATCATTGTTTATTATATAGATGAGGCACTGACTTCTTTGCTCTCACAAACCACTATGGATACAAACAGGTGTCACCTTTTGAAATAAGTAGTTCTATCAACAATTGGTTCACTTCTGTATACCCCGTAGGGGATATTTGAATAACCAAGCACAAGTCCTCCAATCTTCACGTATTCTTTTGTATTGCTCTCTTCCGCACTCATTGCCACTCTGGCCCACAGTAGGTAATGACTCAGACCATAAACTGTTCATCTGTCCTCAAGACTAGTGGTCTGCTATTCTTCTTTATACTCAGGTTAAAGATTAATTGTGTCCAGCATGCATGATCAATCCTTGTGTACTTAGATGCCCAAATGAGGCAACTAAGCCCACAACAATAATCTCTAATGTTGACTGTTGTCGTGAATAAAGTCTCAACGCCAACAAAATGCTCAATTCCTCGGAAATGTGATTAATCCTTTTAGCTCCAACAATAATATATATATAAACCCCATACACTTCACAATAGTTAAGTCCAATCCAATATTTGCCTGATAGAAATAAACTTTATTATTTCACTGAAATCAGTCACTTCAATCATCCAATTGCAAGGATATATTTGTGCACCACATCATAGTTGTCAGTAATATGTCTAGCAATATTAAACAAGGCCCTTCAATAATGCTCTTTATTATTCTCGCAATAAAATATGAATGCTCCCTTTAAACTGAATCAATACTTCATACTGCTATGCAAGTAGGCCCACAAAAAGACGGGTCCCACAATAAATTATCGCTAATTTAAAAAGCTTGGTCATTCTTAATTCATAGCCTACGTTTAATCTTATTTAGCCATTTTAATTCGTAATTTCTTAAACATCTTTTTTTCATTACATTGATCACTCCTTGTGATTATATCTACTCTAGTTGTCATTCTCATGTTGCAAACTCTTTGTGACAATATGTTCAAAGATCTCCAGTTAGTTCATTTTACATCAATGATGACTTCCAGAACTGTATACCGTTGACATCATTAAAAATATTACTAATAATCTCATCCATTCATCAATGTTTAGACAAGTAGATCCTTGATATGATGTTGACATTAATGACAACATTTCCAGCAATATACCATGAGGAGGCATGCATAGAAGGTGACCCCAACACTGTTCCCCTACTTGTAGCTCCCTCAATCTCTGTATCATGGCCGAACACAGCAGCCAGACAGTATAAACATGCATCATATCTTATCCTAACCACATATTTCCTATGTCCATTATATTAAGCCAAATCATAGATAATGAATCTGCAATATATCTATTACACTGTGAAAGATAATCATAAACAGTAATGTTTTCAATTCAGAAGTATGACACAGTATGCATGTGTGTGTGTGAGTGATATAGGCAGTCATGTACAAGTATTACACAGTTTACACATAATTCAGTAAACAGCAGTCACAAATAGATTCACTATGCCATGTATATATACTGGGATACTTCCAATGTCCCTTATTAGGCTTAGTGATTACTGGTTAACCCAATTCTAATATTTATGTCCAAGCCATGGATAAAGATACAACAATTAAATCAAAGTAAAAGAATTATTCATTCATTTAATCCAACTAAGTTATCTATGTATATTTATTGACATCTATACTGACCTTATTACCATTCCAACTTGCAGAAGGAAGGAATGGGTGGTGCCTAGAGACCAAATACAATGGGTTCCCTCAAAGTTTACAGGTGCACATCTGTAACCTTTCTTGGGACTTGCCCTCGAGGATTCCAGGATGCTGACCCTTACTCTGTCTTGGAACTAATGCCATTGCTTCGATTTAGACAAACCCCTCCTTGGACACACCTCTGTCCTTCTCAGATTAAAATAATAGTAAGGCTGAGTTTGATTTTTTGAGTCTCCTACATATTACTCTTTATTTCCTCTCTGATACTTCCCTTACAAGATATATAACATAGGCTAATACTTTCCTAATACTATATATAAATATATATATATATAAATATATATATATATATATATATATATATATATATATATATATATATATATATAATTTCTTACTATTTATTAATTCACATATAATATATATGTCTGAATATTATTATCAAATATCTTAATATCTATTACCAGTCACCTCCATTATATGTATGTGTGTGTGTGTGTGTGTACATGGATTATAAATATATTTATTATAATATTTAATCCTCTTGTCTGATCCTTATGCCTTCCTTATGTTATTTCACTGATTACTCCCTTAATACTGATTTAATCTGTGCTGTTGAATTTCCAGCGATCTCCAAAACTTAATTGATAGAGTGTGATGTTCGATGGAATGATTTCTTATGCCCTTTCTGCTTGCTAACTTGGATATATTTATATCTTGGAATAGGAAACTCATGACCTTCCCAGCAGCATCCCTTCTTAATCGCACCTCTCCTAAATTAATTTTTTTATTACCTTTGACTTAATCCCACACTTTGGTAAAGAATTACTCACTTGCTGTCAGGATTTTGTTTATGGAAAACAATATATATGTAATCGCCGGCTGCCTCAATTACTTCTTTACTGGGTACTATAGATTGTTGTTTTAGTTATTGTTCATTATTAGAGTTGCTGACATTGAGTGTCTTAATTCAATGTCTTTAGCACCTGAAATAAGCTATGCATTTAGTGATCAAGTAAAGTTATGACTAACAAAGCATAACATGTTTCCTTTTAGAACATGTATAACAATTAGAAGGTAAGTTAGACAAACGGATTTGTGTCAGAACTTGTCCCCTCTAATTTGGGATTCTCTTGTAAAGTGTACCGCTGCTAGCATCTTTATACATGTCCTAAATGAAATATATTCTCACAGTAGCATCCAATGATCAACTGAAGTTTAGAAATGACTCTTCATTTATATTTCATAGTTATATCGTATTTTATAATTATGTTTGATTATCATCTTTTGTTATTATTATTATTACATTTTATTTCAGACTAGGGGACATCACAATTCTCATACCAGAAATCGCAGGTTATATAAACAAACTACTATATGTCTTTACTTATTACCAATGTCTGTCTTTAAATTCTTCCTTCGATAATTTTGAGGGAATGTGTCCAACTTTCCTTCTAAATTTTGCCAGATGGAAAAGGGTTGCATTCTAAGAGACATGTCTCCTTAGATCGCATCTCCTCATAACCTGAGTATATTGATTTGACATGCAAATCGTAACTATTTATATTTAAGGGACATTGGTTTAAGCTTTAAGTAATTGCTGTTCTGCACACTTGGTCGAAATTTTTGATGGATATCTTTTAACTGCTGCCCTTATCATTAATTATGGCTCATTGAAAAACTACTAATATGATTAGTATAATCACTAGTTTATGTCCATGCTAATTTATCAACTACCTTTGATAATGCTTAACAGTTGTTGCTGATAACTAGTTCTTAATAGTTGTCAATAACATTAATCTTACTCAATGCTTGTCTGTTGATGAAGAATGGTGGTGATGAGTAGATGCCACCAATCTTTTGCTTTTTGATGTATTTGTTTCACCCCAACTATGGATGTAATATCCACTGCTGTATTTTAGTTAGAAAAAAATTGCACAACACTGAAGGGAATTTCGTCAAACAGTTGGACTATAACCAGCACTGGATAAATTATGTGTTACTGTTCAGCTTCTTACAATCAATTGAAGATTCATACCAAGAATATATCAAACAAGATGATAATGTATTCAATTTAAATGGACCATAAAGCAGTTCACACGTTCATTCAACATGTAATTCATATTAAAGAGAACAAATTTCCACAATCCATTATATTGTATGTATACTTCTGGATTCGATTGTGTTATGATTTTTTCATCAACGTTTCGAATCACACTACGTGATCCATCATCAGGGTGAAGAGGAAGAGAAGCAAAACAAAGTAGGTTAACCTACAGCAAAGATTTTTTCATCAACCTACTTTGTTTTGCTTCTCTTGCTCTTCATCCTAATGATGGATCACGCAGTGTGATTCGAAACGTTGATGAAAAAATCTTAACACAATCAAATCCAGAAGCATATATACAATGTAATTCATATTCCAAAGAACAATCAATGGATTCAGACTATAGTAGAAACTTTGGAATTCAGTCAAGTATAATCAGTAGAAAGGAGTGACCATTACAAGTGGGAATGAGATGGTACAGACCGATTATGGTGAATACCACTGAGATCTTAGAATCCAAAACTAACTGTACCTCTGTCCAAACATTGGACACATCACCCAACTGGAACTGCAGAGAGAACCCATGTGAAGAGGACAACCCGACTGTCTACAGCAACTAGGACTCAGACGTGTCCTTGGAGTGATATCGGACCCACGTGAAAGGCAACCCGTGAGCTAACGTCGAGGAGGTGGTTCAAGATGAACTCTCACTACTCCGGAAACACTGTTATATGCCCTTGCATACAACCTACAGCACTCTATCCAAATGCCCAGCTTCCGCATTACACTTGGTGACCTGTAATCTCCAACGAGAGGTGTTAGCAACAACCCGTGGCTTTTGTACTGGATGTGGGGGTGAGAAGTCTGAGATATCAATGTCGTGTTCCAATCTGAAAACCTGAGACGGATTACTTGCAGGATTTGTGGCGTGTTTCCAATAAGAATCTTAACAGCAATATGCTTGCTCTTAGTTCTCAGTCCAATGCTATCCCACTTAACTGGTAAGATTTAAATGTAGACGCCAGGAATACAAAAGAAGACATTAAATTCTCAACCCTTCATGCAACTTGACTGTACTTACTTTCACTTGCTTTATATTCTCCTTTGTCAATTTCTGCCTGGTGTTGTTTGTTTTCCAAGAGGAAGGATTGGGGTGATGTCCAATTTCCTCAAACAACTCGAGGGATTTCGTCCTCAGAGTTTGTCGGTCACATCAAAGCAACCAAGATTTTCAATATATTTGAGTTCATGAAATCTTGTGTGTAAATCCCAAGGCAAGGTCTCTTTTTATAACCTCGAAGTGAGGGGAAAAGCGTTGGAATAAGAGATGTGAGATAAAACAAAAATTTCGTCCTGTAGTCACTTAAGTCACTTTATAAAGTAAATGACTTTATAAACATAAAGTAACTTTATCCTAGTACTTTTAATTTAATAAATGATGTACTAAAGATAAAATTTCCTGTGTGACTGGTAAGCATCCTGACTATTGATGTCATTAATCTATCCAGATGTGGAGATAGATTAACCCAGCGCCATAACACTAGTATGGAGAAGAGGGCATAACAGTCCTCCCTTCCCGGACTTCCCAAATAGCATCCTCATATGGTAAGTCCTTCCAACGAACTAGATATTCCCTGACAGTCCTATTTCGCAGCTTCCTTTCCCTAGTCTCAATCACCTCAGCCGACACCAAAACAAGCTTACCCTCCTCATCAAGTGGAGGCAAACCCTCTGAAAGAACAATCTACTAGCCAATGGCCTTCTTGAGGCATGAGACATGAAATATGTTGTGGATTTGAATGTCACCCAGCAAATCCAACTTGTAAGCAACCTCTCCCACTCTCTTGGTGATGCAATAAGGTCCATAAAATCTGCACTTAAGTTTTTTTGATCCACTTTTCTTCAAGGAACTCTGTCTATATGCTTGTAGACGAAGGAAAACCCTATCACCCAACTCGAAACTCCACTCAGAACGATAACGATCAGCATATAACTTTTGCTGGTTTTGTGCCTGCCGAATGTTATCCCTGAGAGCTCTGAGGATATCCTGCTGATCCAAAATCCAATCTTTGGCCAAGGGCCCCCTGTTGTCCTGCAAGGCTAAATCAATGAAAGATAGGGGCTCGTAACCATAAAGAGTGCGGAAAGGAGTCATCCGAATAAACATATGATATGTGGAGTTGTAGCAATACTCCCCCAAATACAGCCACTTAAACCATGCTCTTTGCTGACCTGCAATGTAATTTCTCAAATAACCTTCCGCCCATTTATTCACTATTTCAGTTTGACCTTTCGTCTATCGGTGATAGCTAGTACTGGGAGTTAACTCTATACCTGTCAATCTACAAATCTCCTACCAAAAGGTGCTGAGAAACCTGTTGTCCCTGTCACTCACAATAGTCCTGGGTAATCCATGGAGACGAAAAACCTCTCGAAAAAACAACTCAGCCACCTGAGAGGCTCACCAATCCGTGGCAATAGCAAAGAAGTGCGCAAACTTAGTCAATTTGTCCACCACCACAAAAATGCAATCTCTACCCTGGGCCCTAGGTAACCCTGTGATAAAATCCATGAATATACTCTCCCACCTTTGAGCTAGAATAGGGAGAGGCTGAAGTAACCTTGCAGGAAAGCCCTGTTCTGACTTGTTCTATTGACAAGTTTGACACTCCCTAACATGTTGCAATACATCATCCTTTAGCCCCTTCCAAGAGAATCTCTCCCTAATCTACCTATAGGTTTTAAAAAAACCTAGGTGCCTGCATCATCTAAGGTGTGCATAATATCCCTTTTTAGTTTAGATTCAGGTTCTAGGTAGATTTTATTCTTGTACCATATAACATCATTCATTACCTTGTACCGATCATCCTGAAGTATACCATCCATAATCTGACATGCACGAGCTTTTTAGAATACTCCACAAACAATTGGGACCTCCGGTCTGCTAAAATCTCGAAAATGGCGCAACACTCTAGCACTGGGGATCTTCCGGAAAGTGCATCAGCAACTATATTATTTTTCCCTCTGACATACTCAACGTCAACATTGTATGCTTGGACCTTACTGAGCCATTTCTGTTGTCTTTCATTCAACTCCTTTTGTTCTAGGAAGTAACGTAAGCTGTTATGATCGATCTTCACTGTAAATTTACTTCCCACCAAGTATTGTCTAAACTTGGCTAAGGCATGCATTATGGCCAGCATCTCCTTATCATAAGTAGACTATAGTAATTCGCTGCCCCTAAGTTTCCTGCTTTCAAAAGCTATGGGATGACGATCCTGCATCAAAACTGCCTCGATTCCACTTCCTGAAGTGTCACACTCCAAAACAAAGGGTCTAGAAAAATCAGGAAGTGCTAGAGCTGGACATGTACTCATTACCTGTTTCAGTCTTTCAAAGGCTGCATCTGAATCCTCTGTCCATTTAAATGCCCCTTTCCATGTCAGATCGGTAAGGGGTGCCGCTACCTAGGAAAAACCATTGGCAAATCACCAGTAATAGGAACAAAGGCCAAGGAAACCCTGCAACTTAGATACATCTCTGGGTGGTGGCCAATCCAGGATTTGCCTGTATCTTCTCCTGATGCACCTTAACTCCCTCGACACCAATCACATGACCCAAATAGAGGATCTCAGTTAACCCAAATTCGACTTAGACTCTTTTGCGAATAAAAAAGTGTTCTTCCATGAGGCTAAGGATCTTATCTAAGTGCTACAAATGTTTTTCCCAAGTCCTGCTAAAGATTAATATGTCATCAAAGAAAACCAACACACTCTTCCATAGTTGCTTTTTGCAGATATGGTTCATGCATGACTGAAAAGTGGTTGGTGCATTAGTGAGCCCAAATGGCATCACTAAAAACTCATAGTGTCCTTAGTGGCATCTGAAAGCTATCTTATGCACATCCTCCTCTCGGACTCATATCTGATGGTATCCTGATCGAAGATCTATATTTGAGAAATAAACAGCTCCATGGAGCTCATCCAGTAACTCATCAATGCGGGGAATCAGATACCTATTTTTAATGGTTCTCTTATTAAGGGTGCAGTAATCTATACACATCCTAAGGGTGTCATCCTTCTTAACCAACACCACTGAAGAGGCAAAGGGACTGGAACTGGGTCTAATATGACGCATATCTAGAAGTTCCTTAATCGTCTTCTTTATCTCTTCCTTGTAATGCTTGGGGTGACGATAAGGAGTGGTAATGACGGGTTTGGCGCCCTCCTCTAGCATAACGATACACTCAAACCCTCTATCTGGTGGAATATCTGGGGTCAAATCCTCAAATACCCTCCTGTGCTTGTCTAGGACCGTCTGAATGTCACAATGGTATTGATGTCCCATATCCTGTGTCTCATTGGAAGAGATGAAGCACTGTGTCGCCCATTCTATATCATTGTGCCTCAAAATGGCTTCCATCCTGTGAGTTGTTATTAACCTGGGTCCACTATCTAGTATGGCTTTTAGGACTACTAACCGATCACCCTGTGAGAATTCCAACTGCATGGTCTCATGATCAAATGTGTACCTGCAGAGAGTCCTTAACCGCTGTCTACCCAGAATGGCATCCAACCCATCCAAATCAACAACATAGAAGTCAATCTCTAAAAGATAATCATCAAACTATATCTGAAGACTGGGTAATTTCTCTGTGCAACTCAAAACCTCACCACCGACTATCTTCACTTCGAAACCGGGTATGTCAATTGTCTGCAATCCTCTCTTAGATACCATCTGTGTGCTACTGAAATTATGGGATGCTCCTGTATCCAAAAGACAAACAATGCGATGTCCCCTAACCACACCCTTTACTCTAAAAGGATGACATTCCAGATCACTAGAAAGAGTGGCTATAACAGGTGGTTGTTCCGTAGTGGCCTTCTTCTTTTTATCTTTAAGGGGTTGCTCCTCAACTTCTTGCTCCTCGTTGTCCTCAACATCATCACCTTCCGTTTGCTCTCCATCCTCGAAAAGAACCTCAACATAGTGAATCTTGCCTTTACCAAGGCATCTGTGATCGGGGGTCCAAGGTTCCCTACAAGTGAAGCACAATTTCTTCCTCCTGAGTTCATTACGTGTCTCAAAATCCAATCTGGGAGGATTTGATTTTTGCTGGTTTTTGTTTCCTTGGGTCAATGTAGACCCTCTATAGGGTTTCTTCGGAAGCTACAATAGTGATGAAGGTGAATCCAAATCATGGGTGATCTTAATCACATCATCCAAAGTGTTCGGTTTAAGTATCTTAGCCAAACCCCTAAATTTGTCCTATAACCCCTTTGTGAATAACATCACCTTGCACTACTCTAACATATCTGGCACCATCACTGATATACGCTGCAACTCATCAATGAACATATTCAAATCCCACTCTGTCATAACTGAGCCAAATCTCTGTAATAGACTTCAATATCTTTCCTATCAAAGCGAGTAATCAGCTTGGAGCTGAAAACCTCGTATGAAGTTATGAGGCCATGATCCTGGGTGACTAATCTGTGGTGCCACCAATCATACGCTGCTCCCTCAAGGTGCATTGTTGCAAATCTGATGGCTTCTGCTTTTGCCATGGGCTTAAGTGTCAAATAGGAATCAAGCTTGTGAATCCAAGCTCTAGAGGATTTGACTGCTGCCATCAAAGATGGGGAGAGTTAACTTGTTCATAGCATGTTTTAGGTCCCTGTTTGGTGCCCTCGGTCTCAGGTCCTACTACTGTCTATCAGCCTCCCTTTTATGATTTAGGTACTAGACAAAGGTCAGATTTTGTTTAATTGGGTCCAGAAACAAATCCCATTCATCAAACATTGCCATAACATTGTCCGATAATAAATTTGGTGCTGCTGGTGGTACTGTTTCTTCTACATTAAAAACTGGCATTAAGGGCCTGCCAGTGTTACGTGTGAGAGCTCTAACAGCTCGAGGAGATCTAGCTACACTACCACCTCCACTATGATGGCTTGGAACTCTTCTATGGATCGGGGCCAACTACTGCATAGTACCTGCTAGTTGTTGAAGAGCATTTGCAATGTTGTTCTGTCCATCTCTAATAGCTCGCAATGTTTTCCTTACTTTACGTTCCTGTTCCGTCTCATTGTGTGTCATTTGAACGTTGTTTTCCAATTCAGCCTATCCTGAATGATCAACCTGTTGAGTAATATCAGTTTGTTCACCTGTTCCAAATATTACTTCCTCATCCACTATAAAACCATCTTCAATCTCAATGTGATTTCAAGAACCTACTTGCTCCGGCTGTAGATAACTGAATTTGTGTTGTCTTTTACTCATTCCCGGCTATCATTTTTGGATAAAAAATAGGTCTGCAAAATTTCAGTTATTTCCCACAAGATTGCAGGACTTGTGGCTCTGATACCTCTGTAATATCCACTGCTATATTTGAGTTAGAAAAAAATTGCACAACAATGAAGGGAATTTCGTCAAACAGTTGAACTATAACCAGCACTGGATAAATTATGCGTTAGTGTTCAGCTTCTTACGATCAATTGAAGATTCATACCCAGAATATATCAAACAAGATGATAATGTATTCAATTTAAATGGATCATAAAGCAATTCACTCATTCATTCAACATGTAATTCATATTCCAAAGAACAATCAATGGATTCAGACTACAGTAGAAACTTTGGTAGTTAGTCAAGTATAATCAATAGAAAGAAGTGACCATTACAAGTGGGAATGAGATGTTATAGACCGATTATGGTGAATACCACTGAGATCTTAGAATCCACAACTAACTGTACCTCTATCCAAACGTTAGAAACACCACTCGACTGGAACTGCAGAAAGAACCCGTGTGAAGAGGACAACCCGACTGTCTGCAACAATTGGGACTCGAACATGTCCTTGGAATCATACCTGAACCACGTGAAAGGCAACCCGTGAGCTGACGTCGAGGAGGTGGTTCAGGATGAACTCTCACTACTCCGGAAACACTGTTATTTGCCCTTGCGTACAACCTACAGCACTCTGTCCAAATGCCCAGCTCCAACATTAAACTTGGTGACCTGTAATCTCCAACATGAGGTGTTAGCAACAGCCCACGGCTTCTGTACTGGATGTGGAGGTGAGAACTCTGAGATATCAATATCATGTTCCAATCTGAAAACCCGAGACGGATTACTTGCAGGATTTGTGGCATGTTTCCAATAATAATTGTAACGGCACTATGCTTGTCGTTAGTTCTTAGTCCAATGCTATCCCACTTAACTGGTAAGATTTAAATGCAGACGCTAGGAATACAAAAGAAGACATTAAATTCTCAACCCTTCATGCAACTTGATTGTACTTACTTTCACTTGCTTCATATTCTCCTTTGTCAATTTCTCCTAGTGTTGTTTGTTTTCCAAGAGAAAGGATTGGGGTGACGTCCAATTTCCTCAAACTCGAGGGATTTTGTCCTCAGAGTTTGCCAGTCACATCAAAGCAACCAGAATTTTCAGTGTATTTGAGTTCATGAAATCTTGTGTGTAAATCCCACGGCAAGTCTCTTTTATAACCACGAAATGAGGGGAAGAGCATTGGAATAGGAGATGTGGGATAACACAACAATTTCGTCCTGTAGTAACTTAAGTCACTTTATAAAGTAAATGACTTTATAAACATAAAGTAACTTTATCCTGGCACTTTTAATTTAATAAATCATGTACTAAAGATAAAATTTCTTGTGTGACTGGTAAGCATCATGACTATTGATGTCGTTAATCTATCCGGATGTGGAGATAGATAAACCCGGCGTCATAACACTAGTATGGAGAAGCAAACATGACAATGGAATTGTTGCCTCTAGGAAATTGCTGTTGTTGAAAATGCTGATTGTAATATTTGGTCTTTCTGCAGAAAAATCATGAAGTATTCTATCTTAGACAATTTTCTCAGAGCATCGATATTCATATCATGCTGGGTCGTTTCTTTTGTAGCTAGGGTTCCCAACAAGAGCTATGACAAGTGTGATCCAAATTTTGGTGAAGATGTTTGGATTGAGAATGTTCCAAAATCAAGCACATGCTACAGGATTACTTGCACCAAGGTGTATTTAAAATATGAGGTAAATAACACAATGGAACAATGAACAAATTGACTTTAATCCAATTACAATATGAGTAAGCCAATAAATGTATATCAAAGAAATAATGAAGAAACAATATAACAAATCAGCAACATGCAAAAAGTTAGAATCAATATACATGGAGAAACTCTCATGGAAAAACACTATGCCCAAAGATGCCGAAACTCGTAAAAGATGAAATATAATAGTGCAGTCCACTTATCGCTTTAACAGTCATCCACTTACATTAGAATCACTACAAATAAACATTACAATCTACCATACCATGCCTCCAATATATAGGAAAATGAATACAGGGAAGCATCAAGTGGTGTCAAAAGTCATGAGTCAAAGCCATGGTGAATTTTTATTTATGTTTTACCTTGACATTTTGTGCAGCCTGCCAATCTATACAATGCTCTCATGATCTGTTCATATTTTGACATTGACACCAGGTCTCCAATTGGAACATATTTTAAGACATTAATTAGTTAAGTAGATCTGAATTGATTCATAACTACTGTGCACATATGTATGAATACATAAAAGCTTTAACATAAGATGATTTTTTATATACAAATAATTAAACATAATGTGGAAAAATAATGGTAAAACAATACACCAGCAATCTACAACTTGTCATCCATCAGTGCTTGGTTGATTAAGGAGTCTGCTAAACAAAGGCATGCAATTGCAGCATATAATAACATGAAAGCAATGTTCAGTTCAGAGTTGATCCATGAGTGCATTATAAGATCTTAAAATGGCATGCTATACTCAGAAACAGTGTGCATCAGAAGACTGACTACAGCTATGCTGCTATAGAGTAAGTCAAATTCACGAGAAGTCAGATTTAAAATAAAAAATGTGTACCATGTCAGAAGATATTCCAGCGACCCCTATTCTTAATTTTTTATTTGTAAAATACGAACTTTCATTGATTAAAGGTTAAGGAAGCTAACTGATACAATTTCTTTATAGTGTCAAAATACTGGTCCAAACAAGCAAAAAGTAAGATGAAGAGATAAGTTCAAAGTGAAACATACTTTATCAGCAAATCCATATCCACTACTCTTTGTTGTGCTTGATGGTAGCTGAGTACTGCAAGATAGGCAAGAGTAAGTTCACAAGTATTAATAACATTATTCAGTTCCTATAAAATACAATTTAAGGGAAACAAGATTTATATGAAACACAATTTACTATTTAAACGGGAGGAAGATATATTGGTGACCAGCAAAATTGCTGACAAGCTACCTGCATTGTGTTGTGTCTGTCTCAAATCCCAACTTCTCTGCAAGCACTAGATCCAATCTGTTGATTTGCACAACAACTGGCTCTATTTGTACATTTGAAACTGATGGAATCTGAAATATTCGCACAAAATTATTAATTAATCATTGTAAAGCCTGACATCATTTGACATGATCAGCAAGCATAAAGTGTCAACCACTCACGCCTGACAAGCAGTATTCACATTATTTGGAATACTAATCTTTGAAGTATTTTAATATTGAGAAAAAATGAAATCCTGGGAGTATGTTCTCAATATGTGACTTGAAAAGCGAAAAAAAAAAAAGAAAAAAAAGTAATCTTAACCTCTTAAAAAATGATGGAATTGCCCATATATGACTATAAATTTATACAATTTGCCCAGCATCCAGATAGAAGGCAACAAAAAATGGAAACACCTGCCACATAGTATGCATGCCTCTCCCAGAAAATACAGTTGAAGGCCACAAAATAGGATAATATAGAGAAAGCTAAAAAAATTGATGGAAGACCCAAAAATGGCCAAAGCTACTTTTACAGCCTTTCCCAATTATCTAAGTTGCTCTTTATTTTTCATATATATTACTTATGACTAATCCACATGCTCAATCTGTTAAAAGCTTTAAACTTTAAACACCCTGCCCCTGCACATTGGATGCAGATATGTCCGCATCAGTGCGATGGGATGTGCACAGGGTGCACACTTAGCTCTGTGGGTGTGCAACAGTGCATCCTCAGCCCATCCAAGTGGCAAAGTCACAAAAGTGACTTAAAACACACTGAAAAGGTTTTTTTTCTTCTTCTTTTTTCGGTCAAAACCCTAAAAAGGCCCTTTAAGAGACCATTCAACCTAGAAACATATCATTTAGTTTGCTCTTTTGCTCTTGAGCCTCCACTCATTTTGTCTCCATTTTGGCATTTTGAAGGGCAGATGGTTTTCCCAGAGAATCATTCATGAAGTTGCATATAGCTTCCACAAAGGAAATTTAAGCATCTAAGGTACGCATTTAACCCTATTCTTCAGTCTTTTGACAAAAGAAATAAGTTTTTTCCTTTTTTTTATGTTTTAGGGAAAAAAAGGAACAAGTTTAACTCATTGTTGTAATGTATTTGCATCTTGATTTTGCACTTATATGCTTGCATTTATTAATTTTTCCAAATTTAAAATTATGTTATTTCTTATAATGCAACAGATGATGTTTGATTGATCAATTTTATATTATGTATCTTCTTGTACTCAAAATAAAAGATTGAAATAGTCAACTGGGGAACGCCCTTTTTAATTATGTAATATAGGACTATAGTCCCAAGCAAGACTGAAGGTTTTCTTCTCCATTCTTTCCTACCAGTGCTTGTTTGAACAGAGTTACTTTATTGTATTTTTATTATTATTAATATAATCAAGGCCTTGGCCGTTTACTGATTAAAAAAAAATGCAACAAATGATGATTTTTTTAATAATCTTTTCGAGTTATGGCAGCTGAAAATGCAATAGATGATGATTTTTTTATAATCCTTTTGATGATTAATAAACCACACTGAAATAGAAGACAATTACTATTTCTTATTTTCAATTTTGTAATTGTAATGATTTTCATTCAAATCGTGATCCTAAACATATATGGTATGGCATATATGATGACTTAATATTGAATATTTGAACTATCAATTGGCATTTAATGTTTATCTTTGGTATATGCCATTGATCAATGATGAATTATCATACTATCAATTGAACTAGTTTTACACATGCATGCGCGTTCCCAAACCCCAAAAAAAATTGCCCTTGCCTAGGTACCAGGTTCTCATACCCATAACCAAACCGGCAACAAAGATTTAGACCATAAGATCAACACTCAATCTCATGTACTTGGACTAAACATGAGACTTTATAACTTTCAAATAAAAAAACATATTAACATTCTATATAATAGCCCATCATGCACTAAACAAGATTCGCGAATGGAATCGCATTGGCCATCATCACCAAATGCAAATCAAGTCCCGCCTTTCTTTATGAAATTGCCTAGAATATATTAACACCTTTCAGCTTCCTAAATGTCATAGTGCAATTAATACTCAGTTTCAGGTGCAACGCATGGGCATTCTTATTAGCTTGATGAAGCATTTGAACCATCAATTGATTCATATCACCTAAAAGAAGCAATTGCAAAGGGTGACAAACAAGTTAAGATTCAACACAGGATATCAAAAACAAGCATCTAAATCACTAACCTAGAGTATAAAAAATAAGCATGTGAAACTCTAATCTACAATCTAGAGTTAATCAAAAGGTTGAATATCTCCACAAATAACTCACTTATCCTCTACTATGATTAGGAAGTAATGTAATGTCCCCTTTTCCATGAGTGTCAACTTTCAAAGGACTACCCTATTTCTTGACCATCATAGGCTAATGGAGTTGATCTAGGGGTCTAGTTGGCAGAGCCCGAGGCCAATTCCTACTCCAGAGGTCAGGGATATTAAGGATTGCTCTTCATTTGAGTCAGATTGGCCCACTTACTATTTATAGTAAGTGCCTCTATTTTGGGAAAGTCGGAGTTTCTATCTTTAGCAAAGGCATCTGGACAGTCTGGTAGCAGTGTGGAGTTATGGTGACATTGATAGAGTTTCCAATTGGGGACTTACTATCTGTAGCAAGTCAATTGGCTCAGTCTCGTATACATACTATTTATAGTAAGTCATATATCCAACATTTTTGTATTTGGCAGGAACGCGGATCAACCTCAGTTGCAGTGATGACCTTTGGCACCTTTGTTGAACAAGTATTGAGGGATTTACTAATTATGGTAAGTTTGGGATTAATGGAGATGGAACCTTACTATTTTCTGTAAGGCAGTTGGATGTGTAGTGGATGCAGTGGTTGACTCCACGATCCTAACAAAATTGAGGAATAATGAGTATATTTGGAGTTATGACATTTTAATTATTAACAAAGTAAAGTGCACATCATTAAATGTTACCTGACTTTATTATTAAAAGAGTTATTTAATGATCATAAAGTCAAATAATAAAGTACATATGAGGGATAATGTAAAGTTTCCATTTAAAGGGAGGTCTAAGTATTTATTAAAATATACTTCATGTTATTTTGTTGTGCACCAAATGGAGGCAAATATAAGTAAATATTATATTTTAAGTACATCAGATCAAGTGCAACAAAAGATAAATAATTTATAGTCAAAAGAAGTGTATTGAAGGAGCCATGATTGATTTCTTCTTGTGAATTATGAAAAGCCAATAGATGAGAGAAATAGGATTCTTTCTACAACTTATGCATTTTCTTTTGTTTGTGTGGAGAAGAAATTAAAACGAAGGTTTTAGATTTCGAACAATTCTTCCAAGTAATTACAGCATAGTGAATTGGTGAAATGTGAATTGAATTGTGCAATTAGAATGACTTCAACTAGGAGTCATCATTGAGCTTGCTTGTATGAAATTGGTGTGGAATTAATTTAGATTTGTGCTGTTTATCAGCAGCAGCAGGATCTAGCTTCTTAAGGCAAGGACTAATCATTCCTAATGGTTGCCTATTCATAGTATTAGCAGCCACAACTGACATATATCAGCCACGTGAGATATGAAGGGTTTGTGAGTGTTTATAAAAGGCACATTTTTGGCGTGGGAATCTTGCTTGCGCAAATTTGAAAGTGAATATCCTCATAACTCTACAAGGGGTTTGAAGTGCTTATTACTAAAGCTTGTTTAATCACCTAATGATATAGGTGTGAGCTGCTTGAAGGTTTATCGACTAAAGTTTCTGCTATTTCATCATTAGATTCTTTGATGCATTTTGCATTATTATATCTATTGGCATATGGTGTTGCTGTAGATGCACATTCATATCAAAATTTGTAATCGCATTTGGAATGTGACACATAACAACTTATACTTGGTTTAGCAATTGGATGAAGGCAATATAAGATTGCATGCCATTTGTTTCTCAAAATGCTTAATTGTGGTAAGTGACAAATTTGCATAGAGATTTGCATTTGGGAATAGAAAGGATGCACGGCAGGTGTTTGTGAAAATGTCCATTAGTTGTAGGTGCACATTTTACATGCAGAAATCATATGTATGCATTCAAAAAGACAGAAAGGATTGTAATTTTGTTTTTTTATCTAGATATATTAGTCATCACCTACACGCATTTAAACTTCATCTGAAATCCTTCCAAGCAAGCAAAAACAATCTGAAAAAAGACAGAAAGATAGAGATTTCACGACAAGTGTTTGAAAAGAAAATCTTGAGATTTAAAATGCACCAGGAATAGCAAGGGATATTATAGAGGTGAAGTTAGAACCTATTGGGGTTCTTATAGATACATTGTGAAGCCAAGCTCCCTCATACAACATGTAAAATAGAGGACAAGTTCCACCTATAAATGAACAAAATGAAAGCGGTAAAGCCCTAAGAAGATTTAAGACCGCACGTTCCCCACTAAAGATGTCCCCAAAAATTTAAGTAATTACTTGATAAATAAATATTGTATTAAAAAAATTCATAAATTGCTTTAAAGTTTTATCGTTTGTAATCTTTAACAATATCTTATTTTGCCCTTTCTTGCTTGATGGGTTTAACATAGCTATTCCAAGAAGTCATTTCCTTAGTAGTAACCATAGTTGAAAACCTCAAACTCAACAGCCCAAAATTTTGACTAAGACAATTCAATAAAATCTTGGTGGAAGCTCACTAAAAAAAGAGAAAGAACTAAAGTTAAAGCATTTAGAGAACATTTAAGTCCACTTTGAGCATCAATTTATCATATAATTCAAAATTAGCATGTCCTATGACCCTCAAACACTTAAAATTTTGAAATTTCAGTTCCAAAAATTATACTTATGACTACAAAGTTAAGAATTGTTGAACTCTTGAAAAAGGACATATGTCATAAATAGCCGAATACAATCTACATCCTATTTTCCCCCTCAATTTTGACCTTCAAAGGCCTTCCTACCACGCATCTTAAGCTCAAATAAAAGATGTGGAGGAAGAAATGGGCAAATTAAAAGTGAAACAGAATCAAGTTTTCAAGCTCCGGTTTTTTTTCCATGCAAGTGAGCTCAAGCGTGGGACTCACGAGTTTCATCCAATACTTACCAATTTTTGCACCAAAAATGATCATTATTCAGCTAGCTCTCAGCCTATTAGTCATATTATAATGTCCCTTTTTTCAGTTCTCAAGTAACACAAGTGATGTTTGCAGTCTAGGTTGATTTAATTAGGATAATATCTTCTAAGATATAATGTTTCATTTTAATGGTTATCAAGTCATTTTTAGTCTGTATAGAAAAGTTTAATATTTTGTCTTTTGTCAACATCTGTTTCTTTTAGAAATGTCTTTGTAAATCTATATAAGGAACGTTTGTTCCTCTATTTAATATAGCAAGATCATCCCATCATTTTGCCATCTAGCCAGTGCAACATGGTATCAGAGCTTAGGAAAAAAATCAAAAAAATTAAGAATTTCATTATGAAATCTTATGTTCTGTAATTTTTTTTATGAAATAAATCCCTCAAGTCCGTTTTTTGTAGACCTGTCTAGAATTTTTGTTCATAAATCGATTTGCAGCATTTTAGGTTGTTCTACCTCCATTCACCCTGTCTATAGTTGTCTGCAACTCAAGCGGCCATTTGTACTTGCAGCTTCGTCTGAAGCTTATTTGCAATTTTTTTGACTTTTTTGTAGCCAGCTATGGTTTCATTCAAAACTCTCTTTTTTCCTGTTGTTTTGAAAAAGTAAGCAAATTCTTCATTTATTTTAAGATCTCAAATGGGTTGTCATCAAAAAAATTTGGGTACCTCAGTTTATGTGCCCTGAATTCCGTGTTGTCAAAATTTCATTATGATTTTAGATACCTTCTAAGTCTTTGGACATCTCTTTTGGGTCTTCTTCAAATTTTCCAAGTCAGCCGAAGTATTTTCTCAAAATTCGTTCTCGTTCAGTTTTGATCAATGTTTTCCTCAAAAATCGCATTCAGTCATCTCTAATCTGCATTATTCACATAAATTTTGTTTTCTGAGTTTGTCACTTTTTCCCTCAAAATCATTCTTTGGGTTTTATAATACGCAAAGTTGTGGGCGATTCAGGGTTTTTACCGTCTTTTCAAAGGAAAAAAATTATGCTTTGAAAAACTTCAATTTCTAGGTTTTTCAGTTTTTATCAAAAAGCCATGGCTTTTTGCAGTTTGTTCTCAGTCGTAGTACTCTTCTGCAAAAGTTCTTGGTCTCTAACATTTTGCAAATCCAAGGAGGGTCTCAGCCACTACAGAATGTTTTGACGTCCATACAATGACATTAAGGGAGGGTATTAATATAATATTATCTAAGATATAGTGTTTCTTTAATGGTCATCTCGTTGTATTTAGTCTCTATAGGAAAGTTTACTATTCTATCTTCTGTCAACATTTTTTTTTTACAAACATCTCTGTAAATCTATATAAGGAATGCTCGTTCCTCTGTTCAATATAACAAGATCATCCCATTGTTCTATCATCTGCCCTATGTAAAAGGTTTCAGCAAGATCAAAGGTGTGTTTAAATGTCACCAGTATTCAAACAGATTAATGGAGTTGAACAACACTTTTCGGAGTGATATCAAACAAGTTGTGCAAGATTTACAATTTTTAGTTACTGAGTTATTATTTTAGTAAGTCTCAACTTGGACCCCAATTAGTCAACTAGGAGTTTTGGCTAACTTACTATTTAAGCGGTTGCTATTTTCAGCGATTACTATTTTTAGCAATTATTATTCATAGTAAAAAATATTTTAGGCAATCGATCTTAGCTTTGGTCTCCTTCCAACTTCAGCATTCAATATCTTTTATTTTAAAGCATTAAATAGTTACGACTATTTTTAAGACGTACTAATTTAGCACTTGGCCATCGCCTCGATTCCTCTTCAATTTAGTGCAATGAGTCTCAATTTCTTCTTCAATTTAGGGAAATGAGTTTCAAATTGACTTGGTGAGTTATTGTTTTGATAAGAGATTTATTCTATTTCATTCACTAAGTCCTAAAAAGTTTGTTTCTGAAAAATGGCAAAAAATGGTTTTACACAGAGCAACAAAAATGCAAATAACACTTTCCCAAAAAATATTGAAAAGGCAACAACTATTTTGAGAAAAAGATATTGAAGAAGAAAAAAGTGTTTTTTGAAAAAGCAACAAGAAGCAAAACATTTATTTCCCTTAAATAGCTCTCAAACATTATAAAAGGAAGATCGGGACTCACGTTTGGGATATTGACTACTGTGAAAATAATTTGATGCTACTCGAATGTGCTCAAGGAGTTCATTTATAGCTTGGATGAAAACCCTCTTCTTGTCTTTTTGGTTTCAGTGGTGAGAGCCACCCTAGCTAGTTGGTGTTTATGGTTCAAGATTTACAATGACTTTGGCATTGTAGATGATTTTGAGTTTGAAAAAGATGGCATTCTTTACACTATTTTAGTGTTAGGTATGGTTTTGTTGTGTGTGGCATTTCCCTTTGAAGTGTTGTTCAAGATTGGTAGAGTTTTGTAGCTTTTCTAATGTTGGTGTGCTTTTCTTAGAATAAAGAAAATCAGATTTATGTTCATAACTCAGTGGTTGACAAGGATATTGTTTCAATGCACTCCACATTGCTCGTCGCCATTTTCTGGCGCTCATACATTGGACTTAGTGGAATTGAATTATCTAGTCAAATCGCCCTCTTGTCAGGCACCATTCTTCCTTGCTAGCACGTTGTAATGTCCCCATTTTTAATTTAATTAATTAATTAAGTGGTCCCAAAAATAAAATAAAAAGGGCTTCTTTAATTAATTAATAAAATTATAAAATAAAGAGGGACAAAATAATAATATAATAATTCAATTGTGTATGGCCCCGAAATTAATTTAATCATCTCTTGAGCACATTTTTGCTTTATTGTCCATAGGTGTTGGTTGTATTGGCACTTTTTATAAACCCTCGGGAGTTTTCATGAAGGGGTATTTAATACCAGCCCGTAGGTTGTTGTAGGTATGCGATTCAGATATTTTATTTCGTGAATTCCAATTGGAGCTCTTGGCTGCCACTACAGAGGTGAAAGATCCTCCCAATTTGGTTCTTGCATTTTTTGTGGTTCATAGTCACCCTAGTTTGTCGTTGGAAATATTGCATCAGATATTTCACTTTGTATTTCGTTGTCAAATTTGTGAAGTCTTCCTGCTAAGACAATTTTGTGCATTTGGATATAATATGGGAATAGAAGTCTCCAATTTGTAGCATTTCATACACTTCAGCAAACTGTCATAACTATCATACAGGCCTGGTACGGAGCTAGTGCAGAGGTAGTGCAGGTGTATCAAGTCATTGTTGAAGGCGAAGGAGTCCTACGAAGTTGACACTAATCGCCATACAACTGAGGAGGCCTTAAGGTCATTACAGTGATATCAAAGTTGGTGATCTTGCTAGCCTGTTAGGATGACTGGAAGATTTTGGGATTTGCATCACACTACGGCGCCCAATAGAGATGGACAATGGTGGTTGAATGTGTTACAAAAGATTGGCAAAGAGCTCAATGATGGATTTGATATTCCATTAGATATATTAAAAGTATATTTGTGTAAGGTGGACCAATAACCTTCACAATTTATATAGAGGATCCTTTCTTTAATTAAGGATGTCTTAAGCTAACCCAGGTTATTGAGACACCATGATAAGGAAATCAAGTTGGCAATTGTAGCATATCTAAGTGAGATCTTGAGAATCTTAGCTCCTAGAGAATCGTATGAAGATGACACCCTGACAAAGGTATTGCACTTGATTATAGACAGCTTTCAAAGTCTTGATGACATCAGTGGTGATCCTTTTGGCAGGAGATTTACAATATTGGAGAATTGTGCCAATGTCAAAGTAACCTCTTAGATCTAGAGTAGCAAGACTTTATCCATGATATACTACATCATTTCTTAGTCACAGTCAAGTAATATCATGATACTAAGATTGCGGTTGCTATGGAAAGCCTTATAATTTCATACATTGATGAAATGGAGGAAATATCCCAACCTATCATAGTCATGCTATCTAGAATGTGTTCCTTCTATTGCAGATTGTAAATTGGTCACTAGTGTATCCAAGCATTGTGAAGAGAAACTAATGTCTCATTTGCACAAGTGGGAGAAGGTAGGCAAAGGCACTAAGAATGGTGCACTACATGAGGAGGAGGATGACATAATCACAGGATCACTCGAGTCACATAAGGATTGCTAGATTTTGCTACTGCACAAATCTGTGGAGAAAACCTAAGCCTACATGACAAAAGCAAAGGTTGACGCAAATACTTGCATGGAACTTTTCTAGAAGACAACATTGAGCAATCAGCTGCATGGAAAATAGACACTACCACTGATCTTTTTTATGGGCATGACTGCAAGAAGACTTTGGATCAGAGCTCCAATGCGTTTTATGATTGGCTTTCATTGGATGTTGATTACTCTAGGCATGGCCATGTTTACATCAAATAGGAGCAACGGAAGCTTGATGGAGAGTTACTCTTCACTAGTACGATGGCAATGCCAAGTGATACGGGTACAATGGTTGTGTCAACTAGCATGGTACCAGTGCCAACAGCAGCAATAATTGGTACAAGTATGATGGGAATGCCAACTCGTATGATGGCACTGTCAAATGGCATTGTGGGAGGCTATTTGGCATGGTGGCAATGTTGACTAGTACCATGGCATCATAGATTAATACAGTGACAGTGGTAGAGATTCATGCATTCGGTCAAAGCATTGGAGCCATGTTGATGTCAAACCATTCTCATGGAAGCGGCAAGATTTACATAAACTATAAGATTCCAGAAGAGATTGGTGTGCATGATGGCATGAAGGTTTTAAGATTGGAGCACCATAGTGTTTTATGATTGGCTTCCATTGGATCCTAGTACCTTTGAACATAGCAATGTTATCAAAGTGGTGCAGCGGAAGGTTCATGACAATTTATTCATCTCACCTACATCCAAGTGCGCACATGTGATCTTGAAATTGCATAGAGATTTCAATAGATATTGTTACTAACACATGTGCTTGGTTTGGGATCTTGGGGCGGATTACTTGAGGGCAAGCAATCTTTGGGTGGCGAGGATTTGT